>JAFIDM010000179.1:40976970-41041401 GCA_023159025.1 Thereuonema tuberculata | reverse complement strand
TAAATAAATAAATAAATAAATAAATAAATAAATAAATAAATAAATAAATACGTATTGTAACAGTTTATATGTAAATATTTTTAGACATCATTTAATTGTACTTTTTTGTAGAAATTATTTATCTGTATTTTATTTATTTTAAAGCATTCATTTTCTATTTCCTAATTACTGATGTTCTATTTATTTTTAAATTCTTTTCTGTTGCAGCCGTTTAATTAGTTAATTAATTTAAGTTCGTTATGTTTTTAGCCAATTACTATGTATACTTTTAATTAATCTTCTAATCAACTTCTTCAATGTGAAATTCATAAAAAACCCATGTTTTTTATTTAATAAATAATGAACTTGACCCGTTGTCTTTCGCTCCTAAAGACTCTCTCACAAACACCATTACAATATTACATCAGGACTGCAAAAAGTAAAAACATTCTAATAGTTATTTTACGTGTGGATAAAAATGTTGAATAAAAATATTTACACACATTTGTAAAATTTAAGAAATATAATACATTAAAAACACAATTAATTTCGACAGGATATCCACCTGTCTTTCTCAAGTGCAAAAGCTACATAGTGCTCACATTTAAATACAAGAATAAAAATTACATCCACATATTGAGGCTGCGTCAATATGTGGTGTAATTTTTATTCTTGTATTTAAATGTGAGCACTATGTAGCTTTTGCACTTGAGAAAGACAGGTGGATATCCTGTCGAAATTAATTGTGTTTTTAATGCATTATATTTCTTTAATTTTACAAATGTGTGAGTGTATTTTTATTCATCAGTAAAAACATTCTCTCAAATTCTTCAATATTAAGTCATATTAAGTCATGATAACTACAGAAATGAAAAGTCAATGTTCATTTTAAACTTCATTTGCAAGAGAATTGATAAACGTTTTAATATATAATGTTAAAGCTTCAAGACATCCATTGTTGTGATTCTAATGTTTTTTTTACAGGAATTTTTGTCACAATCACGGACTTATTTTTCGACAAGTAGGCCTATTGATACAGAAAAAAAAATGTAAACTGCAGGTCATCTCTTGTCCATAGATTTGCGTGCGAAGTTTCATACAGAACTATCCAGCGGTTGAAGAATTATAAGGGGGGATACATGTAGTCATGACTGACTGCTTTTTGTATTCTTACTCTCGTAGAGAGATAGTCTATAGTACTTTGCAAAAAAAAAAAGGGTTTGCCGTAATTATATGGTCATTACGTAGCGATCGATTTTGTCTGGAACAAACGTCACTAGTCATCAACTTGAACTCCGAGCAGTTAGTCCAAGATGGCGTCGTTTGTGATCGCATAAGCGTGACCAAGAAAGGACAAACTTTGCATAGCCAAGCAAGGGGAATAGTGTGGGACGTTTTTAATTCTTTCATTTTTAATTATTATTACCGTATATGCTCCAATAGAGGCCCCCGGCGTTTATTTGCAAAACTAGCCTCGGCTCCCGACGCTTAATAGAGACCGGCTGCTATTAGAGGCCGGCCATTATTAACAAAAACCTTCAGAACGCAATATTTTTATATACCGGCTAATATTACAAACAGCTACTTTATTTGAATTTCACATGCTACATAAGACTGTTAAAGATAAATGGCAATGTCTTTCTGTACCTTTCACTGCTAATGACGGGCGGCTGCCTCACCGGAAGTTTCTTCCATGTATTCCACCGCGCGAATTCTAAAGGCAATGTCAAATGACCGTTTCGGCGGTATTTTGTAAGGCAATGTACCGTAAGGTAATACGCACGAATATAAAGATATGGGCGTTTACACTAGTACCGGTAGGCAAATATCAAAGACCCGGCTACTATTAGAGACCGGCTACTATTTGGCCGTATCCCCTCTGCAGCCCGACGCTTATTAGAGACCGGCGACAATAAGAGACTCGGCGTTTATTGGAGCATATACGGTATGTATTCCTAACTGTAGAAAATACAAAAACCAGAATGTTTTCGTAATGTTTATAAGATTCAGTTACGGATTTTAGTAATAGATGGCGCTGTTACGTCTTAGAAACATCAATCTATAAGGAAATTACGTCATCAAAAGCTCTTCTTTCATGAACTGAACTGTAAAAATCATTAAATGTATTGAAAGACACAGTACCATCTAAATGATTATAATCTTAAATAAAAGGCAAGATATTTAAAAATCTAGCACTGGAAACTTGTAAATATCTATGTTTGAATAAATTCATGCTTACAATGAGTCTTAATTCAAAGTATTAATTCCTTACTTTTGTTAAAGAAGCCGTTCTCTCGTCAATGCTTATGGTATTTAACTGACCAATGTAGCATATGCCTACATCGTGATCCTTGTGTGCTGTAACACCCTAAAAACAGCAAAAAAAGACAAACTCATTAATACAAAAGAAAACATTCAATAAAAAAAAAAGCATTTAAAGGTTATGATTGTACTTCTTCTATTTGCAAGAGCAAACTGTTGTAACAAAGACTTGAACAATATTGTTTTTTATTTATCTTATTTTTTATTTTAAGTATGCAATCTATTTCTTTCAAATATTTACTTTTTAAGTCTCAAGGTTGTTGTAGAGCGTTAACCACAGCCTTAAAAATACAGGATCTTCTCAAATGCAAGAGATCCAACACTGGAGTCAGATTTTCCGCAAGTATCGGACCATTCTAGTAAAATTGTCATACATTATGTATGTAAAAAAAAAATTAAAATTTTCCAAATTTATTTTTATAAAGTTTGTTGAATTCATTATATACAAAGAATATTTTGCATTAATTTTTTTTTTTTTGTGCTTTTTATTTACTTTGTTGCTGATAACGAAAGTTTAGATGATTAATTAGATATAATGTACTCAAAGAAAACAAACAACACTTTGTTAATTTGCAATTTGTTAATTTGTAAAATATTATATTTTAGTGACGAAATTCGGAAGATTTTTATTCCTTCTTTATTTCCAATCCAAATTGATTAGATAATAAATAAATTCAAAAAATGTATTAAAAATGAACAATGTTTTCTGTAAATATTATTTTTTAATTTTTGTAAATAATATCTCTTATAATTATTTATTCATGCTTTTTCTCACGATCTTATTATTTTTTTGTAAACCAATATCTCTTGTAATTTCATGCATTTCTAACAATCTTATTGTTTTTAATTCTTTAAACAAGTGTAAAGTGTCCAAAAAGTTTTTATTAGACATTACATTTATTGTTAAACAGCTCAATTCCATTGTCCTAAATACAAATTGCTAATGTTTATTTAAATCAGAATTATGAAATTCTTCTTTTTATGTATATGAATTTTAAGAAGAGGGATAAGATATCACTTTCTTTTCATCTGATGAAGTCAAGCTCGCTCAGAGATGACGAAATATTATGAATAAAAGAAAAGAAAAGTAAATCGCGGTGTTTATATGATTAGATATTAGCCTGCAGTTCAAAGTGGACATATTTTGTTACAGCATAACCGTAGTTTCACCGTAGCACTAAATTCGTTAAGTTTTCCTTTCCGCGCCCAGGCCTGTATTTGCAAGTGGTCTTGTTTTATTAACCGATTTATTAATAAATAGATCGTATTTCTCATACGATTCTCCGTGACTCATGGGGCGCCTAAAGTATAGGCTCCGACGTTCAATGTCCAAATGGGACTAGTTGGAATGGATGGTCAGCGTAATGCTCGACCGCCTTTACGCCTTAAAGAAAGCTTGCTCCATCTTTTAGAGAGCTGCGTGAACCTAAGAGACCGTCCGGGGGAGAAATATGCTAGGAAAAATCACCGACTTCCGCCAGGCATTGTGAACCCGGCTCCTTCAGCCCGCAGTGCCACTGCATTACCGGTCTTACCGTACAGTTTATAACACTTTTAATTTTAAAATAATCTTCATTGATAGTTCATTTTAATTATTAGAGAATATATTTCCCCATATTATTTCATATAAATGAAAAATATTTCATAAAAAAAAAGAAGTTTTTACCTTATTATAATCCCTTAGTATCTCTATTTTTGCTGTTGAGTTTCCAATAAAAGGTGAAACAAAATATTCGATCTGTTTGAGAAAACGAAACAATACATAAGTTTAGGGTAAAACTCGATATAAAAAATACAGAATATCTTCAATGGAAATGTACTATAAATAAAAAAAAGTGTCTAATCCTTACCATGTCTTTTTTATTAATCTGAACATCCAATGGAATTTTTAATGTTTCGTTCTGAACTATCACATGGAAAACCTGAAAAATTAAAACAAAATCTTAAGGAAAGCAAAAAAAATAAATAAAAATAGTTAGATTTTAGAGAATATTTCTAGAAGTTGCAACCTACGAATATCATTCCCACCTATTTACAAACGATTTTGTGACTTTTCGTTATTTACAAACGTAGCAACATTTCAGTCATTTAAAAAATTTCTAAAAATTCAATAGTGAAAAATGATGAAAATCATGATTTCAGCATTAAAGTTTCAGAAAGTTTTGGTCACTAGAAATGCTAAAATTTTTAAGTTGTAATTTACATTGGCAACTTTCAAAATGGCGACAGGTAGGATAAGATATCACATAGGTACCACCTTTGATCAAATACATAATGATAATATATAATATTATGCGTCTTAACGTTCTTTGTATGGCTACGCTACTCTCTCTGGCTCCGCAAGCGCCTCAGTCGACCACAAACAATTAGGGGAGGCGAAAGTCAGTTGGGACGATTTGGAAGTCAAAGTTCAAATCGTTCTGTAAGTGTTAAAAATACAACTAAAAACCTGAAAATTTAAAATATGACAGTTTAATTACGAATGAATCATATTCTTCTATTCTTGATTTTTATAGGATAACTGAATTAATTACATTTAAGCTCAAAACCAGCTAATTTTTCGAAAGAATTTCAGTTCCACTAAATCATTTTAGCTTAAAAAAGTTCCCATTTCTGATTCAATGAATAAATAAATCAATAATCTAATCATAGAATTCAACATTTCCATTACTTTCCCAATAGTTGAATTTAAAAAAAATAAAAACCAAAATCGATACTATCAAATTTCTGGTTTTATTTTTAAATTCAACTATTGGGAAAGTAATGAAAATTTTGAATTCAGTTACTAGATTATTACTTTATTTATTCATAAAATCAGATATGGGAGCTTTTTTAAGATAAAACAATTTAGTAGAACTTAAATTCTTTCGAAAAATTAGCTAGTTTTGAGCTTAAATGTAATTAATTCAGTTATCCTATAAAAATCAAGAATAGGAGAATATGATTCATTCATAATTAAATTGTTATATTTTAATTTTTCAGATTTTACTTGTATTTTTAACACTTACAGAACTTAGACTTCTAAATCATCCCAACTGACTTTTGCCTCCTCTTAGAAGAGGCAGAGAAGTAAAACAAAGAAAAGTTATTGTTTTTAATCATTACTGTTTTGATTAAGATCCCAATGAAGTAAAAAGTTTGCTAGGATCTTTTTGTTTGTTTGATTCTTACTTGAGGTGGTCCGGAGCGAAGTACAATATAAACAATGAGGATAAGGGTGACGGCAATGATGACAGAAACCCCTAGGATTACAGACGCCAGGAACTTCTTCTTTGAGAGTCCTTGCTTTGACTGCAAGTGTTGCTGGTATGGCTGAAAGTAATGAAAAAAAATACCAAATTGAAATTTTAATTGTTAATAAATAAAACAAATTTGAAATTTTATATAATGTTTTATATAATTATTTATAAAACGCACACCATAAATGCAGTGGTCTGTGTCATTAGTTGAAAATCACCCAACAAGAAATTTTATTGTCGGTAAATAAATGCATTTTTAAAAATAATTTTTCCTCTCTTTCTCTAATATTAAACTATATTGAAAACGTTGAAAATCTGAAAGAAGATTACTCTGAGCAGATTTGGTAATTCATAAATAGAGAAATGGCTTTTTTTGTATTTCGAATGAAAACAAAAAGCTTGAAACATACATTTTAAGGAATTTCTTGTTCGTTATTAAGATTATCTAAAAGGAGGAAGTTTCGATCTGTGCATTGTTAGCTGTATAACAACAATCTCAGGTTATTTTAAACCTGGGCATAGACTATTTTTTTTTTAATCATAAGTTTTTATACAATGTTTAGACTTTCATTTTTTTCCAAATAGATCTTATGTGAATTTGCTATTTTAGAATTTCTTTGTCTTGTAATTATTAGTTAAGAAGCTTCAGAAGTAGTTTCCGACTTTAATTTCGATCAGTCCGGATGGAGTTTCGTAATAGCCTTCACCTCCAGTGCTACTACACACAAATGGATTCGGGTTGATGCTTTTTTTTTACCAATTAGATAATATTGCATATAAGCCTCCTTATATATTATTTATATATTACATAACTTACAATTTAAGTTAGTTTTCCATTTCTTTAGAATAGATATTACCAATAAGGTGTACTTAGTATTTCTATTACATAATAATACACAAGAAACTACTCTTCTTAAAAGATTGTGGGTTTTGTTTTGTTTTTCTTTTCTTTAAATGCCGGAGAAACAATTCATAGGAAAACAACCTCGTATTTGCAAACACCTTTTCCATTTTTTGAAAACTAATTACAAATGAAAATATCTGCTTAAGTTGTCTGAATCCAATTATTTAATTGTATCAAAGCACGCGCAAACGATAGAGGATTAATAAATGTTCTAATATGCATCGTTAGACATTGGTACAATGTATTATTTCTTTCCTAATGCTTTTTCAGTGACAATTTTAGTCACTTTCATGCTCAAATTTCTTTACAAGAAAAAAATTCAAAAAATTAGATGGTTTCTCTTTTTCTGGATATCTATATCAAATGTGAAGAAGATACATTCATAAGTTCAACAATTATTAGAAAAGACCTACACATACAAGCATACTGATTTTATGAGCTTCAATTTCTTACGAAGATAGGTTAATGATTTATGTATTATTATTATTATTAGATAATATACATTCTACATTATTTTCTAATCTCGATTTATCTGTGTCATTTTATATGTTAGATTACATTATTTCTATTATTCCTTTGCTGTGTTCATAACTAGGCTGCTTGTGTTGACTTGTTTCCTATGAAATCTAGTGACTTACCGGGGGAGATAGGTGGCAGTCCGTGTCCATTGCATCCTTTTTCGTTGCCTCCTGCATCTTGAGAGGTCTGGGATTGATCTGTGCAGATGCTCTTTTGGCTTGGGTTTTATAAACGCTGTGACATCACGAGCAAACATCGTTGCTCTTCGAGTGGGAGGCGGGAATCCTTGGCGTTTCGTCACAGGTTGCCGTCTTTCGATTTCTCCAGTTATTTGCATTGTTCAATAATCACTGTTTTACATCCGTTTTCTCTGGAGGAAAGTGGATTCCGAAACACGGTCGCAATCTTCGGACGAAAAACAGTCGGATGCTAAATATTCAAGATAAACGCAGTGTCAGTAACAGACGCCAAAACAAACAAACAATCGCAACTGAAAATCGGAATTAAACTTTTATATTTCTTTTATCTCCTTTTTATTTGATTTCGCTTCCGATAAACACCTAAAACCTTGTCATGTCCGTCTGTCGACGAATAACTCGATTTTCCGTGATTGAATTTCGATGAAATATTATATTTAAAAGTTATAAACATATTCTTGATTAAAATCCAAGTTTAATTAAAATTTTTTAACTATTTCGAGTACTTCGAATGAAGACATTTTCATCAAAAATATAATAAAATTTAATGGATTAACTAAATTTTATATAAATTTCAAAATTTCTTACGGTGATTTTCAGCAACTTTTAATGATATTTACAACAGATTTCAAAGTTTGTCGAAAAAATGGCAATTTGTTCTTTGTAAAATGTGATATGGTCTGATTCGATTGAATGGCAAAGATTGATGTAACCTAATGACGATAATAAAAGCAATTTGTAGAGGAACGTAATTACGAAAATTGTTAATTTTAATTAACGATACGTAAAAATAATACTGTAATTATAAATATGCCGTTGTTGAATATTGGGTTTTCAGTTATAAAAGATTATTTTTTACATCAAGACATAGCCTAAAAATACGTCTTTTAAGGTTAAAATTTTCAAAATTTTCCAGGGGAGGGCCTCCGGACCCCCCCCCCCCCGGAATGATGACCACCGCATCCCCTTTTGCAAAGCCTTAAATCCGCCCCTGCACAGAAATTTAAAGATATGTTACTTTTCTGTATTTCAATCAATTAAAACGAAATTCATTTCATTGGCATTTTCTACGGCATTTTCTCATCCTGTGAATAATTTGAATATTTTTTTTTTGATTGAACATATCTATTAACAACAACAACATAGCATTGCATTTTTTAGCAGTAAAATTAAAATTAATTTTTTAGAGAATTGTCAGCAACTTTTTGTTCGAAGAATACGTCGAGTAAATGACATTCAATTAGTTTAAATGCAACGAAGTAAATGATATTCAAATTACAAAATTTCCAATTAAATTGAAAAAAAAACGTAATTTGTAAACTATCACAATGCTTCGCAATGGCTTCTGATACATAAGAAAATATAATAATCCTATCTCAAAGTTAAACCATAACACCTAAAATTTCATTCCTCCATATCTACCCTTAAGCTGCGATAACGTTCCCTAGTTATTACAGAACTTGTTCATTTTGTCTATGTTGAATTATTGCTTTAATTTCCTTATTATTATAAATGTGATTGCTGCGAATGCAAAAGGCGCAATTGTTGCGATTATTTTGATTGTTGTGCTTAATGATAATTTAATGAGATTTTAGTGATACTTGTCCACAAACAGACGGACAAAGCGGGATTATAAGGCTTCCTATCAGAAGCCTAAAAAGCTCCTATCAGAAGCCTATCTCAAACAATTATGAAATTTTTTTTTTTCATTGAAAAAAAAAATAGATTATTTGCCGACAAGTTGATTGTTTCAAAAACTAAACAATTTAAAATTATGTAAACTGATCAACAATAAGTTAATAAAATTGTTGTTGAAATGAACAAAAGTTAATCAACACTTCTAGAAATTGATCAACTTCAAGTTAATTGATCAACAATGAAATTACTTTTGAAATGTTTAGTTGATTAACAATTGTGTGAATTAAGCAACAATGAAATAAACAAATCAAACAGTGAAAGTAAATAATGCATCAACAGTATTTGAAAATTGATTAATTTATATCAATTTTGTTAATAAATTTATATAAACGCTAACAATAAAAGAACGCTAATAAAGACAAATCTTACTGCAACTTATTAACAGTTCAAAAGTGAAGAAGATTCCTATAGTAATGTTGAAGGACAGCAATTGGGAATGGAAAGGCCTTGCACAGTCATCTTCAGATATCCTTTTGTGATTGGCCAAGTGAGTCTCGATCAGTTCCTACTCAAAAATAACTGAAGACTTGAAGAGATTCTCTCACAACCGCATTACATTGGAGTAGACGCAACACTATTGAAATGCATTTCCTGTCTCTTGTATAGGTTTTCATTTTCAGCAAACCTTATGAAAAGAATTCCTAACCTTGGAACTGGAAAGAGCCAAAGGTTCTTACCCACAACCCTATATTGTTCTTGACCTTTGAATTACATTTGTGCTTTGTTTATCAACAATAAGGAAGGGTCTGTAATTGGTACATCAGCATCTGTTAGATTTGAACACAAAGTTGTGAAATTGTCAAGAATAAAACAACAACGACAACAATAACTAATGAAAAGTCCTTCTTCTTTATTCTTCTTACAATAACTTCTTAAAGCGATATTTCGCAGACAATTCCACCAGTCTGCTTTTTCAAGCTAAATAACTTTCGTTATTAACAATAATAATGTACAAAGCATGTCTCGTCTTCTACCAATAATAATTTACAATGTACATTAATAATACAAGACATAATGAGAAAGAAAGAAAAAAAGTTTACATAACTGATCTGTAGATAGATAACTAAATTGTAGGTTATGTTTACCTATTGTTTGGACATGTGAGTTGTAGATTATTAATGTTAATAACAAAAGCTTGAAAAAGCAGACTTGATAAAAATTTAGCTTGATGGAATGATCTGCGAATTGTTCTCGATGTAAGAAGTTATTGTAAGAAGAATAAAGAAGGAATTTTCATTAATAAATATCGATGAGAGATTATTATTTACAATAACAATAATTTTGAATTTTGAATCTGCGATGAGAAGTTGCATCAAAATCACCAGTCCAAAAACTGAGCAAAAACAAAAAATAATAATTTAATGGGCTTGTAAACAACTTTCTGATTTAAAAGCCGAGTTAGCAGCAGGAGAAACAATAAGAGAGGGTATCAGTATGTTAACAGGCTTACATGCATGTTTGTTTTATTTTATTTTTTTAATATTTAAAATATTACAATGTTTTCCATAAGATTAGTTGAAAACAAAGAAATCCCATTAATCAAAAATGGACGGAAAGACTTCTTTTTAATCTTAAATAGAGGAAATGATTTTATTTATATTCAATTTGAAAATTAAAGGAAGACGTGAACTAATATTACTTAAAATAAGTTTGGAGAACTTAATAGAAAAAAAAAATATTATATAGCTTCCCATTTTGAGTCAAGTTAATCTTCTACATTGAATTTAATTTATTCCTCCTTACAATTCGATACAGACAATTATTATAATTATATACAAAGCTTATTTCTGAATATAATCATTGTTGTACGGATGAATTTAAAAAAAGTAAACACTTGCTTAAAATGTTAATTAAGTGTGTTAGCTCTTTTAAATTCATCCGTAACTGTATTCACACACGTTAAGATTTTTATCCTCAATAATCATTGTTGTCTTTAAGTATATTTTTAATTGAAGTTCTAAGCTTTCATGCTTTGTTTTCTAAGTTCACTGCTCTGTAAGATACTGGGAGGATCCAACTGACGATGGTCAGGCAATCTGAAATAGGCTATCTTGGATTCCCGGTATCACAATTTCCAAAAACAGATCAGTGAACTTTTTGTCTTGTGCGTTTTTGTCTTATATTTCATGTAATTATATCCAACGCACGTAAAACTTTTGTATTCTAAGCTTTCAGTAGCAAGGTTCTGTATCATCAATTAAGAATTCCACAGCAAGAATAACTACATCATTTGAAAAGCAAAGATGGTTTAACTAGTCTCCATTAATATTGATGCCTTTTTTTTTTCTTTTCAATTTGCACTTGTTCTTATAAAGTCACAGAAAAAAAAAAATGCTGTATCGTTATAAAAACAAGTTACACCAGTCACATCTTGAAAAATAATGTAAATTAAACGAACTTTAGAAGTTCTGGTCGTACATATTTTGTTATAATTTAATAGTTTTTGGTTTGTTTGATGATTGAAACATGATTGAGCTATGAAATTGAAAATAATTGGAAAACGTCATCCAACTTATTTAATATTTTCATGCAAAAAATTGATTCAGCAGAACAAAGTATTTATGCTGTATTATTATTTTCAAAAAAGAATCTTGAAGAAAACACGAAGAGTTCAATAAGCATCTGGGGTTTGGTATTTATCAGCAGTGTACTTGAAGAAATGAGATTTGTGCTAAAAAGTAATAATGTCTTTCCTCTTTGCGCCCTAATATTTGTTATTCTCTGTGCAATTAAAGAAAAAGCCTAAGGTTTATTTACCTAGCTTAAAAAGGATTTCGGACATCTTGGTGAAAGTACGATTAAGATAGAGCGGTCAGTAAAGGTAATTCATTTGAGTTCATTCGAGTTCGTCGAAAGCAACATCTATGCAGATTGATTTTAAAGTTCGGAGAATTTCGATAGGCCTATTGGGGAAGTGTTGGCCATCAAAGCCAACTCTACATCAATACATGTAACTAAGTATTGTAAATAGAAACGGAAAAAAAAATATTTGTGCTTACATTTGGATGGTGTTAGGCATCATTGACCAAGCGGTGAAATAGATTTTTTTTTAGATTATTGCTCCATTTACTAGCGAAAGGTGTCAACTCTTTATAAAAAAAAGTTGTTACTGCTTCTATCTCAATATAATTCTGCGGAGAATTAATTTTGAATAAACGCCAATCTACTAATCGAATAAGATTTGCATCATGTGACGAACGACCTTTGAAGGATATTATTAATTTTGATAATGATCAGAATATTGTTCTGTGAAAATTCTTCATTTTGATACAATCAATTTTGATAAAAAAATGTGAATTTCATACATAAGCTTTTGGGTTTATGCGAATATCTCAAAATCGAATTTTGGCTCTTGGTCAAATGATGCATAACACCATCTATTTCATACTTACTGATATCTTGGGAAAAAGGCGATTCAGTTGATAACAGTTATTCACTTTGTCTGTTAGTTTGTCTATCAAAAAAAAAAAAATCTCCAGTTCTACTAATTGGATTGAAGAAATATATGAAAAAGTTATGAACAAAATCTCAAGGCGATTAAATTCTAACGACAATGAAAACATTACATTCCATAACTGATAATTTTAATAAAATTTGGTATGTTTTAAAAAAATAAAAATCAAATTTCGTTTAACTTATATTCTTTTTTCCTTTTGCATCTTTGTTTCGTTCAAAATATCCCCGTGTTTGGATGGAATAGAATTAGATATCAATCCCTGGGAAGTGATGTCTAAATTATATTGTGAACACACCTCAATTGGTCTGGGTAAAATTTTTATCTTGCTTTATCTTCCGATACCTCTATCTTGACTTTGTGTCTTAAATAGAACAAATAAATGTGAAATAATAACGACTTTATATGGATTCTAATAACTTGCAACTCAGCTGAAGTGTTAGTTTAAGGCCACTATCAGAAGAAAAGCAGAAGTATTTCATGTTACGCCTTTTCCAAACATCACCCACGAAGGATCTAAGAAGAGAACAAAAAAATAGAACATAAGGAGTGGGCGAAACATAATTAGTTTACCGTATTCAGTTTGATAATCCACTTTAAAAGTCAAAGACATGTTGATTGGACCCTTAGTGAAGATAAATTATTATTCGTTTCTTTTGATACAGATACGCTAATATTTTCTTCTAATTATAATTACAAAATAACTTGAATATATTCTGCAAACTCAGGATCATAAAATTAGTATGCTTGGGTGTCTGTGTGTTCAATGGAATTCTTGAAATTTGGCGTGTAGATTTACGGTTAAGGGTAGATCTAATGTTTGCATAGCAGATATTTTCCATGTGGATGCCAGTCGAGAAATTTGCATATGAAGGTGACAAAAAAAACCCTAGAAAAGCACAAGGAACGAAATAATTTCTGTCAATATGTAACAAGATTTATTAATCCATTATCTCTATTTGATTAAAATTTAGTGGATTTGCAAATTTAATTAATTCTCAATAAAAGGAAAATTTGAAGGTACTGTGTTCTGCTGATATTACAACTTATTATCACGCTTTTATTAACTCACACTGTCTGGTTTCGGGTCTTGTAATCAACTTTTAAGTCGCTTTCCATTTGTCAGCCATCTTGAAATTTTGCACACTCGCTTATGTCTAATGACAATACAATAATATAAAATGATATAGCTTACTGATATATTTATGTAGTTTGTCAATGCAACAAGTCCTTCCGTGCGCCGTTACTACAGAGACAAGCCACTAGGCGGCGACACCTTTTGTGTATATATATATACAACAACTTCCTAATTATATACGCATAATTTTTATATTTTTTAATTAAAATATAATATAGAAAGCGTAGTTTTTTTAAAAGATTTTTTAACATTAATTATTTTTATAAGATCTGTAATTCAATGATTCAGAAGGATGTTCATATACAGATACATTTAGTGATTTCATGACACCTGTTTTCTTATACCAGTGTCATTCTTGAAGTCTTTCATTTTTAGTAAATATATTCTATTAACAATTTTTTTCCTTAACTTACTACATTCACATTAGCGACATTCTGAACAGCAGAAATTCATAATTTCATTAATGCAATTTTTATTATTTTATATACAAAAGATTTAACATGCCAGAAACTAAAATAAAAGCATAAAGAAATGAAAAATATCTGAGCTTTCAACGGTGAGAGTTTGGGACGGCCGTTTCGTCTTTTTTGTGGATTCTTCAGCTAAACACTCACCAGATGAAATGCTAAGATAGTGTAAAAGTGATAGGGGAACCACTCCCACACCCGGCTTTCCTTTTCTTTGTGGAGGGGGCCACAGCCGGGAGCGGGATTGGTTTCCCTTATCACTTTACACTATCTGAGCATTTCATCTGGCGAGTGTGTTTGGCTGACGAGTCCACAAAAAGGACGAAACGGTCGTCCCACACTCTCACCGATGAATGCTCAGATATTTTTTATTTCTGCGTCATTTCTTTATGGTTTTATTATTGTTTTAGTTTTATAAGTTTAGCAATGTAAGTTTATTTTATTTTATTTTATTCTATTCAGATAGCTGTATTGAAATGAAAGATCGCTTGTATATATTTACAGAGCTTGATTTCAGGTTTTCCTTTAAGTTCCGTTGTTTATTCTGCTTTCATTAAGTAACGTACATACAAGTAAATGCTTGCTTTAAATGTCGTCTGGTTTTAGTAATGGGAGGTAATAATTAACAGTTCGTACGAAGAAGGATGTGATCAACTGTTCATAATAATCAAGTCATCGGAATGTTCCAGACAAAAAAGAAAACCACGAAGGTCAAGCGGATAGTAAATCAGTTTGTCGTTGCACCACATGTGACGTCACTGCAATAAGAAATAGCGCTTTAAAGGGTTGCCTTCAGAGCAAATATTAAAGGTAGTAGGTCTACGGGGTAAAGCATAATAAATTTCCACGATAAACTTCCACGATAAATTCAGCAGTGTTATATGTACGGTCAGGGCACCACAAGGGGGGGGGGGGGATAGTTGGTCCCTCAGCACCGTGGCCCCGCCGTCAAAGGGGCCCGGGCTGAGATCCAGATGTTTATATATAGTGTAGAACAGGGGTGGGCAAGACGTCTCGCATTTTGACCGCATGTGAGATTTCAAAAGTCTGAAGATGTCTTTTTTTTTTGGTTATCGATTTGGAGATTCCGTTTTTTTTTAGGTGACCGCGGCACTTGGATATACTTGAGGTAGCCCTTGCCCACCCCTGCTATAGAAGTATGAAATCGTGTGGTATTTTCGCGATATTTTTGGCTAAGAATTTATGATGTTAAAAATTCGACACTTAAAATTGACACTTAAAAATTGTCAATTTCTCAACGAATCCCCGACAGGGAGGACGGGTTCAGGGTAGGGGTGACATATTTTTTAAGTTTATTTTGTTTTCTTTGTTTTTAATTTGAGAAAGAAACCTGCCCACAGAGGTTTGAAACGTACGTTATGATGGGAATTTTAAAAGTTTTTAGTTTTTTATCCTTTTAGATTTTATGCTTTTAAGTGTCGAATTAGTTGGCTCCTATTTTTGATGTTATTCACGACAAGTTAAAAATATCAAAATTTATGATTTTGTTCATAACATGGGGGGAGGGGGGAAAGGCCCGGTATTGCATTTGGTACCTGGGCCCGGAATTTGATGTGGGCGGCCTGTGTACGGTATCTAAAGGAAACACTTTCCAAGCATCTTGAACAACTATTTATGCTCAAAATTGTATTGTTTGTTTTAATACAATTTATTTGTGTAATGAATAAAAGTGATTTGTGGCGTATAATAAAACACGAGAAAACCCGACTTAAGCAAATGTAAAAAAATTGGGATTGTGTTCCAGAAAATGTATTTATTCACCATTAAAAACTACATTGTAAAAATAAGCACGAAAAACAAAAACAAAAACAAAGCAGGCATTATCACAATTTTGTAAATAGAGACAAGAAGATCGAAAGAACTCGAAACTATCGGAATTGCAGTGGCGCCTCAAAAGCAAAAAACAATAAAAAACTCCCTAATAAAATATTAGTGAGAAAATTCATGTGCCAGCAGTCCGCCGGTCTCAGTGATTTTTTTTAATGCATAAAAAATTCAATTTGCGCATTGAATTATTAATAAACAACAATGGGTGAATGTTTTTTTTTTTTTTAATTGACATCCTAGTACAGCTATTTCACGCTCTTTATTCACAATAGCCAATGATTATTAACAATAGCCTCAGTTCCGAGACCTCACTGTTTACTGGTGACTGTTCCTAGCGGATGATCGCCAAAGAGCGTGAAACAGCTGTACTTGGATGTCATTTAGTAAACCTCTGGTCTCACCCATTGTTCTTAACTCAAAACTACTTTCCTTACAATGTTATTTCTTCCTTTTTTTTTTTAATAGTCAAATTCCTATATATTTTAATTATTATATAACATAGAAACATGCT
Source organism: Thereuonema tuberculata (assembly GCA_023159025.1). NCBI lineage: Eukaryota > Metazoa > Arthropoda > Chilopoda > Scutigeromorpha > Scutigeridae > Thereuonema > Thereuonema tuberculata. The sequence goes on along the minus strand of JAFIDM010000179.1, from coordinate 41,025,125 downwards.
GCGAAATAATTACTCACATCAAACAACCCCACGAGACACGTTCGCCAAATTCAAGTATTACAAAAACTCCAAAAGTTTAGTGCGTTAGATAAAAGCGTGGCTTTTAAAAAATTTTTTCTTTTATTAATTATTATTATTTAATTTTAATATCTGTGAAAAAAAAATTCATATTAAATGAACATGGAGAAAACTATGACTTCAATATGAGAGATTTCTCCATCTTGAAGGGATGCTTCTGTACTTAATACATCCGTTTCTTTTAACATTCGTAGCATCATTTCTTTTAGCTGTGACAAACTTAACGATTTGAATTGTATTAATATTAATATAAAAATATCGGTTAAAATCCATTCATTAGCAGCTCAGTTATAAGTGTCCTTAATTTTCCTGCTGACTCCAATAAATGTGGGACAGGATAAATTTTAGTAGCACATAACAAGTTTCATGAAAATCAATCCGGTATAATTTGAATTGCTTCAGACAAAACGTAGGTTTTGTTTTCTTGTAACGATAGACGGATATAACGGCATATATTATGAACTGTACCTCAAAGGAAATCTGCCTTACAATATGGAATTTGGATCACTGCATCATCCGACTAGAATCTGATGATGAAATCATCAAAACAAATACTTCTCAAGAACGACCTCAAATATTACAAATATTTCACTTTCTGAGCTGAATTAAGCTACGATTATAAAGTTTTCTTTTCTTTTTAAGCAATATCGGTATCGGTTTTCACTATATTTACTTAACGTATTTTAGGGATTTTTTTTTTTCTAATAAAATCAACTTAATCAATCACTACAAATACTTACAAATTACAACACCATAATTTCTCTTTTTCTGAGAAGGAACAAGGATGTAATTGAAACTGAAATTTGAAGCTTTCCATCAGTTTCGAGAAGCTTCGGTAGTTTTCTCAAAATGTCATTTAGCCTTTAGAATTATATGAATCAATTGCATTAGCTAAAGCGCATTCAACTTGGAAAAACCACTGTCAGTTTACCAAAGGGAATATGCAAGTCACGTGATCAAGTCACGTGATCAAGGTTAAGGAAGAACCGGACTTGCTTTGTTATAAGATAAATATTAAATTCTAACAAGTAAGTGCTTCGATTGCAAACGAAAGGATTTTTTTTTTAAAAAAGGAGAAGTAATTTTTAAACCTTATTTTTTTTTTCCATAGTAAAAGTTTAGAAAAAAAAAAAAAGGAAATGGGCCATTATAGTAACATATTAATAATTTACAAATATAATTAATTTTTTATATTATATTTATAAATAAATAGAAATTCTTTAAACAAAGATGTCAATAAAAACAAATTAGTTTACAAAATACTTTTTATGCAGTACGAATAGGCATCAATAAAAAAAAAATATTTTTTAGCAATAAAAAATGAAAACTAACAATATGTAATTAAAATATAAATAATTTTTAGTTACTTTCTTTTGCATTGTAGTTATCTTCTACGTTGCTGTATTGAGAAGAATAGTTCATTCCGAACTGAACTCCTCTAAATTGTCCAATCCCAAATTAACCATAGGTCATACCTCCAGCGTACTAATCGTCTGGCCCTGTGGCGCAACGGATAACGCGTCTGACTACGGATCAGAAGATTCCAGGTTCGAATCCTGGCAGGGTCGGGTTATTTTTTTTTTTTTTTCCCTAATACATTTCAATTTTAACAAATTAATTAATATTTTTTTCCCATTTCTTTATACCACAATTCTTTGTAAAATTTTAATAATTATGGATTTAGACAACTTTATAGAATAAATGAAAAGCAAATTTAACGTCCGTAATTCCCGGGATCGAAAATGCTTTTATATTGATAGAATAAACTTTCTTCTTTTCCTTAATTACGAAGATTTCAGTTGATTATTAACTTTTATTGAACGGATTTAATTAATAATTATAATTGAACTGTACGGGGTAAATGTAATGTCCCTTTCCTCTCTATTGTTAGCGAATTAATTATAAAACTTATTACAGCTTATTATCTGCATTTGTTAATCCTAGAGTTGAGGCGCTTAAAGCTTTGCCTATTTATGTGTGTCTTTCCTGATCGAAGCTAATCTGGCTTCACTATTGTATTAAAGTACTGTTCGGTTTTGTTTACGAGAGCCTTCAACGCTTTTGCGCATGCGTCAGGTCTCCTTCGATTTCTTCCAAATAGGAGCGAGGAAGATGGGATATTTACTTTTTATAGTGTTAGTTTACTAGTAGCTGCGTTCTATTTGCGCTTTTCGGTAAAGAATTATGGAAAGAATAAATACTATTGCAAAAATCCTCCTCCTTATTTTTTTTCTTAAAAGCGAAAATGTCCAAAAGAATTTCTTTGGAAAGTACCCATCTCAGCGTATCACCCCTCTGCGGAGTAAAATCGTTCGGCAGCGGTAGCTTTGCCTTTCATAAACGCACAGTGTATGTAATGTTTTGTATGTAAATATGTTCTCCTAAATAATTTCACTGCGGCAAAACACTGTTCTAACAATTTTCTCATATTAACTGCTACATATTATAATAAATATATAACTGTAGTTTCACCTCTGCATTTACTGTTTTGTTATCCTTTGTAGATATAAAAATAAACAAAGTTTACAAAACTCAAGTGTAATTTTTCAATGCTGTAGAACTTTTAACAGTCATATTCTCTAAAGCAGATTGCGCCTCAGTTGTGCAAGGATCACAGTGACCATATCGATACTTTGACCTTACCTATTGTAATTTAAATAAGTGTAGAATGTTCTCAGCTCTTTTGTAAACTCGGACAAAAGGAGCAGAAGCCATTGACATTTAAGCCTAACAACCAGAGGGTAAATGAATAATGAATGAATAGTTACACGTTATTTGAACTTCAACTATTTTTGAATAGTTACACTTATTTGTTAACTGTCACATTATTTGTTAGTAGGAATTTCTAGGCTCGGCACAGCCACAACAAATGAAATGCAGTATACTCTCGATATCTCGAAGTCGAAGGGACGCTAAAAAAAATTTCGAGATAGCGAGTTTTTGAGATATTAATAAGGTCGTAACCAAAACATACAAATTCACATAAAAACACAAGATATGGAATAATATTCTAAAAATTAGAGTCTTGATAGATGAGAATAAGTATAAATATGTAATGATAGTTGACGATAAGTCTAAATACAGCAATGATAATTTTAATTTTTAAAATTAGTCGAAAATAATTACATTAAATTGAAAAGAATTAGTAAAATACAATGAACTTACATTGCTAGAATTTCTTTAAAAAATACCTCTATTTGCTTCGACACAACTGAAGGGCGATTTTTCCGGAAAAATTCATTTTTTACTTCGAAAAATATTCGACATAACAAGGTTTTGAGTGAAAACTCTTCGACATAAGAATTAAAATTAACATTAGATGAATATGTAATATCAAGAGGAAAAATAATTTTTCGACATATCAAGGTTTTCGAGATATCGAGAGTAAAATGTACCGGTATTTACTGTAAATAGTAAAATCTCTCTGAAAACGTTTATTTTATTAATACTAACAAGAATTTCTTAAAAAACTTTACATATTTTTCTTAAAATACTTCATTTAAAAAAAACAAAAAAAACTTTTCATTGTTTTTTAAAGTCGAAACTAATACAAAGGAATAATCTACGTATATTTTTAAATTATAACATAGACAAGCAATATCTAATTTCTAAAACTAAATTAAATTCACAGTATGTGCAGGTAAATTTAAGTTTTTTCATGCTATGTATTTTATGAAACTTTATTTCTTGTTCTGCCAATAAAAAAAAAATAAAATAAAACCATTAGAATGGCAAATATAGAAACGATGAAATTACGAATGTGAAGCTAATTGTGTTTTCTTTTGGTGCTGTCAAGGATACATTGGATTTTAATCATCTGTTGGAAATAGATGCAGTTCATGATACATGCATTGGTTATAGGTGAACACCGGTAGAACATGTATTACATTGGTTCCACGTTTCTCATGCTTTTATTTGTGAGTCTTTGTTTGGCTGAAAGAAATCCGTAAGTATATCTCAGTTTAAAATAAAATCTTTATATGTACTTCAACAGAAACGATTCTAAAATCTAAATATTGATTAAGTAATGAGTCTAGTGCGAAATGGACCCACTCAGAATGAAATACAGAATAAACTTTTCAGGAAAGTTCTGGTTACAATCGATTATTATTTATTGTGTATCATTCCTTTTTTAATTACGACTTCTTTAATTTATTTTAATTAATTAGGAGTTTAACGTTTGTTGAATATATTTATGAAATGAGTGACACATTGAAACAATAATGTACGAAACAATAATGTACGAAACACACACACATTATTGTTTCGAAACACACACTCATGTACGAAACAATAATGTATATTAAAAATTATGAAAAAAAGAAATACATTACATAAATGGGCTTGAGGGCCGTACGTTTCGACATCCTAAGCGGATTGTCATTGTCAATGGAATCACAACAGAAATCGTAACTTTTCTTTTCTGTTACGGTTCCATTGAGATGTCCTAAGCCTTAGGATGTCGAAACGTCCATTTATGTAATGTATTTCTCTTTTTCATAATTTTTAACATACTTTATTGTTTTCTACATGTGTCTGTCAATGTTTTACTCGTTTTATTAATTTATTTTAAAAAAAGTGAAAGTTTTCAGTAATAAAAAGGCATGAAGAAACAAGTGGTTCAATTGTAATGGTAGCGAAAGTGTAATGTGACTCTTAGGATGTCGTGAATGACGTTTTTGTACTTAACCGTAAACATGATGTCCATTGTTGAACACGTGTAGTAGAACGTCTCGATTGATGATCAGATATTGTAATGCAGAACTTCTCTATGCAGACTGTTAAAGCAAAAAAGTAGTTTTTATAAAATGTAGACTTAATTATTAAAAAAAGTCTAGAAGTGATAGGCTAATTCATATTTTTTTTTTTCGGTTAATTATTTAGACGGCCAGACGCCGACGCTGAGGGACCAACTGACTCTCCCCTTGTGGGGGCCCACGTAGGGGTTCTCTAAATGAATAATTTACAAATTTGGCATACTTATTCAGTTGTTTACGTTGATTTCGAAACTCAAAACCATTTTTGCCGTAGAAGCTTCGTTCACAAGTTAGCACAGTATTTAGATTACATTTACTTTATATTTGATAGTTGATAATAAAATGATTTTTCAGATTTTTTTATGCCTGTCGTCCGACAGGCTTTGCTGCTAGTTTAAAAATATCTAATTTGCTTGTAAAAAAAAAAAGCAATTAAAAAATAATAATTAAATTCTATTTAATTTTCAGTTAATTTTTATCTGCAAAACTGTTTTAGATGAATTACAGCTAAATTAGCGAAGTGGCCCTGTGGCGCAATGGATAACGCGTCTGACTTCGGATCAGAAGATTCCAGGTTCGAATCCTGGCAGGGTCGTAATTTTTTTTTTTTTTTTTTTTTTTTGGCGGATGGTCCAATGATCTCGTAACTAGGATGCTAATTATAATAAATAAATAAATAAATGAAATCAATAGAAGCATTCTTTTAATATTGTAAATATATCTATAAAATTTAGTTTGCTAAAATATATTCCAGACATATTAGAAGACATAGAAATTGTATAGTATAACTTTTTTGTTACTATTCACTTTAATTAAAGCGGATATACAGAGAAAAATATTGTACTTTTTGCCAGTGTACTCATTTTTATTAAGGATATTATCCAAGAAATATAAATTTATTTAAATATTATAAAATCTTATAATTTCCTGGAAGTTAACGATCTGAAAACTATTGTTTTAGACTGAATTAGAGAGATGATCGTTCAGTGGCCCTGTGGCGCAATGGATAACGCGTCTGACTACGGATCAGAAGATTCCAGGTTCGAATCCTGGTAGGGTCGTACTTTTTTTTTTTTTTTTTTAGAAATTGAACTAAAAGTAACTAATTTGCCTGTAAAGATCAATTTTTATGTACGTAAAACACATAAATAATACAATAGCTTACGAAAACATTTTAGAACAGCATAAACCTTAATGTCGAACTGATTCCTTGAAGGCTTCGCAATTGAATTCCATCTGTGTACAATCAATTTCGTTCTTGATTTGTAATTCACATTATGACTTAATGTCAATTTTTAAAATTGAAGTATATTTTGATTTTTAATAACTTTTTCGTCATTTTTTTCACAGAAACACTAAATTTCAAACAAAAAATATAGTAAAAGATAAAATTACAAAATCTTGTTATTGGAAATTACGTTTTTTGAGGCAAACACTTTTGAATTTTAAGAGATCTTAATTAACTATCAATGAAAATCACAAGGACCTTAAATCAACCTTAAGCTATAGTCTTTAAAAAAATAATCAATAAGGACCAACCAGTGAGCAGAGTTTGATTACATTGAAAATCGGGCCAACGAACTTCATATTATATTATATATAATTTGTTCATATACTAATCCATATTTCTTCTTTAAATCTCTTCTTCTGCTTATCATAATTATAATAAAAACTACTTCTACTCTCGAAACATTAAAAAATTATATTTTTAATGCTAACGAATTTTCGAAAGCATATTCCTTGCTTTCTTCTTCAAGTTTGTTTGATAACAATATGATTTCAGGTGAACTTACATTGCTTATACATAGTTATCAACAATCACAATAATACAATAACATCTACATTCTCACGTTAATATTACAATAATTGATAATTTACATTCCATTGAATTTCTTAATTATTACAGATTTTGTTATTAATATTACTTTTTTATCTCATTTCTCTATTATTATCAAACAAACTTGAAGAAGAAAGCAAGGAATATGCTTTCGAAAATTCGTTAGCATTAAAAATATAATTTTTTAATGTTTCGAGAGTAGAAGTAGTTTTTAAGATATTGATGTTTCCATATGTACGTTATTAAGAAAAATAAGAAAGAAAATTGGTGCAATTTCTAATTTTCCATTTTTTTCTTATTCACATGTTACAAAGATAATAGTTAACGAAAAGAAGCTGAATCCAGGGGATGACATTTAGATTTATAGTTATTTCGTTTAACCTTATATAAAGAAAATGTTTATAATTTCTTATTTTAATTCACTGAATTATTTTAATCTATGTCACCTGTAAACTGGATCAATGAATATAAACACTTGAACAGTTTAAAAAAAAAGAATATAGAAAACATAGGAAGCACAAGTTCTTCACTAAACATCGCTGTATTTTGCAGAAAGTTGCTTTTTCTGCTTCTTCAGGCTTAATTACTAAGCAAGATAGAAAGAAACATAGAATAATTTAAACTAACAAAAATAGGCAATGTTTACAATCACTTGAAAAGCTTAATGATTTTTACAAATACAGAATAATTTAAACAAACAAAGATAAGGTTTTATTTATGATGTTTATAATGTTTGCAATCATTAAAAAATTTCATGATTTCTACGATGGTTTTTGAATTTTTCTAATAAAAACGGACTTATTTTCACTCCTTTTTATTTATTGAAGCAATGAAAACTATATATAACGTAAGCTCCAATTATAAATCTTGTGGTTGTGTCAAATATATTTTTATGTAGGACAGTTACCAATGGATCTGGATTATGTCCAAGTGCCATACAATGGTATGCCCAATCAGAAAAAAATGTTACCACATGAATCAGTAACTCATTGATTTTTCTCAATGCCTTTTTCTCATTTTTGAAAAGCAAAAAACTATGATCTTCAATAACTTATAATAGAAATTTCAATAAGTGAAATAGATAAGATATATTACATGTTGAATATTAATTAAATGTGCGTTATGTTGTTGTTTTTACTTTTGCTCTACACTTTTACTCCGTCTATTTACAATAACTTACACTGCAATTACGACATCAAAACACACACATCTAACGCAATTTTAAAAAAAAATATATCCAAAGACAAGCAGAGAATTTAAATGCAGGAAACGCCAAAATAAGTATTTTAAAGGTCACTAAGTGAAATTCGTCCCTATCTCAGACAGACCAAATAGGTATCACTAAAAACAATACAAAAAGAAATTAATAAAATAATAAAATGAGGTAAGGTAAGCTTTTGAGTCAAGCCGAGACAATGGGACAGCTGTTTCGAGGTCATTAGGCTCTCTTCAGCCTAGACTATCCAACAAAGAACTGAAAAGGCGAACGAAGGGAAAAGTACAGCAATATATTTTTAACAGGAAAAATTGTTATTGTAAATTATTTCTTTTCCTTTGACCCAGGGCATCGAACCGAAAAAAGCTGATATTTTTGATCGGAGCTGAATCCGAATGGAAACCCAGAACCGATATTTATTTCACTCTTTCATTTCGGTTCTCCTCTTAAGTATACGCGAAAGACGGAATTTTTCTGTGGTCAACAACTTTCATAGACTCCCCCACTTTCTCATACCCTGTCGCCATGTGGTCCAAACCCTACCAAGGTAATCCTTTAGTCCCTTGGGACAAACACGACCTCAATTAGTTTCTGTATTTAACTTGTGCCGACTTCCAGGAAGTTCATGGGGATTTTTTTTTTCCTTTTAAAATAGCTGAAAACTAGGAATGCCTAGTGGGATGAAGGAGCTTATCCCGTTTTTTTTTACAAATTTACAAGCAAAGTTTAACATCCATATGGAATAATTCATAAATAGAGAAAAAAAATCACGACTGGACAGTAAATATGCTTTCGTACACTGAGCCGACATCAACTGGAATCCTGAACAGCTGTTTCATCCTTATTAGAAATCATCAGCAGAATTTCTTAATGCATTTCAGTGAAAGGACAAGGGATTAATACTGTGGATTTCACAGGATTATTTTTTATTTGATTGTTTTTTATCTGGGCGGCCATTCCCGGGATCGTGAATGCTTTTCCCTTAGCTTTCGCGCAGTCTGAGTCAAACATCAAGGGTAAATTCTGCTGATAATTCCTAATGAGGGTGAAACAGCTGTTCAGGATTCCCGTTGATGTTGGCTCAATGTGCGAAGATAGATTAACAGTCCAGTCGTGATTTTTTCTCTATTTATAAATTTACATACTCAGATATTCAATTTAGAAATGAAAGTTTTAGACAGAGCATTAAAACAAGCTGCTGAGTCTACGACCTTTCACCTTACGATTTCTGATAGGAAAGGTATATCTTTTGTAAAACGAGTATAGAAATAAATGAGTATATGTACTGTTTGATTATTGAGGCATCGAAATTCTAGCAGCAGTTGTCAGACATAACAGCATTAAACGAAAAATGATCAAATTTGGCTTCAGGATCCACAAATATTAAAGTAGTTACAGATCAGTTTGATATCAAATAATTTTTAAGATACACACACAAGTATTGATTATTTTTTTTTTGCAGGATTATTAAAAGAGCCAATAGCACAAAGTTTGCTGAATTATTTCATTTTGCTGAACAACTTAAATTTATTGAAAGCAATTATAGAAATTAAACTTTGATAAAGTAATAAAGCACGAGCAATAAAATGTATTTTTACTAAATGGAAGGAGAAGCAGTAATTAATTTATAAACTAATATTAAACAGAAAGAAAAAACAAATATTCCTAAAAGCAAACCAAAAAAATGATTCATTTTTAGTTTCGTGTAGCTTCTAAAGAATAAAAACTTGAAGAAATAATTACGTATTTTTGCACTGACGCTGATAACTAATTCAACTTCATTACAACACTCTTCTAATGAAATCAAAGATAGTTTTAATTTTAATTAGTTTTAATGTTTTAGTTATGCCATAATTTCAATTTTTCCTTCATTTTCGTTTCAGTTGTTTATTTTTATTTGTGTGAATATTTTTATGATCGAGTAACTTTTATTTGAAATTTGCCTATAATGAATTTCCATTCGTAATTTAGTTACTTTCGACATTTTCAGGTCTTTTTTAATTTTTTTTTCTATTTTATTGTAAAAAAAATATTGTGCATTTTGCTAACAATTTTGATTGGTCTCCAGTTACGTTTTTCAAAATTTTCGAATTCAAAATTTAAGCTTATTTTTTTTTTTTTTTTTTTAGATCTGGTTTCGGTCATTTCCCAACGCGAGCTAAAACACTAATTCCTAATATAATTTCAAGAGTACTACACCAATTACATGAAATTTTATGTTAGAGAATTTACTATAATTAATCAACAGTTTATATTCCTAATCTTCATTTTATTAGCGACTTTTAAATAGGGACCAGAATACTTTGTCCTTAAGTACTGTAGTTCAAATAATTACGCATTGACCTACATCAAACTTTACATTATAACATAATTCAAAATGTAACGACTTATCTACAATGGAACTCTGGTTGCTTACATTTGATTACAGTTTAGCACTTAATAAGGTCATTATTATAATGACTCGATCGATGGACCATTTGAGGATATGAGCCAAGAATTATTCTCCAAAGTAATTCAAAAATATTGATCTAAAAAAAAATCAATATCAAACTTCGTATTTAGAGTTTATTGAAAATGGTTAGATCTTACTAATTTCGATGATTTTATAACTACAGTGAAACTTGGATAATTCGAACTTCGATAATTCTGAATAATTCGAATTTTTTTGCTCGGTCCCTAGAATTCTGTATTAAAATAATGTTAAAAAATCGTGGATAATTCGAATTTTATTTTGGATAATTCGAATTTTTCGTACGATTATCCGTAAAATATTACGGTAAAAATTGTTCCTGAGACTTTTCTCAGCTAAGATACATTATTTATTTTTACGGTCTTTCTAAGGAAAACAAAAATGAGGGTTGGAATGACACTATGTGGGGATTTCCGAGGATTTTTCTGTCCACCCTCTGTTGTTACCCTCCCCCCTCCCACACCCCTTCGGTCTAAATCACGTGCGCCTCCTGTGAATGATTTAATGCGGTTATATACATTTTTAGTTTTTATGCTTGTGCTTTAAGTATTGTTTATATGCTATTACTATGCCATTGTCAAAAGCTAAAGCTCCTAATAAGTCATTAACATTAGCTGAAAAGATAGCGGTGATTAAGGAAGTGGAAAAAGGCCTTAAAAAGAAATCGCAAATCGCCAAGGAATTTGGAATTCCATCCAACACGTTATCGACATATTTGAAGAACAAAGATAAAATCTTGAGCAGCAAAAATAGCAACGGAAAAAATAGAAAAAGAACGAGAGGACCTGGCAACCCAGAGGTTGGAATCACATGCTAGGACACAAAGATTGCATTCAATGAAGCAATTGAAAACATCTGCCTTTTTTTTTTTTTTAAGTGATGAATAATTAAGCTAGTAAAAATGTTTGATTTAATGAAAAAAAATGTAGCAGTATTCTTAGATAAAGCTTGTGTTAAATCTTTGATCGTGGAATTAATCTTTTTTATTTATCTCTTCTGTTTGAGAGAATATATGTAATTCAAATTTTTGGATAATTCGAACTTTTTCTCTGGTCCCTTCAGCTTCGAATTATCCAAGTTTCACTGTATTTTAAAGATGATTTTATTTAAAGAATTGTTGTGAGAGATAGCATTTGTGCGCATAGCAGGGGTGTACCTAATAAGGTGGCCGGACAGTGTATATGAAAATAACATTAGATTTTGATGCGAGTAATGCAGACTAAAAACGGATTACGAAGGAAAAAAAAAAACAAAATTCATAAATATGAATCAATTGCAACAATTTCTAGATTTCTAAAATTGTCTCATTTATGTAATTTTCCAGAACTAAACGAAATATTAATAATATTTTTTATTATAATTATTTTAGCTTGGAAGACGACAACAACACTTTATTCACAATTCCAGAAAATTATGACCAAACTGAACCACCTTTAACATACGGCGGAGGTAATTCAGCAATGTATTTATTTATTAATTTTATCTTTTCAATGAAATCAAAACGGTCATAGATTTAAGTACGAGTAAAACTTAAGTAGTCTACGTGCGAGTAAAACATGAATAATGTAAAAACAAAAAACACAAATGTACATAAGTATGGTAGTTAATGTAGTATAATTAAATGGATACTATAGAATAAAACAGAGATTATGAATTCTCATTGTTTGATTCTTAATGCGCATGAAATGAAAAAGACGTCTTTGGGAAAATTCCAGAAGCAAGAAGACCATTCAAGAATAGGATCACAGAAATTGAAACATCATCTAAACGAGTAGCAAGAATCTATACATTATAACAGAAAGGCCAGAATTAGACTTTAGCAGACATTGTTGAAGAGGCCAAATGACACATATAGTAAAAAAAATGAATGAAGGCCGCCCTGTTTTTGTGAGATCTGCGCATGTATCATCGATTAGTCTGGTCAGGCATTTCCGTCTGATTGTAAGACGGACGCCGCCATTGTGCGAATCGCTTGTTACTTTGCAAAAGAGCATTGTATTTATAAATAATATATATTTATTTATTTATATAAATACTTATTATTAGCAACTGGTATTGAAATAACGCTAAATAGTAGAGAGAAGTTTTAATTTGGTGTTATCAACATGTCTTTCTGAGTGAAAGCAGACGACGTCGGCCATTGTGACAGGACAACATAATTGATCAGCTACCGGAAGGACTTCCGCCGGTCATCATTCATTGGGAGGACAATAGCTGCTGGAGAATCTATTAAATCAATTTCAAAATCTTTTTATTTGGAAAAATCTTGCCAAGAAAACGTAAAAAACTGTAAATATATATATAGTTAAAAAAATATAATTTTATTGCAATCGCTACTTACATTATTTTTTCAGTAAAATGAATTACAAAAAAATATTGAATCAAACCAGATGAAGCGTCTTTGAACCAAATTGGATGAATTAACTGTGGAATTTACTTTTAGAACATAAATGAAACTTATTATGTTTTCCGAACTGAAAGGACATCAATTGAGTTGGTCTAGTAACACTTTTTTTTTTCTGATTTCATTTATAGATAATAGAAGCGATTAATTTCCATTAAGCATTCTGCAAAGTTGCTCTTTTTTTTTTTATTAAATGAACTATGTTTCTATTTTGGAATAAAAATATATCTAGAATTTTTACCCACGTAAAATAAAGAATTCTGTCTCCGTCGATCTGTTTCATCAGAAGTACTGCAGGTTACAGTTAACAGTTTAATAGTAAATATAACAATATAAACATATTTAAACATAAGTAATAAGTTCTCCTAAATCTTATTGATCATGAATGTACTTTAGATTCTAGAGATTTAGATTATATTACCCTGGCTCGATTATACAGATATCGGCCATCTTGGCATTTACAATTTTGATATTTTCAAAATGGAGTCTATAAAAAGTTTTATTTTAATTGTCTTTTAATGATTGAATAAATAAATAAATAAATAAATAATAGTTTTAATTATTTTCAGATGAAGTTCTCATAATTGAAATTAGTTTTCAAATCTTATCAATAACGGAAATAAATATAGCTCAAATGGTAAGTTTTTCCTTTTTTTTTTAAAGCAATTAAACTTTAAACATTAGACTCCGCAGATTAACTTAGCTACAAATATATAAATTACATGCATATAGTTTTATTGCTTCAGCGACTATTTATTATGTTATATTTAATATGTCAATTTTGTGGTAAGGGACGAGTAATGTTATAGATAGTTTATGTTGTTTATTCATTAGAAATTATTTATAACTATTAAAATACAATAGTTACATTATATTTTAAATTTTTATGATTTTTTAAAAATTTTTTTACATTAATATACTGAGAGGAAATGCCATATATTTATGCTTTAGAAAAATAGTAATATATGAAATGCAAGCATGAAACTTCGGCTTGAAAAGGATTGAGTGTCAACTAGAATAATAAATAAGCTTTATTATTCTAGCTAGCTTTATAAATAAGCTTTTTAAATAAGTTTAAAAATGTTGCTGTAAATAATATGTTTAATATATTATAATTTTTAATAGAAATATAATAATATAATTTTTAATAATTAATGTAGAATATTTATTTTAAAAAGTTTAAATACAATCAATATTTATAAAGTAAAAATCCTTTTTTAGGCTTCTATTTTATTTGTACTGATGAAACTTTTATCTAATTCGCATAACTTAATATGTGAATTTTCTTATTTTAAAAATGAAAATAGATAATAGTTTCTTATATTCTAAATTTCCCTTAAGAACGCATTTCATTACTGTAATACTTTTTATCTTTTCAGTCATTTACAGTGGTTTGATTTTATCTTGTGGTTTCATTGGAAGGATTATCGTGTTACTTTTACGAATAAACCTATTCTGAAACGAAGATTTGGCAAAAGAATTCAAGTGGGAAAATTAGCAGAGAAACTTTGGCTTCCAACTCTGCTATTCTTCAACTGCATTGGTTGCAACGTTCTCACGATAAATCCGAATATGTATAAAATGTTTTATTTTAACGACACCCAGCAGTTTCAAATAGCTTCTAGGTAAAATTAAACTACTTTTTTTATTCGTTATCCCATAAGTGTATGCTATTTTATAAGGAATTAGGTTAAGTTTAGGCCATTTCTTTAATGGTAATATCGTCATAAACAAAAACGTATTGTTACTTTCTCTACTGCTGATGACGGTCAAATATATTTGACTGAAACAGTATAGTTTTTAATAATATCCTTGTTAATTATTATTTTTAACTTAAATGTGTGCCCTGTAAAGCCTTATTTTCAGATTTATTTATTTATTTACTAGCAAAAATACCCTGGCTTCGCGTAGATTACAAAAAAAGAGTTGTCCTAATGTGGATGACGAAGAAATTATAATTGTGTGAGCACTTTTCCAGTTGGTAAAAAAGTGACATGATAGTTTTAAATTATGTTAAATTCCTATTTTGTAACTCGATAAGCCCTAAATATCAAATTAATAATGAGATCGGAGAGTATAAGACTTCCCACCGTTTCTCCAGACTTCTATCACTTTAAATAATATTTAATAATAGAATTGTTCAAATAAATTTATACATATTACCTTAAGTGAATATTATAGGAAAATCAAAAATTATATAATTGAGATAAAATGATATAATAGAAATATATCATTTTGGAATAGAAGTTATTATTCAATGTGAAAATATTTTTTAAAACATTGCAATAAATTTTAAGTGTTTCTTCTTGTTTTTTTCTTTTTCTTCTCTTCATATCATGATTAAACTTTTTATTACGTCATCGTTTTTAACTTTAAATTTCACTTTCAGAGCCAGGGGAGTAGTACTGGAACTATTAATGAAAGTTGGAAACATTAAACTGAAGTTTACCGACATCGAATTTTGTTAACTTTTTTGTTTATTTTATTTATTTATTTTTTTTATTCAAATCTGGTTTTTTTTTGTACTGGTTACGAGGGAAATCTTTATATCATCATATACTGTATAATGAAGGATACAACAAATTTGCAATCCAGTCCAATCAAATTTGCAATGCAATCCAATCGTTTATACATAGAACAAAACCCTGACCCCTCCTTCTCTAAATCTCAAAATATATAGTTATGCTCTATATGCTTTTGTTTTTCTGTGGTTCGATAGCAAGGTGAATGGATCTGACCCCACACCCCTCCCCAATCGAAATAAAATCCTTTACGTGCCCCTATAACCCTACTAGGCTTAAACCAGGATTACTTTTTTTTTAAAAAAAAGCCTAAATAAAGCAAAATTGAAGTATATAATAAAAAAAAGCTTCAATACAACATGGAAACTTGATTCTTTTGTCACTGTTATTTAAAATGTATTCCGATGAAAAGTAAGAGGTTCTGAATTCCATCTAAAATAATTAAAAAAAGCTTTTAAAAACCACGCTCTTATTATATAATGATTAAAATATATAAGAATTATGTATATGTAATTCAGAAGTAGTTGTGTGTGGGTGTATATCGGCTGGTCTCGCTAGTACGGAAGCATGTGTTACCGGAATATATTAATATAAAATATATTAATACTGTATATTAATGATCAGTATATTATTATATTGTCATCAGATTTATGCAAGTGGGCAAAATTTCTAGATGATTGACCGATGGGAAGTGACTTAAAAATAGAAGGTAATAAAAGCGTCGTAAAAATAGCCATCATTATTGTTCAATAATATTCCTGATTATTATTTTCCTCTTTCAAAAAAAAAAAAAATACTTAAAGAAAAACTGTAAATAGTAACAATATTCATCAATATTCACATCATTTTATGAATTTCAAATTAAATAATTAAGCAAAATTATCAAATAGCTTTCAGTCCTATCATTTTTTCACCAAAGAAGTGACAGTAATCTTAATTAACTAAATCACCGTTTCTTTTACAACTTAATTTTATTTTATATTTTTTTTTCCTGAAGAAGCTTTCATCAATTAATTATAAACCATAAAGTTGCTATTAAGTATTTCTTCAGATAATTTTTTTTAAAAATGACGCTATTTAAGCGAATTTTAACTTTTTCTTTTATGTAGTTTTTAAAACTACAATTTTTCTTTTATGATTTTGTCTATTTCGAAAAAAAAAAAAAAAATAAACTTTTTTAATTATTAGCTGCTATTAATTTTTTTTTATAATTACTTTTATATTTATTTAAAGATTACCTATTAATCGTTACTGTTTTTTAACAAAATAATGAAATAATTCGTTTATGTTATATAACAAGTGAAAGTTATTTGTGACGTAATAAATAAATACAGCATTAATTATTTTCTCTATTTTTAGGAATTTAATGAAGTTTACCTGTAATTTTGATTTAACTAAATATCCTTTAGATGAACAGATTTGTCAAATAATATTAAAAAATGGTAAGAATTTTTCTTTTCTCAATGTTAATTTTTTTTTCAATAAAAATTCTAATATAAATAACAAATACATTAATATGGAAGTAATATCGTATTTTAAAGAAGCCTATATTTAGAAAGTAGTTTAACTTGATTAATGTAAAAATTAAATTATATTAAAAAAAAGCAATTTTATTTATATTAATTGTAAGTTGAGGTCATAATGAAGAATTTCTTAAAAACTAAATCTGATATTATAGATATAGCTTTATATCTTATCTTATAAATAGTAGAGTCCCGCTATTCCGAACCCCGCTATTCCGAAAATCCGCCTATTCCGAACAGAGTTCAGAAAAAATACCGATTTTTTAAAATTAAAAACAGGAGAAATTAAAAAGACGTTCGTGAAAAAACGTTCATTTATTGTTACATAAAGAAGTTAAATAGAGACATACTGTACATACATAACGCTGTATAGAGCTGACACTAGCAGATGTCCCGCACTTAATTTACGCCTTAACAGGTCAATACGTCGATGTTATTCATGAAATCCGCCTATTCCGAATTCCCCCTAAATCGAACAGTGTTCGGTACCCAATTAGTTAGGAATAGCGGGACTCTACTGTATTATATAAACGAAAAGATGATTTTTTTTTGGCCCTATCTCCTCCGAAACTATAAGACACAGACAGGGCCGCCCATGGGGGAGACAGATGGCGCAAGTTGCGCCATTGACAAAATTTTTTGGGGGGAATGAACATTTTGGGGGGGGGGGGGAATTGAAAAAAATCGGCTAGTATCCAGTAATCACTAAGTTATAAAATGTTTACTAGCTCGCAATAACTCTCATACCTTTCGTAAGTTTTTGATGATAGACATAGACCTAATGAAAAGTAATATCGATGTAGTCTAAACTACTTGACTCCCTGAATTTACAGCTACAGGATTGCTTTCCTGAAAGCCATCTAAATATTATACAACAAACGATATATTTTTCCCATGAAAAGTTACTAAAAAATGGTGAAAACATGGACTGTAATCTAAACCCAATTCTTGTCAGTGACTTGTGTGAATATTACGGACTAGATGCTGAAGAACTTTGTGAAGAGGTTGATGTCTTTAGTCAGTTATATAAAGTAAGTTATGCAAACATTGACCTAGCAGATGTGCTAAGTTGAAATGATGTAAATGACGAGAGTCTAAGTCAAAGCAAAGAAGAAGGTGACACAAGATTCTTCTGAAGAAAAATCTAATGGCCTTAGTAAGGATTCTAAGATGACCAAACAACGATATCTAGATCAATGGATCAAGAAAGGTTTTATCAGACCCTATAGGTGTTTATTAAACATCTCTGGCTTTCCGTATTTAACAATGCTGTATCAGATAATTCTGGCTCTGCCAGCAAAAGCTGCTCAGCTGAGAGAATCATGAGCAAACTTAAAACTTGTTAAAAGTAGACTGAGAAGCAGTATGGGAGATATCTGGCTCTCTGACTTGCTGGTCCTTTCATCCGAAAAAGACATCTTAAAATCAGTTCCCAACAGTGATATCATAAACAAGTTTCCTCTATCAAGTGAAAACAGAGAAAAACTATTTCTCTACAAAGGCTATGAAGGATAGGGGACAGACGAATGATCTTGCCATATCATGCCAGTAGCCAGTGCAAGTACTATACATTCTTAGTGTAATATGGTAAATGTATTATTTGTTATAAAAATTCTTTTTGGCCTACCATTCTAAGTCTTACTGCTTTACAAAATAAAATACTATAATGTAAACTGATCTATCTTCATTAAAAGTAAAGGTTAATTTTAAACGTTTGGTTTATTTACATTTACATCCTATTGTTTTCTCAATTCATAGATAGATTAAGATATAAAATTAGTTATTGCAGGTGCCTGTAATAGATAGCCTGGTTGAAAGATCCAGGATTCAGCTGTGTGCTTGTAGCAGTTCAGTATAATATTTACTTTTCTAATTTATTGAAGGCCTCTTTGAAACCTGCTGTTGGAATAAGAAAATATAATTTTATGATTATAAAATGAAAACCTAAACAATTTACGTTCACACAATAATTAATTTTTTTTTAAAGAAGTTTTCACACAAAATAAATTGTTCAGCTTTTGTATAAATACATATGCTATTTATAGTTAAATTTTAAAATTTGTTCCTAAAAATGAGCACTGTGTTTTTTTAAGATTTAAGGGCCAAAGGAGCATTAAAAACTATTTTGAGGAGTTATTTTTCAACAATTTTCCGGAGGAGGGCCCCCCCCCCCGGGCCCCCGGGGAAGAATGACTGTACAAGAAACTCCTTGATAGATTTTTTGGGGGGGGGGGGGGGGGAGAATGCCCCATCATCCTTGGGGGGGGGGGGGATGGGCACCCCTGGACACAGAAATACATATAAGATATAAAATGTTAGATATAGTATTGAGGATGCTCACATTTTCATTTTTATTGACTTACAATCAAACATGAGGTCTCCGAGACGTGCTCGCGGGTCGTGAGAAAGCGGTCGCTTTCACGTGTATTGAGAACATTATCTCAGAATCCAAGATCACGTGATCACGGGTTTTCTAGTTTTTCATAAAAATGTTGATGTTTGGAGGTTAGGTAATTATTGTATTTTTTTTATATATATAATATTGAAAAGATAATACATAGATTTTTTTATGCTGATTTAAAATTCATTTTTTCCATATTTTGAAAATCCTCTGCAAATGAATTTAAAAAGAAGGAAAAATGAACATATGGAAATGGAAAATGGAATATTAAGAAAGAGTAAAACGATTTTGACCAAAGTTGATAGAAATGTACAAATTGGCGAATGCATTAAATGATCAAAGAAATTGCCGTAATTTCATAAATAATAAAAATAAAAGTTACTAGATGAAAGATTTGTAGAATACGTGTACACTTTTGAACCTCAATTGTGGCTACCACACGAGGACTGACTCTGGCAGACATTCCGTCGAAGGCGTATGTTTTGTCATCGTGTTGTATTTTTATACATTTCTTTTTGCTCCAACTACGGTCTCAATTCAAGGATCGAAACTGGATGATGTCATACTGGATTACTATTTGAAATTCCTTCTCTATATTACTAATTTTACTTTTCAGACTGTTACCTTTGTAGTTCAATTTTTATATCATTTATCTGTTAAAATTACCTCAATACCGACAGTTACAACAATTGTTGATCGTAATCACGGAACTGTGCATTAACTTTCTGTATCTATCAATGACGCTGCAGTTCAGTGTCGACACATACAAAATGATATAAGTTGTTTTTTAATGTACAATGTATGTGTTTACTCATACTTTTATGGCCGCGCGGTTGGCGTTGTCTCTATGACATCGGCCTCTCACCTCTGAGTACCGGGGTTCGGTTCTCATGTGGGTTTCGTGATGGTGGACGATCCGCGCTGGGCAGGTTTTCTCGGGGTTCTCCCTTTCCCCATGCACTTCTCCCACCATACTTTCTCAAGTCTTTCTCTCCATCTGTCCATATTTCCGTGGGAAAGTACAATAGACCTCCGGTCGCAGTGCTTGGCTTCTCTACCACCCACATTCACAACAAACATACTCATATTTTTATTTCTTTCGTTATTTTTTTTTTATAAATTTATTCCATTATATCAATACTTGTGACTCTACGAATGAAAACTAAGTCGCAAGTATTCATATAATGGAATAAAAATAACTCTACAGGTATTGTTTATGCTCAAACAATAGCATATTAAACTTATTCTCTTGGTTCTATAGCATACGAAACAAGGGAAGGCATTGATTTCTTATTTCTAAAAGGAGCAGATGGGAACCGTTTAACCAATAACAACTCTTTAACAGATTTTGTTGTAGAAACAATTCGTCCTGGAAACTGCAATACTGAAGGTAAAAAATAGGCTTAGCATATTATTCATTTCGCCACATTAAGCTGAGTTAAAATTCAACTTATAATTACATTTCTTGTTCACAGGTTCAAATGCATGTGTGCATATCGACATAGTGCTACGAAGATTGTGTGGACATCATATTATGACAGTTTATTTACCCACATTCCTTGTTGTGGTACTGTCTTGGGTGTCCTTCTGGTTAGACATCGAGGCCACTCCTGCTCGCACAGCCCTTGGCTTAACTTCCCTTCTGACTTTAGCGACACAGTTTAACCAAGCACAACGCAATCTTCCAGCAGTGCCCTACGTCAAGGCTATGGATGTGTGGATCTTCGCTTGTATTTTCGTTGTATTTGCATCTCTGATTGAATTTGCTTTGGCTAACTACAGTTATCGAATGACCCAATCTCAAAGTCAGTTTCCTTGCAGGATAACATCAGCTGTTCGAGTAAGTTGTCAAATCTTTCTAAATAGTGATTCCAATCTTTTTTTATTGTTTCTGGTCACAATAAACACTTTTAGCATCTTCAAATTTTATTTTTATTGAAAAAAGATAGGCATTCATTAACTGTTAAAAATATTCGTATTGACGTTTTTAATTCTATTGATATCTTTAGTGGTTTTTATGTAGTTCATTAGTGATTTTATGTAGGGGTGGAAAGTACTTAAACTACTTAACTATATGCTAGTTATTGGAATTTAAGCTTCCACATTTATATCTGTTATTGGAAATATTAAATTAGAAATAGTGTCATTGGAAAGCCTAAATTTCCGATATATGATTTCAATGCATGTTAACCAGTGATAAGAAAACATCCAATTTTCATTCAGTTTTAAACCAAATTGTCAATTAGTGTGTTTAAAAATTCAGAAAGTTTCAGAAGTATTAGGACCATTAAGAAAGCCCTACACCTACTTGTAATTACGGAATACAATTTAATAACACACGACTAGTTTCGCCAATCTCGAGAGAGGGCATTTACAAGACCTCTCTCGAGTTTGGCGAAACTAGTCGTGTGTTATTAAATTGTATTCCATAATTATAAGCAGGTATATGACTTTCTTAATGGTGCTAATGTATATCAGTACACTTAAATCTTGAAATGATTTCAAAAGTATTGTTGCGGAAGAAGTCTTGAGTGATTTGGAAGATGTTTTGTTTCTGGATAACTGATGGAAATTATCTCTGATGTCCGTTGTATGGCAAACAAATATCGTCCTCTTTTCTTACTTTGTCCTTCTGATGTTTGATTACTATTGTTGAAATTTTCTTGATCTTTTAATTGAAATGCGAAAAGAGCTGTGAATGAATTTGTTTGAAATAAGATATAGGCCTATTCTGATTTGAAAATATCAAAAATGCAAAGTGAACTATAAATCCAAAGGCATGAATCTATTGTAAGAGTGACATATACTGAAGGAAAAAGATAATAACAGTCTGATTAAGGAAATTTCCTGTATATTCTAAACTACTTTTTGAAAACAAAATATTTATATCAATTAGAGAATTGTAGAATAAATTAACTGGAGGACAAGAGATATTCGTAAAAGCAGAAAGAATAAGCTGGATAAGAAAAGAAACCACGATTCCTAAGAAAACGATGAAATGGAGATTTTTACATGAGAAGGAAAAGATCCTACAAAGAGTTGGTTAGATTTGTAATGTATGGTTTAATGGAGTGAAAGGATTGAACAGTAGATGGAAGATTTTTAGTTGTCCAAGAGGCCAAAACCCACCAAGGATTGTAGAGCAAGTGAAGAAGAATATTACTTTAAATAAATAATGGATCTTTGAAGCAGCTGGCATATCGTGTAGCTGATATTTATAGTGGTAGTTTAAGGTGAAACCAGTGATTAAATTGATATACAGTAGAACCCCGGTAATCCGAACCCAGCAAATCTGAAATTTTGGATAATCCGGACAGAATCTATGATGCATGAAAAAAATTAAAATCTCACTTGCAATGTACAGGAAGTACAGTATTTAATCATAACACTGTACATATTATTAAAATAACAGTTTTTAAGTAGTATTGCTTATCGATTTACTCTGTATTGTAGGCTATTAGTAACAAAAGCCAACCGAAAGTATGCAACACTCGGCATACTACCGATACGGCTACTGTTCACGTGATCGGCTACTGTCTTTTCACAGTGCAAGAATTCTTCTGTCTCACCGTCACGCTACGTTGCCAAGTGGGAGCTAATACCATATCTGTGTACTACATAGGCCTACCATGTAGAGTAATAATGTTTTTTCCTTTTCGTATAATCCGAACATTTCCGAATCCGAATAGACCACAGCCCAATTAGTTCGGATTTCCGGGGTTCTACTATTGTTATAATTTAAAATAACAATTTTCTGTACTTTTCTACTGTAGGATAACAACGGAAATCAAATAACCATTAAAAGTATAGTAAAAAGATTCTTAAACTTTAGTCGATACACGAACTAAAATATAAAAAATATATATATATATTTTTTTTTAATTAAGTAATAAATTAAAGAAAATTAACAGATAGGCAAACTATTCTGAATTAAAAGCTTTCAAAAATCACTAAATCTGT
Organism: Thereuonema tuberculata; assembly: GCA_023159025.1. Lineage (NCBI taxonomy): Eukaryota > Metazoa > Arthropoda > Chilopoda > Scutigeromorpha > Scutigeridae > Thereuonema > Thereuonema tuberculata. Next base: position 41,001,957 of record JAFIDM010000179.1, on the reverse strand, counting down.
GACTCTTGAAACTGAAAGAATTCGTTTAAAATAATTGAAAATAGTTTAAACTTTTAATTTATTGAATATTCTTAACATACGTAACATGTAATTCGTATTGAGTATTATAAGAGTTTAATTTCTTAATTACATAAAAAAGAATAAATGGCATTGTTTTTATTTCAGGTGCAGCCTTTCTTAGTAAAGACAGAGCGAATAAATTCAACAACTACCTCAAAAAACAATAAAACAGCCCAGCGAAAAGTAACATCGAAAGTGGATATTGTGGCACGTTTTCTGTTTCCCGGTTCTTTTATACTGTTCGTGATAACTTATTGGCTTTGTTATTCGAAGATATAAAGGAGAACTGCATTGATATCTTCGATATCAGACGGTTTAGAAATAAAAATATATAAGAAGATATATATATATATATATATATATATAGTATATCCCATTAAAAAATGTGATTAATGTGATGATCTTGAACTACGACTTGGTAATTTCGTTTCATGTCAATAGATGGCAGCACCTTCTCGTGTTAAAACATATTTCCAGAACGAGAGAATTTGCAACTAATAAATTATTAAATATACATTCTCTCATTTATTAATTTTGTAATAAAAACTTGAATTATGCTGCAGTCAGCTAACGATCCAAGTCATAACCTTTTTCTTTCTTTCTTTATTTATTTATTATTATTTTTTTTTTTTTGAAACAACGAATCAATGAAGTTGAAATTGATTCAACTTGCGTTCATAGAAGATTTAGGCTAAATAATGTAAACCAAAAGTTTATAGAAATTGTTATAATTCTACATTAGTTCCTGTTTTTTTTTTTTTTTTTGAGAATTCAATTCCAAATTTTAACTGATGATCTCTTTAATAAAAATCATAATAAATCAGCTTAAACACAATTGATACGAACTTATAGTAGTTAATTTTATTTATCGTGTATACAAATTTTATTTTATTGTACAGTGTGGCTGGGAAGTTCCCCGTACCCCTTAAAATTGGTATTTAAGTAATATTTACATATTTTAAGAAAATATTTACACATTAAGTGCCCGATTTATCTTTGTGTTCGCCATCAAGCTGCACACACAAGTTCATACGCCTCCACGTCCTACTTGACATTTTTTGGAGCATGTCCGGTGTGGTGGTTTGAAATGCGTCCTCAACTGCATTGAACAATTCTTCATCTGTAGCATAACGACAATTCAGACACGTAGGCCTTGATGATTCCCCATAATGAATTGCCAGGCGTCGTGAGGTCAGGACTTCGTAGTGGCCATTTCAATGGGGCTGGCGAAGCTGGAGTACTGCGATCAATCCAGCGTCCTGGAAGAAACCCGCGCACAGTAAGAGCGAAGTGAGGAGGTGCCCCGTCCTGCTGTAGCCATACGCGTTCCATGATACCCGCATCTGCAAGCTGTGGGATTAACCATGTTTGTAATCCATCTGCATTCTTGTGCCAGCAATTGAAATAACATTCATTACTATATATTTACATTTATTTACTACATAATAGGGGGTACGGGAACTTCCCTGTCACAATGTCTATTGGTTTCAATGCAAATAATGTTTTTTTTCTTATAATAAAGGAAAAAAAGTTTTGTGGATTGTAATTCTCTAAGATTGCTCTTCATCATCAGGGAATTTTTGTAGTATATTTAGCAGAAATATTTATGTGTTCGTACAAATAGGAAGTTCACAAGATTAATGGATACAGAATTCTGTTTTAAGTGTTAGAGAAAAAATTTTAGGTTTTTCTCTACATTTTCTGTAGTTTTTTCCATGAAGAAGACTTCTGCTGAAGAAGTGGAAATATTGATGATTAAAGATGTTTAAGTGGAAGAAGGAGTTATTATGAGTTATTTGTATTTATATATTAAAGAAGAATTTTTGATTTTTCATTAATGGATATGTTCGAGAATTTTCATAAAGGTGCAAGTTTGTCGTATAAAGAAAGCATGAATTTCTCCAAACCTTCAAAATCCAATTTCTATAAGATATTTTATAAAAGATGAAAAACATTATAAATAAGAAAAAATAAATTGTAAATAAGACAATGAAAATAACATATTGAAAACTCCAATGCTAATTAACATAATAAATACTGAAATTAAGACTATTTCAACTTATACAATTGGCTAAGTTCGTCTGTCTGTAACTAGATATAATTAAGCTATTAAGATAGATCGTCTGTCTGTCTGTCTGTAACTCGATATAATTAAGCTATTAAGATAGATCCAACGGTTCTCAATGGTACCATTGAATCAAGGGTACTCAAATTGGATGAAATATTAGTTCATTTTGTCATTCCATGTTGTTTCCATGAAATTTTATCCTTGGAACTGACCCATACAACTGAAATTCTAACAAAACATACGTTCAAAACCAAATAATTTTGTTACCACTGCGCCCATTTTAATGAAATTTGGCATACTTACTCAGTTTCTTACGCTGATTTCGAAACTCAAAACCATTTTTGCCGTAGAAGCTTCGTTCACAAGTTAGCGCAGGATTTAGATTACAAAGGTGAGTTTTAAAAGCCTTTCGGCGTTATGGGTCAAAAATAATAATTATTCCATTCTTACTTTTAGTAAAATTTATTTACAAGAACAAACTTTACATATGGTTGGTATTTATTTACCAGAGCCTGTTTTTACTCATGGACAGTTATATGTTAATGGACAGTTATAACAGTTATATTTCTCGAGCACATCGTGTTTGCGACGACGTCAAAATCAAAATTCTTGACCGAATAGATCAAGGACATCCTCTGATGGAAGGATCTGATGCTGTTTTTACAAAAAATGTAGTTTATAAGGAGATATTTACTTTTAGTTGATATTGTAGTTGATAATAAAATGATTTTCAGATTTTTTTATGCCTGTCGTCCGACAGGCTTTGCTGCTAGTAAAAGATAATCTCTTCAGGAAAAAAAAAAAATCTTGGGAAATTTTGAGTTTTTAATACTTAATAGCTAACGGAATTTGTTTTCTTTTTCCTTTTGAGTTCAAGATTACATTATTTTAATTTTCTAGTCTTACTATATTGTAATTATTACATTACTCCATAATTACAGTTAAATATTACGTACTTTAATAGAAGTAATAGTCGTTAACTCGATATGTCACAATCCTATTTAATTTTGAAGCATAACGAAATGTATTTTTTAGTCAACTGAGACAAAGTGAATCTCTTAGACACAGAGTTGGATGACTCCAGGACCTATTTGAAGAAATAACGAAGGAAAAATAAAATCACAAACTGTGGCAGCCATCGACTCTGACTCTTCCAGCCCTCGTACAAGCATTTTACCTACATTGTTTAATTAATGAGGCATATTCTTAATTAATTAATAACAACTTAATTTTCTATTTATACGTGACATCTATTAATTATTAATTTAAAATTAGCAGATAGTTATCGATTAAAGACGACAACCACAGCCAACTATCAAAGAAGAACGTCCGCTGGTCAACTCTCAAATTTGGAATAAAATATCCCAAGAAATTCGTGTTTGCTACTCTTTTCTGGCTCAATATAGATATAATTTATATAATTTTTAAACTGATAATAGTTATCAGTTGTTTAGGCATTTGTGAAATTTTATTAAAAAAAAAAAGAAAAAAAGTCGACCCTGTTAGGATTCGAATCTGGAATCTTCTGATCCGTAGTCAGACTCGTTATCCATTGCGCCACAGGGCCACTGGATTGCCAGTGTGTATTGCTTTGAAATTGTTTGAATTCCAACTCCGCTAAAATATTCTAGATTTATATTAATTTAATAAATCAGCTTATTTTATTTTAAAACGGCTCTAAAACATTTTGTGCTTAACTCGTAACAACTTACTTCTTCTAATATATAAACAAATCAAAAACATCGTTTCTTTCAGTATTAAACATCTTTAAGGTTTCTCAATATTTCTACACCCTGAACGGGTATTTTCTTCAGGAGAAAAAATAAAATATACATCTTTCTTCCATTTAACGAACAGAAGTGAAGTATAATAATTCAAATTAAAGAAATATATTACAACAAAGTTACAATATAAATAAAACAAAGAAATAAAAACACTACAGCATCTCCTCGTATCAATCAACTGTAGATATCTATGAAGGAAACAATTGCAATATAATTGTTTTAAAATAATACATTCACTTTTTTTGAATTACAATCCTATATTATTTAAGATTAATATAAATCCTTATTACACTCATAATTAAGTTAAATTTAATACAGATTTAATGTGTTTGTGTCTTTTTACAATTTTCTTAAATAAACCGAATGAAATTGTATTCATTCTTAATGATTTATCTCTATTGAAACAATTTGCTATATTAATTAGTCCCGATTCTACAGTTCATAGATATCTACAGTTGATTGATACGAGGAGATGCTGTAGTGTTTTTATTTCTTTGTTTTATTTATATTGTAACTTTGTTGTAATATATTTCTTTAATTTGAATTATTATACTTCACTTCTGTTCTTTAAAATGGAAGAAAGATGTATATTTTATTTTTTCTCCTGAAGAAAATACCCGTTCAGGGTGTAGAAATATTGAGAAACCATAAAGACGTTTAATACTGTAAGAAACGATGTTTTTGATTTGTTTATATTTTGTGCTTAGACATTTGGTCAAGGCAGCGGCTTTCCATGAGCCTAATTAAAGGAACCTATATAAAATTATTTACCTATTTATGTATAGGTTCTTTGGCTAAAGTGTCTGAATCTGTGTTCGAATCCCGGCGCCGGCATGGATGTTTCTTTGCTTCCCTGTGTTTGTCTGCTTCTTCATCTTTGCCTTCAGATCTGAAGCCATTCCATAATGGTTTCCCGAGGAAGGTAATGGAAAATCACCTCAGTATCTAACTTACTCCCCAGGATATTCTGTGGAGCCTTCTAGGGGCTCGCCATGATGGGAACTCTAGAGATCCATACGACGAGTTCATTTTTATCTTATTAGATTTTACCAACAATTACAATCTCAATTTTTTTAACATAATTGCCAATTAATATTAATGATATTAATAAAGCTAAAAATAATAAATACTTTTCATTAAAATTTCGTCTCTTACATTTCTAATATCTGCCTTTTTTTTTATTTGACGACATTGATGTAATTTTGTCACTATTAATTTTTTTAATCATATATTTATATATATATAAATATGATTAAAAAAATTAATAGTGAAATAGAAATTAATGACATATTATAAATTAATAGACATACAGCAATATAAAGCAATAAAAAAGCAATATAAAGCAATATAAGTTATTTACAAAATTATATACATTAATTATATATCTATTATACATAATTTGTGTCAAAATACCTATTTTTTTTATAGGTATTTGCTTTGTCTTTCCAGTATCGTCCAATATTGCAAAATTATTTCGCTTACTAACAATTACTGTATTATGAAAAATAATTTCGTTATTAAAGTATTCATAATATATTTTTATTTTTTTAAAGTAGTCTTCAAATGAGATTTGTTTCAATTTTTTTAAGTTCAAATTTACTAAGACATAACCGAATTTTTTTACAGCCTCGAGAATTTACTAATTTGTAGGCTTTTCGGCGGTCATGAGGTTTTTGTCGACGGCCTCATAATCTTCCACACATGCCAATGTGCACCCCCGCGCAGGACTTCAAACGAGACAGAGCTGCAGAGGAAGCATTTTCCCCAACTCTCCTCCTCACGGGTAACCATTGTCTGCTGGGATACCTAGACCCTGGGCACCTCTTATCACTTGAGGCCTTCGTAGATTTCCTCATAGGGAAGAATGGAGGGAGAAAAAGGTCATACCGGGACAAAACAATAATAGATCTTAATCCTTCCTATGCCAATTCAGCCTCTGCTGTGTATATCAGCCCAAGAGTTGTCCATGATACTCTCCACTTACAATATAACTTTGATATGATGCTCATAAAATACATCATTCCCAACCAATTCTTCTCTTGCTTATTCGCAATATCCGGTATCTTGTTAAATCTTGTTGTGACTTCGATGTTAGGAAATTCATGGACACAATCACACATCCCTGCAGTGCCGTATTCAGGAACTGTGGGCCCCTAGGCTGAACCTGTGGCGCGGGCCCTATCGGACAAAATATTTTTTTAAAATTAACCTACAAAAACCGCATTTTCAGCAATCTATATTACTAAAATCTTTTATTTCTCTGTCTGTCTGTCTGTCTGTCCGGCGCAGTTTTCTGTGAGAATGAAAAATAGAAAGAACTAGTCGGCTACCCGTCGCTTCGCTCCGGAACCTCCCTTATGCAACGGAAAACAATTTTTTATTTATTAAAAAAAAACACACACACACACAAACACACACAAATTACATCAAGGAAACTAAAACTAAAATTTTTTAAAAGCTTTTTTTTAATTTAATTTTTGAGGTCTATATTCTCTCAATCTACGACTGCTTTTAGAACCACCTTGTAAATCATATATCTATGATATATTTTTATTTTTTACAGAGATTAGAATGTAGGCCTAGTGGTCTAATGGCTAAGACGTCTAACTTCTGAGCAGTATTCTACCTAATAGAAATACTGCATCTTTCTTTCTTGACTATCTTTTTTTTTTATTCCTATTGATACTTTTCAGTGGTTTTCGAGTTAGAAATAGTGATGGTTTTTGAGTTACAAATAGTGATTTTTCAGTATTCTACCTAATGAAATACTGCTTCTTATTTCTTGACTCTTTTTTTTTTTTTTTATTCCAAATGATACTTTTCAGTGGTTTCTGAGTTACAATAGTGTTCAGTATTCTATCTAACAGAAATACTGCTTCTTTCTTTTTTGAGTCTCTTTTTTTATTCTAAGTGGCACTTTTCAGTGGCTTTTGTGTTCCAAATATTGATGGTTTCTGAGTTACAGATAGTAATTTTTCAATATTCTATCTAATAGAAGTGTCGCTTCATTCTTTTTTGACTCTCATTTTAATTATAATTGTCACTTTTCAGTGACGTTTGAGTTACATTTATTGATGGTTTTTGAGTTGCAAATAATGATTTTTTCGGTATTCCACCTCAAAAAAAGAGTGATTCTCTCTTTCTTGACTCTGTTTTCTTTACTCCAACATCTGGCGTGTACACCCACATATTTTTCAATATCACATAGGATTTGGTTAAGTAAGAATATTTAAAATATTGCAACGTTTCGGCAATTATCTTTCTAATTGTCAGTTTCGAATTACAAATAAACTGACTGATGTGAAATAAATAAACAATCTTGAGATTCAAAAAAAGATTGAATACATTCCTTATTGATGGGGAAAGGAAAGGAGATATAAGTCAAAAAACCATATGAAGAGAGTTGTAGTCCCTTTGGCCTAATGGATAAGCCATCTGACTTCGGATCAGAAGGTTGCAGGTTCGATTCCTGTCGCGGATGTTTCATTGTAAAAATTATTTGTATTTTCCATTCGCTCAGAAAATTGCGCCGGACAGACACAAAGAGAAATAAAAGATTTTAGTAATATAGATTTTTTCAATGAAACATCCGCGACAGGAATCGAACCTGCAACCTTCTGATCCGAAGTCAGACATCTTACCCATTAGGCCATGTGAACTACAACTCTCTTCATATTGCTTTTTTGACTTATCTGTCAAAACTGAACTGACTTTGACTGAAAAGTAACAATCTATATTACTAAAATCCTTTATTTCTCTGTCTGTCTGTCTGTGTGGCGCAGTTTTCTGTGAGAATGAAAAATAGAAAGAATTTTTTCAATGAAACATCCGCGACAGGAATCGAACTTGCAACCTTCTGATCCGAAGTCAGACATCTTACCCATTAGGCCATGGGAACTACAACTCTCTTCATATTGCTTTTTTGACTTATCTGTCAAAACTGAACTGACTTTGACTGAAAAGTAACAATTGTAATTAAAAAGAAAGTCAAAAAAGAAAGACGCAGTACGTCATTAGATAGAATACTGAGAAATCAGTATTTGTGACTTAAAAACCACTGAAAAGTATCAATTGGAATTGGATAAACGAGATGAACGAGAGTGTCGATAACATCAATCGAATGATAAGTCTAAGAATACAAGGAGAGACTACAGAGCATACAAGTGCGAATAAAATTGACACTTCTGATAATCCATCACACGAACATTTCTATATGCCCAAGTGTCTGAACGCATTGAATCTCAGCGGAAATCCTCAACATCGTTTGTCATTGAAGATTGGATCTCCAATAATATTGTTGCGAAACATCAATCCCAAGTTTGCATACTGCAATGGAACTCAACTTAAATGCTGCTCATTCGATAATGATCTCATAGAAACCGAAATTATAACAGAACTCACAAAGGAGATTTTGTTTTCATCCATAGGATGTCTATGGAACCATGCGGTAATCTACTTCCATTCACTTTCACAAGAAAACAATTTCCGATCAGACCTTCTTATGCGATATTTATCAATAAAGCTCAAGGACAAACTCTAAATAAAGTTGCCATATAATTGGAAAACGTTGTCTTAACTCACATACAACTTTAGGTCTTTGAGTCACAATTCAACAGAATTTGGTTATCTTCACTCTAAAGAAAATTCACAATCAATTTCTTGCGAAGAATTTCGTATACAAGCTATGATCTTCATTTATCATCTATATCAACTAACGTCCATCTGAAATCTCTTCTTCAAATATCTATATCGAACAATCTGATGGCCTAGCTAATAGATATAGATAATTTTCACTATTTGTAACTCAAAAACCACTGAAAAGTATCAATTGGAATTGGATAAAAAAGAACAGAAAAAAAAATAATCACTATTTCTATTAGGTAGAATACTGAAAAATCGCTATTCGTTACTCAAAAACAATCACTATTTCTAACTCAAAAACCACTGTAAAGTATCAATGGAAATAAAAAAAAGAGACTCAAGAAAGAAAGAAGCACTATTTCTATTAAGTAGAATACTGAAAGCTCACTATTTGTAGCTCAAAAGCGACTGAAAATTGTATCTATATTATGAAAATCTTTTATTGTAATTTACAAAAATAGAAATAATTTCTACAAGTTATCTACTGGAATCCAACATGCAACCTTCTGCTCCGAAGTTAGACGTCTTAGGCATTAGACCACAAGGATTACATTTTAATCTCTATAAAAAATAAAAATATATCACACATATATGATTCACACGCTGATTCTAAAAGCAGTCGTGAATTGAGAGAATATAAACATCAAAAATTAAAATAAAAAAAAACTTTAAAAAAATTTTAGTTTTATTTTACTTGATGTAATTTGTGTGTGTGTGTTTTTTTAATAAATAACAAATTGTTTTCCGTTACATACGCGAGGCTTCCGGAGCGAAGCGACGGGTAGCCGACTAGTTATTCAATTAAAAACTTAAAAATAAACGTTTAAAGTTTATTATTAAATTATAAAAAATTTACATGCGACATTCCTATACAGTATTTAGATGTTGATGAATTAATGAGAAACTTCCGGCTGGCAGATAGTGGGAGATATTCTTGTCAGGCTGGTCAAACAAAAGGTTAAACCAAATGCAAATGATAAATGATGATTACGATCACCAAATTTTTATACTATTTACTTACTGAAATAAACCTGATTTAAAAAATTGACGTAGAATCATTTTTCACCTGGCCAGTGGTCGCAGGACCCTTTGTGGTGCGGGCCCGTAGGCTGCAGCTTAGGTAGCCTATGCTTAAATCCTGCCTTGCATCCCTGCCATTCTTGCACACCTCTTTACACTTGGCAATATGTGCTTTGGTCCTTTTACCGCCCATGTTGTCTTTGCTGGGGAAACCCAAGATTTGAAACATTTACATAATAATAAAAAAGAAAAACAAAACTTAGCGCATACTTATAATCTATATATTATTATTATTATTTTCTTATTGCTGGCAGGAAATAATTTTATTCTATTTACTAAAATTATCTAAATAATAGAAAACGAGCTATTTTCGGCAAGTTCAGATTAAAATTCATTTTTTGGATATAATTATTTAATTCGTTACAATTAATTAATAAACAAGTACAAAAAAAATAAAGATTATTATTTGCTTTCTTTTGTATAATAATCTCGTCCTTCAACTCTACTGAATAGTTAGAAGTAATTTAATCCCATCTTTACTCTTTCCAATTATCCCTTTCAATTAATTAACCATAAATTAGAAACCAAAAGCTTTTGTCTCGTAGAGGGATAATGAGCTCAATATAGCCAGTGGCCCTGTGGCGCAATGGATAACGCGTCTGACTACGGATCAGAAGATTCCAGGTTCGAATCCTGGCAGGGTCGGGGTAATTTTTTTTATAGGTTTATGAGTGCTTTAAAAAAGAGTTAAACAAAAAATGATTATTTCTACTTATAATTATAATCATTATTTGATGATTATTTCTACTTATAATTATAATCATTTTTTTCTTTGATCAAAAGTAGAAGTTTTTGAATTTTTTTAAATAATTACGGGTTTTGATATCGTTTTGAAATAACCTTATCCTTATATTTAAAATAAGAGTGATTTTAAAATTTTACTATTAATTTTTACTGATTTAATTTCTATGATTGATTGTTATGTTATTAATTGTCATGTAATAGTATAATACGAATTAAAAAATCCCATGTTATACTTATAGTTTATATTAATTATAGCCTTAATTTATTTTTATACTTGTTTATTAATTAAATATAAATGAATGATGGTAAATAATTGTATCCACAGAATGAATTTTAATCTTGACTTGCTGAAAATAGCTCGTTTTCTATTACTCAGATAGTTTTAGTAAATGGAATAAGATTATTCCCTGCCAGCAATAATAAAAAAAATAATAAAAGATAGATGATAAGTCTGCGCTAAGTTTTGTTATTTGTTTAGTTTCCCCAGCAAAGACAACGTGGCGGATCATATTGCCAAGCGTAAAGATGTATGCAAGAATGATTAGGAGTGTGAGGCTGTGTCCATAAATTTCCTAACTATGCGTGTTGTGTTGAGTACCACAGCCTTCTGCAGTTGTGCATAAGTGTTTTTGTGAAGTCCTAGTGTGCTGAGACTGTGGTGCAATGTGTGAGGCACCAGACCAGTGGCGGACAAGACGACAGGTACAACACATACTCGATCCTGCCTCCACTGCTTCTGGAGTTCGTGTGCTAGATCGGTGTATTTACTGATCTTGCCTGCGTGAGTTTTCTGCATGTTCTTGCTAATAGGCACTGCAATATCAATGAGATAAGTCTGTTTGTTGGCCTTATCAACAAGTGTGATGTCAGGCTTGTTGTGATGAATGTTTTGTCTGTGTGAATGCGGTGGTCCCAGTACAGCTTTTGTGAGGGTGAGTCAAGTACGCTTTGTGGTATGTACTTGTAATACGGGACCGTGTTCTTAATAAGTGAGTGTTTGTGTGCAAGCTGTTGATGAACGATCGACGGTACCTGATTGGTATCGGTGGAGATAGTCTGTTTTGGAGAGAAGGGGACAGCCTGATATTATGTGGTCGATCGTCTCATGCGTAGTGTGGCATTTCCTGCATGTGTCGTCACGCGTGTTTGCATCGTGTAGAATGAGTTTCTTGTTGTTGCGTGAGGGAATGACTTGGTCCTGTATCGCGATCATGAATCCTTATAATTATGATTAACTAGTCGGCTACCCGTCGCTTCGCTCCGGAAGCCTCCGCATATGTAACGGAAAACAACTTCTTATTTATTAAAAAAGCACACACACACAAATTACATCGAGTAAACTAAACTAAAATTTTTTAAAAGTTTTTTTTTAATTTAATTTCTGATGGTTATATTCTGTCAATCCACGACTGCTTTGAGAACCAGCGTGTGAATCATATATCTAAGTTTTCTTTTTATTTTTTATGATTAGAATGTAGTCCTCGCGGTCTAATGGCTAAGACGTCTAACTTCGGAGCAGATGGTTGCATGTTCGATTAGTGAAATTACAACAATTGCACCAGACAGACAGAGAAATAAAAGCTTTTAGTAATATAGATATACTTTTCAGTGGTTTTTGAGTTACAAAGACCATTGGTTTTTAAGTTACAAATAGTGATTTTTCAGTATTCTATCTTATAGAAATAGTGCTTCTTTCTTTTTTGAATCTCTTTTCTTAATTACAATCATTATACGTGTGCAATTTGAAAGATATAGATATTTGAAGAAGAGATATTTTGAGATGAATGTTTGTTAATATAGCTGATGAATGAAGATCGTAGCTTTTATACGAAATTCTGGGCAACGAATTGATTGTGAGTATTCTTTCGAGTGAAGATAACCAAATTCTGATGACTTGTGACTCAAAGGCATAAAGTTGTGCGTGAGTGAAGACAACGTTCTCCAAATAGATGGCAATTTTATTTAGAGTCTGTCCTTGAGCTTTATTGATAAACATCGCGTAAGAAGGCCTGATCGGAAATTGCTTTCTTGTGAAAGTGAATAGAAGTAGATTATCGTTTGGTTTCATAGACATCCCATGGATGAAAACAAAATCTCCTTTGTGAGTTCCTGTTATAATTTCGGCTTCTATGAGATCATTATCGAATGAACGGCATTTAAGTTGAGTTCCGTTGCAGTGTAAAAAATTGGGATTGATTTTTTGCAACAACATTATTGGAGATTCAATCTTCAATGACAAACGATATTGAGGAATACCGCTGAAATTCAATAAGTGGATTAAATTGTGGATTATCAGAAGTATCAATTTTATTCTCACTTAAATACTCTCTAGTCTCATCTAGTATTCTTTGACTTATCACTCGATTGATGTTATCGACAATCTCGTTCTTTGGTAAGTTCTTAACTTTGACGTGATTCCAGGTATTTGAGTTCCAAATAGTGTTTTTTCAGTAATCTATCTTATAAAAAGGATGCTTCTTTCTTTTTTGAGTCTGTTTTCTTTACGCCAACATCTGCCGTGTACACGCGCTTATTTTTGAATATCATATAGAATATATTGGTAAAGGAAGAATACTTAAAATATTGCAACATTTCGGCAATTATAGTTCTAATTGTCAGTTTCGAATTACAAATAACCTGACGGAAGGGAAATAAATAAACAATCTTGAGATTCAAAAAAAAAAGATTGAATATTTCTTATTGATGGGGGAAGGGGAAGGAGAGATAAGTCAAAAAGCAATATAAAGAGAGTTGTAGTCCCCATGGCCTAATGAATAAGAAGTCTGACTTCGGATCAGAAGGTTGCAGGTTCGATTCCTGTCGCGTATGTTTCATTGTAAACATTATTTCTATTTTCAATTCTCACAGAAAATTGCTACTGACATACAGACAGACAGAGAAATAAAAGATTTTAGCAATATAGATTGATACTTTTCAGTGGTTTCTGAGTTACAAAAGTGTTTTTTCAGTATTCTAGCTAACAGAAGTACGGCTTCATTCTTTTTTGATTCTCATTTTTATTGTAATTGTCACTTTTCAGTGACGTTTGAATTACAAATATTGATGGTTTTTGAGCTGCAAAAAGTGATTTTTTCGGTATTCCACCTCAAAAAAAGAGTTCTTCTTTCTTTCTTGACTCTGTTTTCTTTACTCCAACATCTGGCGTGTACACCCATATATTTTTCAATATCACATTCATTCATTTTTTCATTCATTCATTTTATTTCCGTTACATTTTATCATAGTCCTGTTAGGAAGCATTTGTAGAGCTTCCTATCAACAGGTGCTACCTTTGAGTACATTCATATTGATATATTTGAGTTATTAGTTACATATGCATTTTTTAGAAAAGTAAAGAGACTAAAATTGCCGATTATACAGTATATTAATTCATAACTTAGGATTAATTTTTTTTTTTTTTTTTTGAATAAAGGAAGTTGACATAAACAGTTAACTAAGTATACAAGGTTGTTAAATTTTTGGAAGTTATACATTAATAAAAATCTATGATTAATGTTTAAAAAGTTTAACAAGTAATACATATATATAATCACAATCACATACACTATAATACTATAATAATACCATATAATATATAGTAATCACAATCACACGTACTATACTATATTATCATATACACAAGTACTATATACACAACTATTCACTGCAAGATCAATTGAAATCAAGATTATGGTTTTAAGAACTTCAAAGGAGATTGACTATATTTAGAATTTTTGAATTACCTATTTTCAATATTTATAATAAGCCATTTTTTTACTATTTTTTTTATTTCAGAAATTCTTTTGTCTTTTAAAAGTTTACAATCAGGTATACTATTATAAATTTCTTCTATTAGATAATAAGCATTTCTTTTCCCATAGCTATTAAAAATGTATGGATAGTCTAATTTGATTTTATTTTTATTTCTGAGATTATAATTTTTTCCTTCAACAGTTATTGCAGTTTTGATTTCTGGATAGTGTTTTATTAATAAATTATATAGACATTTTTGTTTTGGCGATAAGATTCCATATTTCAACATTAGTTCTTTTCTAGTTTCTTTATTCTTACTAATTATTTTAGAAAGAACTAATTTTATTATTTTATTTTGTAGTGTATTTATATTTTTTAATTCCGTATCTGTTGTATTAGCCCAAATGTGAGGTGCATAATTAATTAATGAGTCGAAGAATGCATGGTAAATCATCATTTTAATCTTTGTGGGTAAACTATCTTTGATGTGGAAGAATATATAAGAGAGAACATTAAGTTTTTTGTGTAAGTTTTTGATATGATTTGACCATGTATAAGTTTTATTTATTGTTAATCCAAGGTATTGAAGTTCGTCCACTTGTTCTATTTCTTTGCATTTTATGTAGTATTCATGATCTTTTAGCAAACATTTTACTGAGTGATATAAAATTACTGGCTTTTCTTTAGGAAGTTTCTTTTTAGGATTAATGAGGAGGAGTTTAGTTTTATTTTCGTTAATAATAAGTTTGTTATTGTGAGTTCACTTTTGAATGTTAACGAAATTTTCTTGTATTGTTTTCTGTGCTGTTTTGATATTATTATTAGCCGTGTATATAAGAATATCATCAGCATATACATGTTTGTGGCAGTTTTTAATAATTCCAAATAAATCATTGATGTAAATGATAAAAAGGGTTGGTCCTAAATTGGATCCTTGTGGAACTCCTTTATTTGTTTTTTCTTTTTTGCTGTTTAAATTATTAATTTGAACATATATTTTTCTGTTTTCGAAGTAATGTTTTAGAATGTTTAATAGTTTTCCTCTAATTCCAATTAGTTGTAATTTCTCAAATAGAATCTGCATATCAATGACATCAAATGCTTTGCTAAGGTCAATGGAAAGCATTAGTACAAATTTATTTTTATTTAGGTTGTAATTAATTTGATCATTTAAGTTTTCAAGTAGTTTGATGGTGCTATTGTTTGCCTGATATGCATATTGTTCTTTATGTATTATATTGTATTTATACAAGAAGTTTTTGAGTTTTATTGACAGACATAGAATTTGGTTAAGTAAGAATATTTAAAATATTGCAACGTTTCGGCAATTATCGTTCTAATTGTCAGTTTCGAATTACAAATAAACTGACTGATGTGAAATAAATAAACAATCTTGAGATTCAAAAAAAAGATTGAATACATTCCTTATTGATGGGGGAAAGGAAAGGAGATATAAGTCAAAAAACCATATGAAGAGAGTTGTAGTCCCTATGGCCTAATGGATAAGGCATCTGACTTCGGATCCGAATGTTGCAGGTTCGATTCCTGTCGCGGATGTTTCATTGTAAAAATTATTTCTATTTTCCATTCTTACAGAAAATTGCGCCGGACAGACACACAGACAGACAGAAAGACAGACAGACAGAGAAATAAAAGATTTTAGTAATATAGATTTGAAATTGAATTTAAAACTTATTAGTTAGGTTGAATCAATTATAAGCTGCTAATGCTAAAATTCTAACTTTAGAAATTAGCAAGAAGGAAGAAAAATGGACATATGCTTATTCTAAAAAGAATCAACCTGTGACAGATATCGACTTATCCAATGTATGCAGACATAATGACATTCCAATTCAGTCTTCTACTGAAGAGAAGGTTGTGGACTTATATGAATACGCAATGGAGAAACACCATAGCCATATGTAAGGATTTTGTTTGTTTTTTTGTCTTTTCTGAAAAAAAAAATCCTCTTCAAAAACCAAAAAATTGCTATCTGTCGTGCACTAACATTCATTTTCTTCTTCATGGCGGCCCTAACCAGCCATTTTATTTAGAAAACTTTATAATTGCGTTTCTATTGATTTTATAATATTTCTATGTTAAGTTTCAAAAATCTTGAAGCTAAATTTAAACATATTGTTCTGTATATCTATTGCATGAATGGCTTTTACTTGCGTTGTATGCAAATTTTCGTCAAATTTCTCGGCTTCAGCAGCGCCACATTTTCCCCTATCGGCGACGTTTGGAATTTGTTTCTTTTTTTGCGGAATCTTTCTTCTTATGTTTTCCCCACCAAATTTGGTGCCATTCCGGTTGTTCGAGCTGCAAATGGCTTTGAGTGGAGTTGATGTCAGTTTAATTACAGCCACCTTGATATACAGTGGTGGACAAAATTGTGGACACTTTTATGAAATTTTTATGTTTTTCAACCGTGCATGCTTACATAAAATATTATTTTTAAGTAAATAAAAATCTTTATATATCAATTGAAACAGAACTTATCTGCAATGCAAAAAATGATTGCTTTAGTATAAAAAACAAACACAGATTTGATTTAGTCTAAACGCGGATTTGAATTCAAACCCTACTGGCCAATCACAGTCCTTGTTTGGGGACCAATCAAATGGCGGCATCAAGTATTGGGGAATCAATCAAATCATGTTTCAAGTTGGAGAAAGTCAGTTTGGATGCTTGTTCTGTAGAAAAAATACGTAACAGAAGTGCAGTTGGAGATTTTGTGAATATCTTTAATATTTAGTCAAATTTACAGTGAAAAAAAAATTGAGCAATTGCACCAAAAAAAAGAGTTAATTGGATACTCAGGAAAAGAAGGCGGATTGTTGTCTTACGTGAATCTGGTCTTTACTGACCAGATTCACGTAAACATGCGCGAATATGCTTGGTCTTTTGTGAATACGCTGAAATTGCAAGGGAAGTTGGTCGGATGTGACTAAATCTATAATACGAAAGTTTGTCTACGTTTTAAGGAAATTTAATCAATAAAAAAAAATAAAGCAGGAAAAGCCCGAAAAAAATTGCACCAAATTGCACCAAATACCCGCAGACGATAGAAGAATAACAGGTTGTGTTATTTCATCTGAGGCCATCAGAAGTGAACTGGGTACAGCTGGTGTTTCGGTCAGTGAAAGAACGGTAAGGAGAAGCATATCAGATGTTGGACTAAGAGATAGGATTCCGAGAAAAAAAAGCCATATCTGATTCGACTGCAATGAGGAAATGAAGACTTTGCCTAGACAGAAGATCGGTGGAAGCAAGTTATTTGGAGTGACGAAAATAAAATATCCTAATTTGATAGAGAAAATATGTGAGACGTAGAGGAAAAGAGCTACATCCTGACATCTTGAGCTGATGGAAGGAATAAACATTCATTTATGTCAGCAGATGGTATTGGCCGCCTTCATATAATAGATGGCACGCTGAACACATTGACATCATCCTGGAACCAAAAGTCCTACCTTCCATCAGCTAATCTATGTCTCAATAAGCACCATTTATTTTTCAACAGGATTCAGCTTCCTGCCACACAGCTAAAATATGCAAATAGTGGTTCACAAGAAAGGGCGTTCAAGTGTTGACATGGCTATGACTTGAAACCCAATTGATAATCCGTGGTACCGTTTGAAAAATCTTGTTGCAATGAGGAGTCCATCAAATAAAAGACAAGTAATTGAGGCTAGAATTTCTTCTTGGCACCATATAATAACGAAAGAAGAACTTCAAACTCTCAATGAAACGTCGCTGTGATGCTGTTTTAAAAATTAAATACTGATATACATCATATCAGATTGGATTGATCATGGTTGCAGTATTCGCAGCAGAACTTTTTTTGTATTGCAGATATTTGAATTCTGTTTGTGTTTTTTTTTCAATGAATTTAGCATTAAATTCTGATAAATAAATACTTAAAAATACTTAAAAATACTAAATACTAATACTTAAAAATAAACCGAGAATTTGCAAACAACGCAGGTAAAAGCCATTCATTTTCGGCTACTTAGGCAACAAGATCGCCAGTAATTCGGTCTATAAAGGGATGGGAAAACTTCAGAAAGACATTCCAATTAACAGTTCAATTTAAAATGCCCATTACATTACGTCAGCGTGCGTTATTTGTGAAGGGATTTTAGTTATTGTAGCCTCAGCACACTAGGACTTCGCAAAAATACTTATACACAACTCCAGAAGGCTGTGGTACTCAACACGCATAGTTAGGAAATTTATGGACACAATCACACATCCCTAATATCCTTCACTCCCTTGCACACTTCTTTACACTTGGCAATATCTGCTTTAGTCCATGACCCGCCTTATTTCTGGGGAAAACGTAACAATAGAAACATCTTCATCTTTATAATAATAATAATAATAATAATATTTTTTTTTATTAACATAGATAGGTAAACTCAGTATAGTCCCGTCAGGGAACTCCCTCTATCAACGGGTTCTGATATTTACATAATTTTTTTTCTTACAATATATATTAGTGTACAATTGAAAAATATATAACTTATTTTAATATATTTAATTTAATGTTTCTGATTGTCATTGTAGTTACTTGATTTTTTTTTCGAGTCAACTTCATCTTCTATTTTCAGTATGTGAGAGGATTCAGATTTTCTAACCAGGATGTTGCCAATTTTTTATCCACACAAATTTCATGTGTTTTCCTCATTTGCTTTTAGTTTTGTTTTCCATAATAGTGATTTTGATTGTAAGATTTTCATTGATAAAGATTTTGGTTTCATCATTATTCTCATCTATATCTTTGTTCAGCACTTGGATTTTTTTTTTCCTAGCCATTCATTTTTTTTTCTAGTGTTTTGAATTTTATTAAGATGGGTTTTATTTTATTCTTATTGAAGGTAGGCAGTCTGTGTGTTTATTCTAAATCAGTGACAGAATGTTTAATTTCAAGCTTTTCTGCAATTCTTTCAATTACTTCGCTTAAGTTTTCATCCTTCTGTTCTTTTACATAGTGCAGTTCCAAATTACATTTTATTAAAAACTGTTCAGATTTTTCTGTTGTTTTCTCCAGTTCTTTTATTTTGTTAGCGTGATTTTCTGTATTTTTTTTTTAGAGTTTGGATGTCATCATTTTGTTCTCGATTTGTTTTCACGACTTTTTTGTAATTTTTCTAACACCTCATCATATTTTTTTGCTAGGAATAATATGGACTCTTTCATTTCTTTGATATCTTCCACAAGGGAATCCAATTTTTGAAGGTTATCTAGTTTCTCTAATTTCTTTTCAATTCCTAAAAGTATTCCGTAGGATTACTTTTTTGTTTTACCTGATTTATCTCCTGAATGTTATCTGTTGATGAATTTACCTGTTTCTGATTGTTTTCTAAAGTTCCACTGTTTCTGCATAGATGACATTTCCATGCTTGCTTTTTCTTGGTAGTCATTGCTCTGTACGTAGTTTCCTCCAGAGAACAGTTGTGGTGGAATTCTGCATTACAACCATAGCAGATAACTTCTTGTTCTGCTAAATCTTTGTTACATGTGGCACAATTTCTCTTAGGTGTAGCCATTTTTATTTTATCACTATCGAGTTTGAATACTGTATTTTTAATAGATAAATAAACTATGCAGAGTTTCTCACCTAAGGCAGCATTTGATGATTGATTAACGTTCACTTTATTGTACGAAATTCCCTCTTTGATTTTATAATCGCACTGACTGAAGTTCGTGTGCGCTGAAGGATGAAAGGTATTTTCACTTTTTTGATATCCACTTCTTTTCTTGTGTCGGTTCTTGTGTTGCTATAAAGGGCAAGGGATGACTGATTTGGCCATAGGACACCGGGGTTGTAGTAGGTTTTTTTTTTCTGGGTCAGTGAAGGTCACGTCGGAGTCAGGAGACTTAAACCGTCGTTGCTCCTTATAAGCCTAACTAGGGAACACGTGTAATCGCCAACCTTCTCTAGTCCTTAACGTTGAATTTTTGGGAGCAACTCGTTGAAATTAGATGATTCCTCCTCTTTGGAAGGTGTTTGCTGTTATCCATCTATTCAGACGTAAGCTGGTATTTCTAAATTTGATAAAGAACTACGTATCAATAGTAGACTATAATTTATTTTTTATAGGTAAGTTGTAGGAGAGTATATAGCGTACATCGGACTAATAATAATAATAATAATAATAATAATAATGTATTCACTTATTAACAAAAGCAATTAATTATATTAGTAACTATAATTAGCTACAAAATAATTATCTATTATAGTTATTGATAATTAATTTATTAACAATAATACAGATGTGTCTTTTCGATCTCAGTGCTTTTCAGACATTATTAATGAATTCAGTAACTTCCTTTATATTTATATTTATTTTACCTGTATTTATATTTGCAATAAACTGTTGTGGGTGGTCAATTTTTAATCTCATATTTTTTTCTTGTTTTTTCTGAAAAAATATTAAATATTCATTAAATCGTCTTTTATAGGCAATAATTTTCATCTCGTGTCTATGGTATATTTTAATGTTTTTTTATTTCCTCTAAATATTAGGAAAAAGAAAATAGAATAAAGGATTCCAATACAAACTAAGGAGACGGTGGAATATAAAATTTAAGAGAAATTTAAAGAATTGATTTTTGTTTTTGTGCTGTCAAGGTAACGTATACTTCATATCTCCTAAAACTAACGAATAACCTATAAGAGACACAAGATCTATTCCACGCATTACACGCAGTGGTTGCACTTGGGAATATGTATTGCCTTTATGGTGTTTATCTCCTGGCATTATCTGTGGTACTGTCGTTGACCGAAGAAAATCCGTAAGTATTAATCTCAATTGAAAATTACATATTTATTTCAGCAAAAAATATTCTGTAAAACAGTATAAAACTGTAAACTTGTTTTTTTAAACAAAGCTTTTTTTTTAGCTCATTTAATTTATTTGATTCTTAAGTAAAGCCTCATCCCCCAATTCGATTTGATAAAACCGTTAATATCCCAGCGTTAAATGAACGTCTATTTTAATAATAAATAACTAAACAATAAGATACTAATGCCAATCCATCAAACCCTAACAAAATTTCCTAATCAAATTAGGGCTAATAATTAATAAGATTATTGATGAAACACATATTAAAGCTAAAAGACAAAACCGATTCTTATTCAACTCACCCGATATATAATCAATTCTATAATTTAAAACATTAGATGCAATAAATACAGTGAAGTCTCACTTATACGAAACATTCAATTATACGAAGAATTTCTCTTTCCCCGGCGAAACTCCGTAAGTTCTATATGTAATTCACTTACACGAAATATTCACTTATACGAATAATTTTTGGTTCCCCCTAATATTCGTATAAGTGAGACTTCACTATATAACAAAACTTACAAAAATTATTGATATATAGTCTACGATTATAGAAAGAGACATAACCCCTCTATTTAAATAAAAAAATTCACAATCCAATAAAAATCTAAAATCAAACATTAAAAATCACATCCAAAAACAAAAGTTACTAAAATCAAAAACATTAAAATAATTCTTCCTATCTTAAAATATTCACGAACAATCACTAACTAACTCAATAACCTTTAGTCACTCAATAGCTAACACTGAAGTACATTTAATCTATTAAAATAATCATTACGATGTCTTCGAATAATTCCAACTAAAACTCTTAAACCTAAACTTCCCTCACACGCAGCATACACTAAAAACACAAGTTTTTTTGTTTGTCTTTTTAAATGGTTTACTACAATCTTAATCTAACATGATTAAATAAATAATAGATGTGACAAAAGAAACGTAATCACAGTAGGAGGATAATAGAACATTTTCTAGACCTTTATATTTACATGATTAAATACTTATTACAAAACTAGATCATATGGTTTGTTGCGTTTAAGGTGTTGTGAATCAAATTCTGTGTCCAGCAATTGAATAGCTTCGGTATTAACATGATTATGAAGTCGTTTCTCATGACTATTAGCAAAGTCTTCTATGGTTTCAGAGATACATTTTATTTTGAGATCAGAGTGTAACTCAGCATTGGTTTTGATACCAGCGAGCATTGGTGATGGTGCGGAGAATTTTGTTTTGACTACGTTGAATTACAGCACGATTACTTTGTTTAGCACAACCCCAAATTGGGATTGACAAAGCAGTCGTTTACTAGGTCCAGCTCTCGTCTGCGAATGTTGCTATGGGAATTTCATTTGTGATAGGAATATCGGCTGTGTACAACAAGTATAGAACAGGTCCAAGTACACTATCTTGTGGTACTCCAGCAAGAATTGGATAAAAGTACGACTTAGCCTCTTGATGTACAAGACGGAACTTACGATGAGAAAGATATGATTGCATAAGGCGACAGTAATTGCCAGGCAGATCACTACCTAACTTAAAATTTAGACCCCCATACCAAACTTTGTCAAAGGCCTGAGATATATCTAGAAATATGGTGGAGCAACACAAGTAAAAAAAATATATCTCCATATCCCATTAAAAAACATAACTAAACCTAAAAATAATTCCAATCTTAAATACTCAATTCTTATTAAAACAACCAACAAGTACTTGATTAGAAACAAATATAACTACCCAAAAAAAATTATAAAAGCAAAACAATATATTATCATTAATTTTTAATCTTTGATTAAATTCCACAAAAGAAAACACCATCCATCTTCTAGTTTCTTTATCAATTAGTTTATCAGTAATTTTTACTTTTCTTTCTCACCCCCTTTCTATTTTAGTAGTTATCATTTCACAGACAATAATCTTAGCTATTCTGGTAAGAATACTTAATAGCCTATATCTCATTGATTCAGCTATATTTTATTTTTAATTTTCTTAGGAGGAATACTAGTTCTTTTTATTTACATTGCCACTTTAGCTTCAAATGAAATTTTCTTAAAAAAAAAAGACTATTTAAAGAAAAGAAATTTAACTTGCTGCGTTTCCTTTTCTTTATTTATTAAGACTATTTAAAATTTTAAAAATTTAATCCAGTCTATCAAATTTTTCAAAATTATCATGGCACCGATCCCCATTCTCTCCCCCTGAATTATATTTGATTAGAGGTGACTGATCCTACCTTATGAGATCCGATAAGCGCGAAACAGCTGTCTTAGGATATACATCATAATAACTTTCATATATCTTCGAAATATATATATATAAAATAACGAAACAACTCACTTTTCATCAATTTCTTCAATCCTAACAAGTTTATCGATGAAACATTTGGAGAATTTTTCAGGAAGAGAAAATTTGTAAGATCTAACGATCATTTGAAGGTTAAAAAGAATTTTGTTAAATGTATAAATTTACCAATAGGGTTAAAGGTAAACAAACATGTCAAAGACGGTAAGAGAACGGGTCAACGAACATACCACGGCGTATCAAAACAGAAATGACAAAATTTCAGAATGGGCAAGACATTGCATGAGAAATAATCACTGTCCTGATCCTATAGTGCATAATGTGTTCAATGTCAGAGATGAAATTAAGCGCTTCAATTTGGAATCGTGTCTCATTAATAGCTGTATATGCTTCAACAAGGATAAATCACTTAAAGTGAATGCTGTTTCTTTAAGTATTTTTAAGAAATCTTTAATAAATAATAAGAAGATTAAAGATTTTTTAATTTTAAAATAATCCCATATCTATTCATTACAATTAATTTACTATTCATTTATTGTCAATTGTTTTCAGTTTATTTACTATTCATTTGTTGTCAATTGTTATTTTGTTTTTAGAATATAATGATTATTGGATGTTAGATGTTATATGTTATGATTATTGTAATTTTTCTTTGTAACTTTTCGATTATGATTTGAAGAGAAAGAGAAGGGTTTTCTCTTTTTCATTTATATTTTTTATCCTGATGAAGTCCCTTAATTGGGTTGAAATATAGATTTTTGAAGAAATTGATGAAAAGTGAGTTGTTTCGTCTTAGGATATAATTTTGTCTGTATTTAAAATTATAAAGAAAAATAAATATTAATAATTGTCATCTTCACAACTCTAGAAACAACTCGTGAATATCCCTAATAAAAGAAAGAAATTTAACGTGCGTAAGAATATTAGTACGTAAAAATAAAGATAAAAACATAACACAATTAAAGATTCACTGAGCTACTCTTGGAATTTTCTTACTGGGAAACCAAAGTGATTAATCATTTAATCAGTAGTTTATCCAGTACGAAAATTCCAAAAGTAGCCAAATGAATCTTTGTGTACGTTTTTAGCTTTACTTTGGCTGACTAATATTCTCACGCACGTTAAATTTTGCCATTATATGTATGTTTATTTTGTAAATTAATTCTTTATAAGCTAAGCGTTCTGCTAGCGGGGATTGATTTACTGCCCTTCTTATTCTTAATTTGTATTTTGATGTTTTTTAACTGAAGGGTCATTGTTCTGTTCATTTGTGCTTTGTTTATGTTTCTTTTGATTCCACTGAGCTATTGAGTATTCGGCGAATTCAACTGATGATCACTAGGAAGCGGGAAACAGTCTGTTTTGGATACCCAGTAAGAAAAATTCCAAAAATAGCTCAATGAATCTATAATTGTGTGCGTTTTAATCTTTATTTTTTCTTAGAAAAATAATTAGCTGAAGCAAAGGCTTTCATTAGTTAAATTAAAAAACAAAAAAAAAAAAGAAAAATCAATTGACAAGTAATTGTTGTCAAAGATACATAAACACAAATTCTTTTCTTCTTCCAGATCGACATACTATATTTCAAAAACGTCAACTGTTTTTTTCATCAGGGGCATAATGGATCGAAACTAAATGAGTTTTTTCTCCTTAAATCAAATCAAAAACATGAAATAACATTTAGAATGATAATAATTGAATC
>JAFIDM010000179.1:40945178-40971970 GCA_023159025.1 Thereuonema tuberculata | reverse complement strand
CCTGGATAATACTAGAGAGCTCAAATTTTCAGGATAAGATGCAGTTACCATACTAATGAAATACGCTAAGTTTCATTTATCTAGCTTTTATACTTTGGATTTTATTAAGATCTGAAATACCCTCAATGCTTCGGCCTAAATAATACTGTGTAATAATGTGATTTCTTCCAAAGTGCAAATAGCTTGTATATACAAGTTGACCAATAGATAAACAGAAAAGTAGGGTATTGAAAAAAATCCATTTTCTAAATAATCTTAAAACTAAATTTAGTTGTAATAGATAATCCCACCCAAAACATTTCATGTAAAATAAGTTGCCAAGATTCACATGCTCATAACGCTTTTACTGTTAAAAAGTTATCAGATCTCATCTTACAAAAAGAAATGAAATCCCACCCAAAACATTTCATGTAAAATAAGGGGTTGCCAAGACTCGCATGCTCATAACGCTTTCACTGTTAAAAAGTTATCAGATCTCATCCTACAAAAAGAAATGAAATCCCACCCAAAACACTTTCTTGTGAAATAAGTTGCCAAGACTCACATGTCATAATGCTTTCACTGTTAAAAAGATATGAGATCTCATGTAGAGCCAAGCCCCTAACTCTACGAGGCCTAACTCTGCAAGCCCTAACTCTAAAAACCCTACATCTTGGTCAAAAAGTATGGCTTGGCCGTTTCATGGAACTATTTCATCTGACCCAAAACATTTCATGTAAAATACGTTGCCAAGATGCTCATAACGCTTTCACTGTTAAAACGTTATCAGATTTCATATAGTGCCAATCCCCTCACTATACATGCCTAACTCTAAAAACCCTACTATCTTGGTCAAAAAGTGTGCCTTGGCATACTCCATATCCTTTACATAACTCCATGGGATTGTCTGTGTGACAGCCACGAAACGGCCAAGGCACATTTTTTTTTTCCAAGATATAGGGTTTTTAGAGTTAGGGCTTGCAGAGTTAGGCCTCGTAGAGTTAGGGGCTTGGCTCTACATGAGATCTCATATCCTTTTAACAGTGAAAGCATTATGACATGTGAGTCTTGGCAACTTATTTTACACGAAGTGTTTTGGGTGGGATAAGTGTTACATTTATAATAATTATTAGATGATTCACTGTTGAAAATGAATTAATTTACTGGGGACATTTAATGATTATTCGTGATTATTTTAAGGTGGGAAATTTTTTTTTAATGTTTTAGAGTTTAGTGTTTTTATTTTTGGAATATGATTTACAAAAATAATGGAGTGTTAGCCAATAGAAAGTGAATTTGAATTCGTTCTATTAATATTCTACTATTCAAAATACGTATTGAATTGAATCTATTTTCTAATACAATAGGCACCCATCTAATCCTCATTCTGTCGTCATCTCTACTATATTTTGATAAGAACTTTAATATCGCCCTCCACTGATCAAACCGGGAGTCGTAGCCCCGTAAGTCTTACTTCTTATAACTCCCAATGGCTTGGAGATCAATAAGGAATGATGTATGAAAAATCCAAATTCCTGTTCCACGACACATTTGGTTTTCGATGGCCGAGAATGGATGTAAAATCGGATCAGAAAATTTAAGTTCTATAAATAGACTGCTAAATCGACTAAAATGAGAACGAGTCTGCTAACCTCAACTCAATATGGCCACTGGCCACATTTTTAGAGTAGCTGGAATGATACAATATGGATATCTTGAAGTACTATTGGGTTGTCCGGTAAGTTCTGAGCGTTTTTGACGTGTATGTTTGAGAGTTCCCTAGCAGCCTTACTGTTTGAAAATACTTATGTGATGTGATGATCATGTGCAAGGTAGCACGTGACTGCAGCTCTCAGTAGAGATTGGTTGATCTCAGTAGAGATCAGTAGAAGCTTCGTGTTTTTATTAGCGACCCATTTGGGTGCTGTTGCAATAGCGACAAAAATCGGTAGCTATTGCGTTTGTCCTGTCCGTCCGTCCGTCTGTCCTCCCCTAAGAACTCCCTAACTGAAGGTCGGATCGGCAAACGGATTTCACCATCGTGTTCAGAGGCCCAAACAAAGTAGGAATAGGGTATTTTCAGGGACCAACGCTCCCCCTACCCGAGTTCGAGATATTTGGCATTGTTTTCATTAGATTTCCGCTATAAGCTTAAATGTTAGAAATGCAACCATCTCGTTTCAGTTGTCAGCTGCAGCTATTGTTAATTCTATTAAAATCTATTTCTATAAAAAAATGCGTCAAAACAAATTGATTTTTGGAAACGAACAACATCAAATGAATTTGCATGATGTCTCGAAAGCCTTTAATGAAAACGCTTTTTATTATGATTATTTGATAGCACGTAAAAAAAGAAAATCATTTATGAAAAGAAAAGCAAACGTGTCCGAATAATAAAAAAAAAAGGTAACAAAGTGAGGCACAAAGCTAAAAAATCATTTATTTTGAAGCAATTTAAAAAACACAATTTTTATTTTTTTTTAAAAATGACTATAATAATAATTTGAATACAAATCATTATTTTACGAATTTTTTTTATCATTTCAGGTTTTCGTCAAGTTTTTTTTAAGTTGAAAATACTGAGTAAATACCTCGAAAAATCCCCCAAAATAGACTGATTTTGAATTTTAATTTAATTAATTATAGAATATTTAGAAAATTAAGAACAAGAAAATATAAATCCAAAATGCTTCACAACTCATATTTAAATTTTCAGAATTTTAGGAGCATTGGTAAAAGAAAATATATAAAAGAAATAAACCACTTTGACTACCACTTTTGAAGTAAAGTAAACGAAAAGAAGATAAAAAGACATATTTATGGAATCAAGAAATTCATAAATAAAAAGTCCTTTTCTATTATTTTCAGTATTTATAGAAAACTTGAATCAATATTAATAATACGTTTTTATTTTATTTTTAGAAATGAAGTCGAAACCGCCTTATTCACAATTCCAGAAAATTATGATAAAACAGAACCACCTTTAACTTACAATGGAGGTAATTTAGTATTAATTAATTCTCCATTAAGTTATACATATATTTCGAATGGCAAAAATTCAAAAGTTAAATTTAAGAAATAAAAAATCCATTTAGTCTATTGTAATTTTGAAATATCAGAATAAATTAATATCTTTTCTGCCTATATTAAGCCCATTGAAGATTTGTTTAATGTTCAATGAAATGAAAGAAAATATTCTGAATATTACGAAACCTTACTTCCTAAGGCAGATAACTACTGTTATTACAATAGTTTAAGCCAACTTAAAATAGTATATCAATTTTAAGCCATGTACTTGCTATTTGACTTAAACAACTTAATATTATGTGAGTTGCCCCAACAACAGCTGTTAAACTATTATTATTGATAGTTATGTTGATGTGATGAATGTGCTAGAAATAACAAATTGATTATTTGCTATCTCTACCTATGATCAAGTTTATCACAACACCTATGATAAAGTTTTGTTATCTCTACCTGCGATGATGTATATCATCTTAAGAAATAAGGGCTGTATTTTTTTCTAAAAGCGATAGTATCAAAAGATGGAAACAGTCTTCAGACTCACAAATAACCTCTACAACAACAAATGTATTTCTAAATATACAAAACTGAAACACTACAACACAGTGATCGAACCCGAATGCCTTTACGGAGCTGAAACACTCATTTTAAACAGAAAAAAGAGACATTGAGGAAATTCAAAAGGAGAGAAAAATTATTAGGAAAGTTTTAGGTCCAAATCAAACTAAAGAAGGAACATTCTGACTGAGAGCAAATCATGAAGTACAGAGGTATTCATACATATTTGTACTTCGGATATAAAAAAAAAACGGAGGCTAAAATTTTATGGACATATTAAAAGAATGGAACCAACCAGACTAACTAAACAAGTTGTGGAATTCTATGAAACTCGCCGTAAGGCTAAAACGGAAACGATGAAATGGATAGCTGCAATTAAACAGGACCTGCAAGAAGCAGGGATATCACAACAAGATATATACGAGAGGAAACTTTTTGGGCAGAAAATTTCGGAGTGGGCAGTTTGTAAGGCAGAAAGACCCAGGAAAACAGGAACCAATTGGACTGAGTAGAGAAAAAGAGCCCATTCTGAAAGAATGAAAGCAATATAGGCACAGAGAAAAGCTAAAAACAGAGAAAAGTAGGAGAGACTGAAATATATATATATATATGCATTTTTG
Source organism: Thereuonema tuberculata (assembly GCA_023159025.1). NCBI lineage: Eukaryota > Metazoa > Arthropoda > Chilopoda > Scutigeromorpha > Scutigeridae > Thereuonema > Thereuonema tuberculata. Next base: position 40,967,789 of record JAFIDM010000179.1, on the reverse strand, counting down.
ACTTAAGGTCCTGACTCAAGCAAATGCAAACCTTTTATTTCTTTTATATACTGTATTTCTTTTGCCAATGAACCTAAAATTCTGAAAATTTAAAAATGAACTTGTGAAGCATCTGGGATTTCTATTTCCTTGGCCTTTAATCTTCAAAATATTCTGCAAATAACATATAAATTAAAACTCAAAAACAGTCAATTTTTGGGGTGTTTTTGAGGTGTTACTCGGTATTTTCAACTCAAAAAAATTTGTCAAAAACCTGACATTAAAAAAATTTGCTTAATCATCAATGGTTGAGACCAATGTGTCAACAATGTGATATCTCAGATCGGTCGTTTCACGCTGCAATGGAGATCATCGGTTGAGAGTAATCACAAGTAAACAGCCAGGTCTGAGATATCACATTGTAAACAGGTGGTCTCAAAAATTCATGTTTATAAAACTTAGGCATTTTATATGTTTCTTTTTATACTTAAGGAAATTCATTTGAGGCCAGCGGAGACTGGCACTTGAATTTTCCTATTCTTATTTTAATGTAAACTTATTGTTTTTAGTTTTAATTTTTGGAGGTGCCACGTTCTTCTTTACCATAAAAAATTTGTAAAATAATGTTTTGTATTTAAGATATTTATTATTAGTGCAACAGTTAATTTTTAAAAAAATAAAAATTATTTTTTTAAAATTGTTTGAGATTATTTTTTTTTAAAACAATTAACTATTGCGCTAATAATAAATATTTTAAATACAAAACATTATTTTACAAATTTTTTATCATTTTTCAGGTTTTTGTCAATGTTTTTTGAATTGAAAATACCGAATAATACATCGTAAACACACAAAATATTTGACTGTTTTTGAGTTCTAATTTAATTAATTATAGAATATTTGGGAATAATAAAAACAAGACAATAGAAATCCCAGATGCTTCACAAGTTCATATTTAAATTTTCAGAATTTTAGGTGCATTGGAAAAAGAAATATATAAAAGAAATAAAAGGTTTACAGTCGACTGAATTTGATTGACTCAGGACCTTCAGTGTTCTCTGAACAGCAAAAGTGAGAATTGGAAGCTGTGAAGAAAATATGATCACATCAAAGCAGGCTTGAACGAACATTGTTGCCAAATCTTACATTTAAAAATTAAAATAAAAAACAGTAAATACCGAAGACAAATTAGAAAAAAAGGAGAAACCTGCGTTATTTTCCTTTAAATCTCGAAATTCACGTAAAACTATACGGGTTATTGCAAATACGAATTCTGCTAATGGTCGATAGTTCTACAAAAAAAAATTCAAAATGAAGCATTTTCTTCAAAAATTAAAGATGACGATGAAGTAAATTTTTGGTTAAAAAATATTGTGATGGGATTTTTAACTATATTTATAATTATTTTTGCTTATTCTATTTTATCCTATTTACTTTTATATGTATTTTACTGTTCCAATCAATTATAATCTAATCAGTTGTAAATTTCACATTATGACCGTTAACGATCTTTTCTGTTTGTTTACTTTTGAATTTCAACGGCTGAGGGTTCCCATAATTCCCTGTAATTTAAATCTTCAGTTAATTTCAGTTACGAATCACATGTTATTTTAAATCACCCAATGAACTTTAAAGCCCTCAGCCAATGACCGATCATTGTAAATAATCTATAAAAAGCCCTTGCTCTCCCTGAATAAACAGAACACAGTTAGATCCAGCTTAGTCTAATCTACTTCTTTTCAAGAACTAGTGACACCAACAAAGTCACCACAATATCAAAAGACTAAATGGGAAGCATCGAACTGTGCTTCCAGTTATTAATAAGTGCTAGTTGCGACCCGTGAAGTATTCACGGATTCCACATTTTTGAAAAACACAGGATTGAAGAAGATGTTCTAAGCTAATTTTTTTAGACTTCCACAACAGCCCATATGTAATTTGAATATCGGCTTATTTGTTAAAATAATATTATAATATTGTTAAAATAAAAAAAAATAAAAAACTGATTTACCACTTTCGTAGTAGTTAGCGCTGCGGTTTCTCATTATGAAATATAATGGCAATCTTCTGCCCTACGGGTTCGTCGAAATTGAGGCAATATTAACGGAAATAAAACAAATGCCACATTTTTGAAATATCCTGAAACAGAAGATTGAAAAAGATGTTCTAAGCTCATTTTTTAAAAGCCATGACTTCCGCAACAGCCCACATATAATTTGAATGACTAAGCCAAATTTTATTAAAATAAAAGAAAATAAAAAAATAATTTACCGGTTTCAACAATAACAATAACGAATGTCCAACAGCCAATACCAATAATCCTGTCTGGACAACAATGAGGGCACGTGCATCGTCATTGTCTCCTACTTGTTGAGTATTGAGAGAGCCGGACACAGCCGAAATTATGTAAAAACCGAGGTTTTACGAACTTTCTGATAAATTTTGACGCATGAACTTCATGCATTTCAGTGTAAACTTCATTTATGTGGGAAAGAAAATCTCAATACGCTGATAATAATTGTGTAATCGCGATTCGTTGTGTTGAAGTGGAGAAAATAGTAGAGACGCCATCTTTATACATGGGCGTGACGTCATTGCTAACGTGTTCCAACACTGCACTGTGATTGATTATTTCAATTTACAAATCTACAAATTTACAAAGATCGTACAACTTTTGCCTATTAATTGGATGATTTTATTTTTTTTATTTATTTATTTATTTATTTCTAAATTTAAAATCACAGTCCTGCTAGGTTTTCAAAATGAAATCCTGTGATGCAGGTGCTGAAAGTATACATAATTTATATTGGTAATTTAAAAAGTATTAATCATATAAAATCATATAAAAAATATATAATTACGCAATTATACGAATTATACTTAAATTAGATTCAATCATATAATTATATAAAAATCAATATATCACAGAAATATAAAAAGAAAATCAAATACAAAAAGAAAATTATTATAAATATCATTCATTACAATCAAATTTAAGGTTCCCAAATTATTTTTTACTTATCATTCTAATTACAATTTCTTTCTTTCAATGTTTATATTGTATAACATTACTGTATAACATAATGTTTATACTGTATAACATTAATGTTTATACTGTATAACATTTATAATAAGCATTGTAAAAATCACCTTTGAAATATTAAGAAACATAAAAGACATTTTTTTTTTCTAAACTTTACATTCTTGTATACAATGACGATGGCAGTATTCTGGAAAGAAAAGAGATCAAAAACTTATTCAGGAACTTTAATTACTTGTCTCCAATATATTATTTTTGATTCATTGCAGATGAAATCCTCATAATTGAAATCCGTTTTCAAGTGTTTTCCATAACGGAAATCAATGTAGCTCAAATGGTAAGTTACTCTTTTTAAGCAAAAAAACTACTTGAACAATGTAACTAGAATATCTTTATATCTGACTGCATCGAAATTAAGAAATTAACTCCTAGTAGAAGTAAATATGGTTTATTAGTAAGAGAAAACGTAAAACCAATCTTGATTAAACTTCAGATTATATTATCGCTAATGTCCGCCCGCCGTGATGACTTGCTGCATACTGTTATCTCAAGATCGCAGTTAGCCGGATGACGGTTAAGTTTTCTAGTAAAAGATCATGCAAAACCATTTTGAAATAAGCATTCTGCTTTTTACTAATTGTTCATTTCACATTAACCGCCGTCTTCGAAATATCCCGACGGCAGCATACTATCGGGAGGCCATTGGGGTTCCGCAATCTAAAGTTTAATCCCAATTTTTATGGAAAAACAACGAAATCCATACTGATGGAAGCCGCTCTGTGCGAAGTACACTGAATTTCTGTGCATAGTTTATTTGTTTTCAACATTTTCATTTTGATATTTTTTTTTTTGCAAAATTTTGATCCTAATTAATATTATTTGAATTTCTTAGAAAGATTTCACTTTATTTATTAAATTATTAATAAGTAAGCCAGGATAGGGACGGAATAGTTTTCTAGAAGTATGTTCAATAGTATACAGTTACAGTAAATCTTCTTTATCCGGTGATTCCGATCCCGCGGATTCCCTTATCCGCTTCTATAAAAATGCAACTCTCTTCGCTACGTACGGGCCATTCGTGGCTGTGCCCAGTTACAAAAAAAGTGACATACATGACGCAGCATCGGCACGAATCTACCAAGAGCTTTTCCGGCGGCTTCTGTCGTGTTAACAAGTCCCCAGGTCGATCTGCTAATGTTCCACAGAATTTTACGCTGTTTTCTGTGATTAATTAATTAAATTTCAATGATGGCATCGAAGTGTTAAGGAAAGTGCTTTATCAAGAGCTCCTAAGTGTAAACGCATTGTTTTGAGCTTAATGGATAAGATTCCTGTGTTTGACTTTTATCCGCGGGAACCTAACTCCATTCTTGTCACAGGATCAACGCTTCAATAACCGCGATTTCCGTTACCGCGGGATTTTCCAGCAACATTCAATTCAGAGGTTAACAAGAATTGATTGTAATCGATAACTAACATTTCCAGACTAATATAATCCTAGATTCATCAGCTACTTCTTCACTGTATTTCTCCGAATGCGATAGTTCTCAATAAATAAGTTATCTTCTTATTCACTAGAAGAGCTATGAGCTGGAATGTTTTAGTTTTTTAATGACAAGTTCAGCTAGAATTTTAGCTGAAAGATTTAAAACCTCCTGTTTATGTTATTAATGATTAAGATAAAATTCTCTGATAATTTAATTCAGAATTGGCTTAATTTAGAATTTTCGGCTACATTGATTTATGGTAAATGGTTGTCATTTACGTCATTAAAATAGAATTCATTATAACTCGTAACATCTTAACTCTTCTATATTTAAATAAATGAAAACATCGATCCTTAAAACTTCAAAACATCTTTATATCTTCTCGATATTTCTATACTCTCAACGAGTATTTTCTTCAGGATAAAAAAATAAAATTCTTTCTTGTAAATAATCCACATCTTATAGTGGAAATTGTTTACAATGCTAAAGATGAAGCAGAAAGATATATGGTGGAATCTGGACGTATTAATATGGCTAATTGTATTAACCGGGATAGGTCTTTAAATATGAGTACGATTTCATTTGGATTATTTATGAAAATTATAAACAGAAATAAATACGTTAAGTCAAAATTAAATTTGACTTAATTTCATAAAATGTGATTGCAGTTATTTTCAAAAAAGGTGATTACAGTTAATTAATAATGATACGAAGTTATATTGTAGCGTGATTATGTTCTTTTATTGTGATTGCATTTTATTTCATTGTTTACTTGTAATGATACGATATTAAATTGTAACGTTATTGTATTCTTTTATTTTGGATTATTATGCTTCACTTCTGTTTTTTTAAATGTAAGAAAGAATTTTATTTTTTTCTCCTGAATAAAATACTCGTTGAGAGTATAGAAATATTGAGAAGATATAAAGATGTTTTGAAGTTTTAAGGATCGAAGAATTCATTATGTTTGTTTTTCTTTTAATATTCTTTTAGTTATTTTATACTCACTTCTTATTTTTGAGTTTTGAATTTCTATTTTCTATTGTATTATAGAAAGATTAACTTTATTGTTCTATATTTCGTTTCTTTATTTTTTATCATGATTTATTCAACTATTTTATTGTTAATTTAATTTAACTTGATTTTTATTAATGTAATGCAATTATTATGTAACTTCAGCACCTGCACATAGGGTGTAGAAGTAGAACCTAACAGGACTGTAATTTCCTGGTATTTTAAATAAATAAAAAAAAAAAGAATAGAAACAAAAAAAAGGTTATAATGCCGATAAGAATTTAAAAGATAAAATATTTTCTGTTTTATTTTTCATTGTCTAAGTTAGACTTGATTCATTGGAATATTTCCTTGTTTTTTAGTAAATTAATTCCTGTGTTACATAATTATGAATTCCCATTTGAAGATTGCAATTTGAGAAAACTTTACAAGAAACAAAAAAATATTCAGAGTGAAGAAAAAAGGAAAATTAGACAGTAAAGGAGGAAAAGAAAGAGTAGGATATAATATTCTGTTTCTCTAATAATGGGTAGATCTACCCCACCACTGTACAGTGATAAGATATATACCTACAGAAAGATCTCCATAAATAGAACATATTTTATTATTATGACTTGTCTCAATTATTAGTCCGTTCGGAGTTATATACTGCTGGATATGAATTATCTAGTTGAGATTTTAATTCCCGGATGTATTAATTAATTATCATTTAATAATTCTTTTCAGTAACAGTAAATATTATTTTCATTTATTACATGTAAATAATTATTATTTACGTGCAATAAATGATAATATTAATTATTAATTACGTATAATAATTATTAAAAGTTAATTAAATAATAAATTCGAGGATTACGATGTCAACTAGATAAGTTATATCTAGATGTATATAACTCCGAACGGACTAACAATTGAGACAAGTCATAATAATAAAATATGTTCTATTTAAGGAGTCTTTCTATAGGTACCGGTATATATCTTATCACTAGACAGGGGTGGGGCAACTTCCCATCCATTTGTGCCCATTGTCCTTTAAATGTTACTTTAGATCGTTTTTCTGGAACATTCTTGTCTTTTTCAGTCGTTTACAGCTGATTTCATCATGTGGCTTCATTGGAAGGATTACCGGGTTACTTTTACGAACAGACCAATTCAGAAAAGGAGGTTTGATGAAAGAATTCAAGTGGGAAAATTAGCAGAGAAACTCTGGCTTCCAATTGTTTATTTCTTCAACTGCATTGGTTGTGACGTCGTCACCTTAAATCCAAAATTATATAAAATGTTTTATTTTAATACAACACAGAAATTTCAGATTGCGCATAGGTAAGGATTTCTTTTCCAGCTTATTTTTACTAAATATTATTTTTTAAAATCAAAATAAACCAGGAAAACAAGGAGCGCACGTGCAATTAAATTCCTTGAGCTGTTTTTTTGGCATTTTTGTATTTATTGTCTTTCTGATTGTACTGGGTGTCCCCTAAGGCTGGACCCCTACGAATAGTTACATACCATATATGCTCCAATAGAGGCCCCCGGCGTTTATTTGCAAAACTAGCCTCAGCTCCCAGCGCTTAATAGAGACCGGCTGCTATTAGAGGCCGGCCATTATTAACAAAAACCTTCAGAACGCAATACGTTTACACATAAATACCGGCTATTATTACAAACAGCTACTTTATTTGAATTTCACATGCTATATAAGACTGTTTAAGATAAATGGCAATGTCTTTATGTATCTTTCGCTGCTATTCGTCGTCCGAATCCGCAATGACGGGCGGGCGCCTCATCGGAAGTTTCTTTCGCGTATTCCACCGCGCGAATCTTAAAGGCAATGTCAAATGACCGTTTCGGCGGCATTTTGTAAGGCAATGTACCGTGAGGTATTACGCACGACTATAAAGATGCGGACGCTTACACTAGTACCGGTAGGCAAATATCAAAGACCCGGCTACTGTTAGAGACGGCTATTATTTGGCCGTGTCCCCTCTGCAGCCCGGCGCTTATTAGAGACCGCCGACAATAAGAGCCTCGGCATTTATTGGAGCATATAAGGTAGTTATAGTTAGTTACATAATCGCTTGTGTACGCTATTAACTATTGATTATAGAGAATTAAAAATATTTTTGTGTATTTTTAAAATATAGTAAAAATCGTTTCGGATAAAACAGGTTTTCGGATAAATGAGTTTTTTAGTGTCTTTTATCAACATTTCTGCTCTTATGTAATACTTTCAATTCTGAACAAAACCTTGAATTATTACAATTTAGTTGTTTTGGGTTTTTTTTTAATTCATTTTTCATTGGAAATGAACAATATTCGGAAACTTATATTAAAGTAAGGCAAGTTTTATATTTTACTTTATGTAAAGAATATAAATTCACGAAAATGCTTCTATAAGTAATAAAAAAAAAACGAAATTACAGCAAGAATTACTTCTGTATATACAAAAAAATAATTACGAAAAACATACGTTTCGTATGTAATAAGATTTTAGAAAAACATGTTTTCCAAGAAGAATGTGACCTCGTTTCATTAAGATCGTGTTAAAGTTTAGTAACTATGTAGCTGTATTCCTATGGATCCAGCCTTATGGGACATCCTGTACAACCAAGATAATAAACGCAAAAATGCCAAAAAAACAGCTCAAGGAATTTAATTGCACGTGCGTTCCTTGTTTTCCTGGTTTATTTTTATTGGCGATGGAGGTAATTTGAAACATAACAGTTTAATATTTTTAATTTTCAACTTTTGTTATTTCAAAGTGTGGTGTCGTTTATATTTTATGTCTATTTTGATAGAATGTTGTGAACAAAATCTATAACTGAAACATATTGAAAAAAATCACAACTAACAAAGGAACGTTTCTATACCTAAATACTTGGAAGAGTTTGTTAAAAAAGAAAGGCCTGAAATTAACATATGATATTGTATTTAATTCATGAGAAGGCATGTCAATAGTTTTAAGCACTTTTTTTTTTTTCCATCAATTGCTGGAAACACTGCTTCTCACGCTACATTGATCTTATGTTAAAACAATGTTGTATTGACTTGTTACAACACAAAAGAGGAATGTCACATTCTTCTTTTGTGCTGTAACAAGTCAATACATCATTGTTTTAACATAAGATCAATGTAGCGTGAGAAGCAGTGTCTCCAGCAATTGATGAAAAAAAAAGTGCTTAAAACTATTGATTTGCCTTCTCATGAATTAAATACAATATGTTAATTTCAGGCCTTTCTTTATTAACAAACTCTTTCAAGTATTTAGGTATAGAAACGTTCATTTGTTAGTTGTGATTTTTTTCAATATGTTTCAGTTAAAGATTTCTTCACAACATTCTATCAAAATAGACATAAAATATAAACGACAACACACTTTGAAACAGCAAAAGTTAAAAATTAAAAATATTAAACGGTTATATGTTTCAAATTACCTCCATCGCCCATCATCGGACTTGCCCATACTTTGTGTCCAAGTCCAATGATGGATCGTGGAAAGACTACCCGAAACATGTAATCATCTAACTTTTAACTTTTTTATTTCAAAGGGTGTTGTCGTTTTTATTTTATGTTCCACACGCGTTAATACACAGCATTAAAATAAAGACACAGCGTAGAAGAAAAGGGTTTTGCAAGATTCCAAAACATATTCGTTCTTCGTAAAGTAACGAAAAATAGTTAATTTGCATTATTTGCTATTCGGAGGCACTAAGTAAATTTTCCATCACAATTATCCAATCGAAATTTCTTCGAATACATATTACTTCTATATAATGTAGAAATAATCCTTTTGTTATTATGGCATACGTGTGTTTTTCTCTATGCATCCAAATTTATAATGCTCATGTCTAATATTAATTATACATCTGAATTTCTGTTATTCAGAAATATCTGAATAATATCTAGAGATCTATTTGATGGCTCTGACAATGAAGTAACGTAAGGATACAAGTTCAGGAAATTATAAAAAAAAAGAAATTTAAACCACTTTTGTTGATAATGGATTTTACCGAATAATTTAAAATGATTTATAATTGAAGTTGACTGAATATTAAAATGAACAAACTAAAGCTGTACATAAAACTTTAAAAAATGATTGGTTTTTATTCTATATTTTGTAACTTGAAAATGACGACTTGAAAATCATTGAAACTGTTGGTTTTATTTTTATTCTATTTTATTTTATTTTCATTTTTAATGTATTTATTTTTTTTTTTTAACTTTTATGTGCAGGGTTTTTTTTTTTTTATTCTAAATATTATTATTTGCATATTAATTCCTTAACTGAAGTTGACTGAATTTTAGTTAGGGAATTATAGCTTAGTAATCAATATCCTATTTTTTTATGTATTTTCTCCATTATTTGTCTGTTTTTTTTAACATACCCTGTAAATCAAGTGTTATATTTTTAATAGGCTACTTGTAACATTTATGGATAAATCGTTTTGTACTATTGTGTTTAAATATATGTACTAACTTAATACAGGATATATTTACTTTCAGTCAATTGCATTTCACAATTAAGTCTCGAAAGGGTCTTGTGGCAACCTTTGCAATTTTAATGAATAAATCATATTCGAAATCAGCGTGATTATTTTTTCAACACAAGAACATTAATTTTTCTCATATTGACTATGGAGAGAAATAATTGAGTTTTTTTAATTTTTGTTTTTTTTATTCTCTTACTTAATATTTTTTTATTATTCTTTTACTCTTCAAGTATTCACTCTTTTTATCAAAAAATTACAGATAATGTAAACCGAATGAAGAATTTTTTTTCATTCTTTTTACAAAGTTTATTAAAAAGGTCTTTTCCTTATAAAAGTATATATATTTTTATAAATTTGAAAGATTAAATAATAATTCGGTTACAGAAGCGTGTAATGTATTTTTAACTTTGGCAATTTAACTAATTGTATATTTAAAATAAGTTTCTGTATGAATTTAAGAATTTCCTAATTAATAAAACGATGTTTCTGTAGTATTTTGCCATTTTTAAGAATATCCCATCCCCCTAGGATACCTTGAGATACGAATGCCCCAACATACGATTTTTTTGATATACGACGAAACTTTTTATATAATTTACGCCTCGAAATACGAAGATATTTTTGAGATACGAATAGCTAGTACAGTTAGATGTTGTGGATCTGGTGCAGAAGCATGCAGAAGAACTCACGACGGAGGAGCTGAAGAAGTTACAAGAGATGACGCACTCAGAGGTGATGAAGGAACGCAGCAGTGAGGAGGGGTTCGAGAAAGAGGAGGTGCTATCTTCACGTGAAATTCGTGGTATCCTTGCTAAGTGGAAGAAGTGTCCGATTTTGTTGAAAAGAGACACCCGGAGAAATTGTCTACAGGGAGAGCCAGTGCATTGTTCAATGACACGTGCCTTGCGCATTTTAGAAACATTCTAAAAAAGAGACAGAAACAGATCTCTCTTGATCATTTCCTTTGGAAAAGACCACGTCTTAGTGGCGATACACCCACTGCAACTGAGGCCAAAAGGGCCAGACGTGAGAGTGGCAGTGATAGTGATTAGTCTTAGTGTAAGTAAAAAAAATAGTGCATTTAGTAAAAAAATATAGTACATGTATAGCATGCATACAATAAACATTGTATTTATCTGATATTAGATCTATATTTGGTTGGTATTTAAAGCATGTTAATTATTTTTTGGGGGTAAATTCCTATCACTGGAACAAATTAATTCTATTTCCATTAATTTCTATAGGAAAAATTGATTTGATATACGATTTTTTTGATATACGACAATCGTCACGGAACGAATTAAATTCGTATGTCGAGGTACCACTGTAGTTGAAATTACGAATTTACATCTTTATAGTCTGGAAAGTAAACAGTTTATTTTCAATATTATAATAAATTCTTCACAAATAAAGCAACATTATAAAATTCTTTAATACTTCCACAAATCTTCTACTTACATTGCAATATTTCTAAAGGCCTAATCGGCCTTTCTTCTTCAAGCATTACATCTTAAATTGGGAAAAGAAAAACCATCTCCTTTTCTTCCCAAAACTAAAAATAAATAAAATAAATAACATACAATCAATTTGTTTACGATTCCAAATTTCTTGATTTCCCAATTTAAGATGTAATGTCTGAAGAAGAAAGGCCCATCAGGCCTTTCAAAATATTGCAATTTAAGAAGAAGATTAGTGGAAGTATTAAAGAATTTTATAATATTTTCAATATATTTATTGATTTATCAATTACTGATTAATCAACTGGGATTAAAGGATTAGCTGGATTACCGTAGCAGATTTGAAAGCCGTTAACGACAATTTTAATCTGCACTGATATATTGTAAATCTCTGATCTTGCTGTTAGTAATGAGACGTGAATTGGATAAAAGATACGAATGAATTCAGATGCAATTGGAACCTGCTCTCGATTCATATCTTCACAGTTTTCTGACCTACCTTTGATTATTTTGGGCTGTTGTATATTTTAATAATTTATTTCCGCCACCTTTGTTATCATAAACTCTCTTTAAAGCATATCCTTTATTAATTTTCGGACTGGATCTTTTTGCAGCAGTGGCTTTCGAGTTGGACCCAGATGTCGAGCCAGGAGCAAAAGGCTGGGAGAACCTTACGCAGAAGGAGGATAAGAACCTTACGCAGAAATCAAGGGCCTTTCCCTGGACAGTGCAGCCTTCTCCAATTATAAGATAGCCATTATGAAATTCTAATCAACACCGCGATGACTACCTGATCTGCGGCCATCCTGTAAAAAGCCCTGCGAGTAAATTATTATTATATCATTCTCGTGGGTTTCTCTTAACCCTTGACCAAAATGTATCACTGTAATTTCTTATAGACCTCTTGTCAACGAAAGTGAATGATTTCTTATGTCGTCGTTTCTTTCGATATTTTTATTTTAAAAAACTGCGATCATTTCCATAATTTGATTAAAAAAATTATATTTACGGATAGTTAAGAATTTTCTTTTTTACTTATCTCACTTGGTTGTATAAATTATATAGTGTTGTTTTTATATGGGTTTTATCTCTCTCACATTAATTACATATTTATTTATGTTTTTATTTTTAGAAATTTAATGAAGTTTACGTGTAATTTTGATTTAACTACATATCCTATGGATACACAGATATGTCAAATTACCTTAAATAATGGTAAGAGTTTTTCCTTAAAACTATTATTTTTGAAAAAAAAAAAAAAATCTAAAGGGATGTATTACAGTTTTTTTCTAGAAATTATCGTTTATTTCACTGGAATTTATCAAGAATCCATTTTCTGAGCGCGAAATTTGAACAAAGATTTCAAAATGGAGAATCCTGATATACTAAAGCAGTGATGTCAAATTGCGATACATGTTGCTCTGAAAGGGGAGTTTTGGTACTGGCATTTCTGTAATTTAATGTCTCGGAATCGTTTCTTTGTTCAATTTGCAAACATTCCCGTTCTAAACATAGAACAGCTCAGAAATAGTATTACGACGATGGGAAGAAAAAGACTGCTACTGAAGAGATAGATTTTAAATTTCACTTGTTTCTGTCAGCCCGTAAATCTGGACATCAACTTGCGGCTCTCGAAAATTTTGCAACATCTCATTTCCTTTACTTAGAAAACAATGAACTTTTTAATAACTGAGGAGGTGGTGTACAAAAAGCATTTTGTCACACAGATCATAATTTTCAGCAGTATATGCGAAAAACTGATTTATAGTTAACTACAAAATAACATCCATATGTTTATGTTCCTTTCCCTTCTAGGAGCACCCTAGACACTATTTTCCATACTCCTGCAGATAAAAAATAAGTATATTGTTAAATAATTGAGTTTAAATGTTGGACAAGATCCTTTTTGAATGGTCCAGGTGGACAAAATCTTTTTTGAATAAATTAAATTGGGACATGATTTTTTTTGAATGAATCAGAACTAGGCCTAAGCAAAAGTAAAAACTCGATTTTATAATAAAAATTTAAAGTGGTGATTAACAGGCTTACTGAAAAGTAAATTACTCTCAGTTTGAGTATACACATTTAATATTAGGAAAACAAAATATGTTTAATTGCTTAAATCTAAGCCTGTTTTAATATAAAAAAACTCCTGGCTTGAATTAATTGCCTAAAAGAATGTTATTAAAAGTTAGTTAACTAAAAAAATAAAATCTTCTTGATTATGTGTGCATTTGTATCTTAAATATGAAAGCCCTCATCATCATCCAGACAGCAACATTCTTCTTCCGGATCTCGAACTTGCCGTGAAGGTGCAATAGTGTGTTTGGTGAGAATGTCCAAGTACCACTTCAAATTTTCATCATCCTTCCAACCTTCTCCAAATATTATCTAGGAGTTTACACACGTCCTTTTTCTTAACCTCAGAAATTGCGTGACTAAGGGGAATATTTTCAAGTTCCACCTCAGTGCACTTATCAATAGTCCAGCCTTTCTTTCGCAAGGTCATCCAAGGCTCAGCATCAGTTTCGAACACAAAGTTTTGAAGCCCTTTTACTTTCAAAGATTGCTTTTGACTGTTCTTGATCTCTTCTTTCTTCAAAATGATTCTTTTAAAGTCAGAAATTCCAAGGAGGCGCTTATAACAACCTTTTTCCTTGGATGACAGAGATTTCGTGTCAACTAGTTGCCATTCTTCACCTAGAATCTTCACTGTACCAACAGATCTGTAAATTGCAATGTAATCACTCTTGTGAATAATTGTTGGCTTCTTTCTTAGTATCTTTTCAACTTGGCCAAAAACGCGGTCAGCTGGCAAGAAACTGTGGCCGCATACTGGAAATATCATTTTTATGGTGTCAATCTCAGTTGTAGACTTTAGCTTTCGTAGACTTTCTCTTGGGCCAGTTTCCTCTTTCTTGGGTTAATAGTTCTTTTTCTTGCACCTTCGTTAGCTACACCAACAGTGACAAAACTGTCATCCACTACTTCACTCATTGCTGAAATATATCTTCAAGAAAGCAAGCAAAGTAACTTACACAGTTGAAGTTTACATAAAGAGGTTATAATAACAACAGTAGACATGCATTCTGGGACTGCTGGGTTTCCATAGTAACGGCTCTGTGATTGGTGCATTGGACAAGATTCTGTTTGTATAAAAACTTGTGTTGGACAAAGTTCTGTTTGCAAAAATCTTCAATATTCCCCATGCTACAATAGGGGACAATATCTTTTTTGGTTAATTTGATGTTTTCACTATGTTTGAATGAATAAACTTTACACAAAAATACCCATATCTCAATTTTTTTTTTTTGGACAAAATGCTTTTTTTACGCCACCTCCTCATACTAAAGATTTACGTGCACACTTATTGTTCATGATCAAAAACTAAAGCCAATGCACAAAGGTAATAGCACTAAAATTTAATTGATGAAATTTACAAACGATTGAATGCGACCGTTTCGTGACATAATTGAGGACAGATGCTTGAAACGCATTCAATCGTTTGTAAACTTCATCAATTAAATTTTAGTGATATGACCTTTGTGCATTGGCTTTATTTTTTGATCACGAATGAACTTATTATTATATCTAATATTCTCCATTTGCTGTGGTTAAGTGTAAAGATGTACACTGAGGATAGCATTTCAAATATTTCTTGATTTCTTGTGTCAGAAAAACCTTTCTTTGTGTTTCCTTCAAGCTTGTGAGAGCTTGTTTCCTTCAAACTTCCTCTAACAATTTTGGACAAAGTTTGATATAAATTTTTTAAATTCACTTATGTTACCTATCTTACTTTTAACAGTAATGTCTTTAATTTTTAATCATTTCTTCAACACCCTTTTTTTAATTGCACATTTAGGAATTTGACATCAACTTTACAAATAAATGTAATCCACTCTTTTATATGATGAGATTATTACAAGCGATTAGCTTCGTTAGTGAAATTAATAAATCACTACAGTAAGTAAGGTTTATGCTATGAGATAACGAAGCGTTAAGGATATTTGGAAAGTTCCCCCCCCCCCCCTTCCCCGCAAATTTTGAAGACGACTTTGTTTTTTGCTGTTAGAGGTCGGCTTCCTGTCCGGAAATAAAACCCTATCTATGCCTCCCCAACGAACACTCACAATAAACTCAGAATTGAATTCCATATTTCTCCTGCTTATTTCTGCTCCAATGCTGGAATTATAGTATGCAAAATACAATGGAAATCTAACTAACTCCATGGCACTACAGCCCATGTAGGGCCTTGGTCTCCTTAACAATATGAGCCCACTCTTTTCTATCTTGAGCCTTTCTCCTCCATCCTCGTACCTGGAGCTTTTTCAAATCACGTTCCACATCATCAAGCCATCTAAGTCGTGGTCTTCCTTTTAATCTTCTACCACCAGGGTTTCTAATGAAAAGTTTCTTAACTCCACGGTTCAAATTCATCCTTTGGAGATGGCCTACCCATTGAATCCTTTTACTTTTAACAATTGAAACCAAGCTTGGCTTCTGAAATAATTCCGTATGTTCTTTATAGTGCGGATACGCCACAAACCTTGGTCATAAATAGCTCCATAAATCTTCCTCAGAATTTTCCTTTCCCACATATCAAGAATGGAAATGTCCTTACATGTTAAAGTCCATGCTTCGGCCCCATACAAAACAACAGGTCTGATCATGGTTTTATAAATCCTGGATTTGGTCCTTCTAGACAATACCGATGACTTCAGAAGGGGTAGCAGGGCGAAATAACTTCTGTTACCGGCAGCAATTCTATTTTTTATGTCTTGATGTATCTCGTTACATTCCGTAATCAAAGATCCAAGATAGGTAAAATGGTTAACTCTCTCAAAACAGTACTCATCCACTTTCAGATCTTGTACGTTACTAAACCTATCGCTCCTGTCAATAATCATATATTTAGTCTTCATTTGATTAACAGATAATCCAACCTCCTTGGAAGCACAAATAATTTTCTTAAATGATTCAATAATTCCACTCCCATTTCTACCGATAAGATTAAGGTCATCAGCATATGCCAAACACTGCGTAGTACGATTCTATTCATTTCACTTATTTATAGTTATTATTTTTTTAAAGTCATTTTTCGGTTGTATCATAATTATTCATAAATTCAATATAATGTAGGTGTCCAAGAAATAACGTGAGGTATTCGAAGCGCCATAAGTTGATAAAATATTAGCGCATCGATCTCAAACTTTGGATTGTAGGCTTATGGGTCTTGGGGAGTGCAATCAGGAGAAAAAAGTTCATAGTTCACATAGTCACCATCGGGGTCATGTGGCGCTGCTGTCGGCTATGCAAATGGAGCTTTCCTTGAAAATACTATCACACGATGACTCTTGCACTAGACTTCAACACGAGCACAGCAATGCCGTTAACTGTTGTTGACCGCCCTTGACTCGTGAAGCTTCATTATCAGTTGCATTCGAATGCCATTTTAAGGCATTACGTGAATATAGGTATATCAGAAGCATCAGAAGGGTCGAGAACCACTATCGATAACAAATTTACGATGTATGGTTCACCTGCACCGTTATAGGGGTTCGCTACGCATCTTTATTGCTGATGCCCGCGTCACACCAGTCTATTTTTTTCAACATTGTTTTGCTACACTGAAATCAGTGAAGGATTCCCCCTTCCTTGCTTTCCACCGTCTCGACGAAATATGGTGAAACAGTGCATATGATTGGCAGAGCGCTAGCCAATCAGAGTTGAGCTTAAAAGATTTTGGCGATTTCTCCAAAACTACGAAAAGACGGCGTTTAATCTTTTTTTAGAGGCTAAAATCGTGTTTCGGCAGCGCAATTTAGGTAGAATTTGAAATGACTTTTAGTAAGCTGTCAATCTGTTCGAAACTAATTGTAAATTGTATTCAAGCATCTCTACTATTTGCGAAAGCGAACTGAATTTCGGCTGAAAAGAGCGGGTATCTCACAAGCCCCTGCGGCCTTTCACGCAGCTCAAGAATAAATGAAATCTCTCTTTAAAAATTTGACATCTGCACATTTTGACGCATAGAATTAATTTATTTCAGTAAAAATATTGTTTATTTTCGAAAAATAATCTCTTCACTGTAATATTTAATTCCTAATAGCCTTCGGATTCACTCGATACGGTAGCCAAAATGGCGCTGGTCGGCTCCTTCGGGCTCGTAGTTGATCGGTTCTGATTGGAGCTCACTAATGAGCATCACTGAAAACAAGGTTGTATTTAGAACCGTTCTTAAATTTTTTTTCAATGATGGAATCATGGTCAAGTGAGGCAAATCACACGATCATAGACCTCAATTATAGGGCCAATGAGTGAAAACAATGATGAAAAATAGGCTGGTGTGACGCGGGCATTAACCAAGTGTTTCCATTCCTGCAGCAGCATGGTGCTCTAAACACAGTAGTCTTATTGCAAGATGGAGCTACACCGCACATATCACGTATTGCTAGGAATGCGATTGCAGAGTGCATCTCTAATGATCGTGTAATAAGCAAGCACTATCCATATGCATGGCCCGCACGATCCCTTGACATCAATCCTTGTGACTTTTGGGGTTATCTCAAGGATAGGAGTCTATCGATAATGGCTATTCTGAATTCGAAGGAGCAACGAAAACCAGAGATACTGCATAGACGACAGTAGCGCCACATGTCCCCTGGTGGTGACTATGTGAAGTAGATTTTTTTTTCTCATGATTACACTCCTCATAACCCATAAGCCTACAATCCAAAGTATCAGATCGATGCGCCTAATATTTATCAACTTATGGTGCTTCAAACACCTCACGTTATTTCTTGGACACCTGGCATATGCATTTAATACTTATGTAACTAAAGATTTTTTTTTTTTTTAACAAAGCATATGAGACAAAGACAGGCGTTGACTTTTTACTTCTGTATGAAGAAGAGAGTAACCATGTAACCAGTGACAAATCATTAACGGATTTTGTGGTAGAAACAATTCGTCCTGGAAACTGTGTAGCTGAAGGTATAGTACGCTTAGCTTGCACTTAAAATCGCCATATTTCTGTATTAAATTCAACTCGGTTAAAACTAAATTACAATTCTTCTTTACAGGTGGTGCGTATTCATGTGTTCAAATCGACATAGTGCTACGAAGATTGTATGGACATCATATTATGACAGTTTATTTACCCACATTCCTTGTTGTGGTACTGTCTTGGGTGTCCTTCTGGTTAGACATCGAGGCCACTCCTGCTCGTACAGCCCTTGGCTTGACTTCCCTTCTGACTTTAGCGACGCAGTTTAACCAAGCACAACTTAACCTTCCAGCAGTGCCCTACGTCAAGGCTATGGATGTGTGGATCTTCGCTTGTATTTTCGTTGTATTTGCATCTCTGATTGAATTTGCTTTGGCTAACTACAGTTATCGAATGGCCAAATCTCACAGTCAGTGTCCCAGCAGGAAAACATCTATTCGAGTAAGTTCTCAGATTTTCCTCTGTATTTCCATAGGCATTTTTTATCTTCTTCTTCCCACTACAGCTGCCATTAATATATTATATATATCAATAGTTTCACCTCATAAATTAACATTAGGCGCAGCTTAGCCGCAGCTGCTTTTGCGCCATAAAACACCAACCAACCAACCAAATTAACATTATCAATAATCTTTCGTACAGATTTACAAGTTCAGTATTCTCATAGTACCTTTCTTTCTATTATTATTATTATTAATACGTTTTTATTAGCTCGCTTTCTTGTCTGTTTGTTCGGTACAAATTTTGCAATTGATTTTAAACTAATTTCCCGATGAGCTAGCGACTTGAAACTTTAAACATAACTCAGAACTGGATGACAATGCAATATTAACTCGCTTTCTTCACATTAACATTATCTGTTCGTTAGGGAACCCTAATTCTTCGGATGACAGGTCGGTATGGCACTGTGTTGTCAGTGTTTTTGCAAATGGCCTAATGGCGCTGCCTCCCAACGCAAGCGACGCCTACAGAAGCAAAAACGTCAAGAGAAGAGAAACTGAAATAAACCTGAAATTTACTACATGTCTCTGTTATAATTTCATCAAACAATTTAAGATCGATTGAAAAATTTCATACACACACGACTAAAAAGCAGAAAATAATCATTTGAAAAAAATATTTTTTTTTAATATACCACGTTTTTAAAACGGACTAAAAAGTATAAAATAATTTTTCCTAGCCTTATACAGATAGTCCTGAAACTTTGTGATTATAAATTTTTAATAGCTATGAAAATAGTAAGATTTAAAACGAAAAACGTGGGGTGCAAGATAATATACACTCTATCCATACCATCTCAATTATCTATTGCATGCGCCCCCACAATTTTTTGTTTTAAATCTTACAAGTATTTTCATAGCTATTACAGTTTCAGGACTACTTGTATGGGGCTCGGAAAAATTTTATACTTTTTAGTCCGTCTTAAAAACGTGGTATATTAAAAAAAATATTTTTTTCAAATAATTATTTTAATGTCAGAGCACTTAAGTACACATTCTTCAAAAGCCATGGCAAATGTTCGCGGCAAAGATTTTACATATTCTGTAGTTTCATGATATACATTATTAATTTCCAAAAATTTAATGATACCCTATCATCAATTTTTTTTTCAATAATTCTTATTAACAAATGACTCAATGAAAATTTCTATTTTAGGTGCATCCACTCGTAGAAAAAAAAGAGAGGGATAATTCAGCAGAGACCTCTAAGGCCCAGCAGAGAATAGTTCCCAAAGTTGACATTGTGGCACGTGTTTTATTTCCGGTTAGTTTTGTAGTGTTCATGTTAAGTTATTGGATCTGTTATTCAACAATGTAGTGAAAGACTTCATTGAAATATATTTATTTCTAACATAAGATAAACTAAATCAGATGTGGATCGAGTAAAAATGCAGCTCACACTGCAATTCCAGCAAAAATATAATGCAAAAAATATCGTAAGGTTAGATGGTGAAAAGACTGACTGGCAATTACCGTTTCATGACAATAGATGGCGCCACCATTACATATTCAAAAAAATATGTTCGACGGCGAGAGAATTGATGTCGAAAAACAGACAAAATAAGTTATTGAATTTCGTATTCCTTGGAAGGTTAATTTTATGAGTTAGCAATAAAATACTCACTTACCTAGCGAAGACTTTCTCATCTCGATCCAAGGCTTTCTTATCTCTTCTAAAACAAATGAAATAATTATTTACAAAAGTTATAAGTTAAGTTATAAAAGTTATAAAAGTTGAAAGTGATTGACTTGGTGTTTTTAATATGAAATTTAGGTCTGTATATAAAAAGCCTCTAGTTTTCATTGAGTTTACAAATTTTATTATCCATTGTGTTTTTCAATAAAGCAATTCCTGATTTTTTTTTTTCTTTTCTTTCCTACTTGCATTCTGTTTAACGAAAGAAATATTATAATTTACGGTAATTCAATACAAAATGTTCTTAATTACTATGTACTGTATTATTTAATTAGTTTCTCTTTTAATGTGAGTGCATGAAGTTTCTTGTCCTTCGAATCCAGTCTAATTAATTGTTTACAATAAATCATTTATGACAATGAATAACAAAAGCAGTCTCGCAATAATGAATAATTTCCTCATTATTAAAATAATAATATTTTTTTAAAATAAATAAAAATATTTCGGAATCAATTTGGAACCCGAAAAGCTAAAACAAGCAATAAAAACTCGCCAAAAGGATAAATTGCGAGAAAATTCATGTGCAAGCTTCATGTACCTAGACCTGGTTGTGTACTGATGACTGCTCCTAGCTGATGATCGCCTTTTAGCGTGAAACAGCTGTACTAGGATGTCATTTATTATACAACTTGGTCTCATCCTTTATTTTAAATAAAAAAAAAATATTCCAATAAAAATTTAACGTGCCTTTTATAAAATAAGCTATAAATCAAGAATTTTTATTCCATTATCATTTTTTTATGAATTGTTTTTTTTTCTTCACCCGTTAGAGGGTTTTTTCTTATTATTTATTTATTTATTTATTTATTTATATTTTTTTTCTTTCTTTGTGATCAGATTCCTTTTATGGTGAGCGTTTAGCTGCCCAAGGATTTGATTCCACAACATATTGTTGTTTTTTATTTTGTTGTCTTTAGTTCTTGAAGGATCATTTATCGTCTGAAGAATATTTTTTAAAAGGAAAAAGAAAATACTGATACAGTTTCACAGACACCCTTCCCTTGAACAAATAGTTCATTGAATCCCCCTCTCCCTCTTGCAAGGCTGTGTTATTTTTTTTTTAATGATTCTTTTTACTTACTGAGTTGCTATCAAGTATTTTGTGCCTAATCAAAATGTTTCTTATTAAAGTATTTTTTTTTTCTATATTATTTCCTTTTAAAAAAGGTGTGACAGATGAAGAACGCTTTAAATAAGTTTTTAGACATATACTAAAAAAAAACTAAAAAAAACGCATTTTGGGAAGAGGGGTTAGAGCGTTAGACGATTTTTTTTATTATAATTTTTTTATTTTTTTGGATTCGCTATTGTACCTCGAATTTCTTAAAGCTTACTCCCATTGACAACCGCTCGTCCCATCCGGAAAAAACGGAAGTACGTCACTGTTTCATCCTGTAAACTAGCCTTTTAATTAAATTTTAGTCTTGCAAACTTGTTAGCATCGTTTTCCGTTTTTTTCCAGGCTTATTAATTAAATTTATTTAATTTTTTTATTAATTTTTAATCTTAAGGCCATTTTTTTTTTTTTGGGGGGGGGATGCTGCTTAAAAAGCAAGCAAGTTTAAATTCATAATTTGAGTTAATTGAGTTTAGTTAGGGTGAACCGATTTTTACATTGGCAAAGCGGGACACCATTGACCAAGGGGGGGGGGGGAGACCGGAAAGAAAAAAAAACCGGAATCTCCAGTTCGACAACCAAAAAAAAAAAGAAAACACGGAATCTCCAGGTTCAACAACCAAAAAAAAAGGAATTCAATAACCAAAAAAAAAATCGGGACATTTTTAAAACGCCGCGGGACGCGGGACAAATTGTTAAAAATCGGGACTGTCCCGCCAAAATTGGGACGTCTGGTCACCCTAGTTTAGTTATCACAGGAAGCACGCAATACAAGCAATTATTTATTTATTTATTTATTTATTTATTTATTTATTTATTTATTTA
>JAFIDM010000179.1:40930648-40945168 GCA_023159025.1 Thereuonema tuberculata | reverse complement strand
ATTTATTTATTTATTTATTTATTTATTTATTTATTTATTTATTTATTAGTCAAGTTCATTTATGTATAGAACTAATAATTTCATTTGTTCAAGGCCCGATCTCCATGCGTTACTGTTATTATTAGTACAAGACTGTATTCGTCGGGCGGAAGATAATAAGATTTTATAAACTTACTAGTTTATTAATGTGATCTGTTAACAGCTAATTTATAATATCAATTACATTTTCCACTTTTATTCTTTAACAATTCTTCTTGGAGTTTAACCCTAGATTAATTATTAATAAATTGCTATTTGATATTATTATTTTTTTTATCATCCCAAGACTCGGTTCTTACTGATTTTATAGATATATAAAAAAAAAAATCTAAAAAAAAAATCAAAACTGTACATTACATTTTATCAATTAATTAAAATAGATTAACGGATATAATTTAAATGTAAAGTTTGTCTATATAGATAAATATATACAGACATATAAATAGATATACTTTCGTTAATGTAATTTAATTTCATTGATAAATCTTCACAAAAATATTTGAAAGTTTTCACTGAATTTTATCTCTAGGAAGCAAAAATTAAAAAAGAAAAAATATCACATTTGAAATTCAGAGACCAACGTTACTTCCTTACGAAGTCTCTCTGGTCAACGCCTTGATCTGAAAAACACACCCATCACGTCATGTGGCCCTGTGGCGCAATGGATAACGCGTCTGACTACGGATCAGAAGATTCCAGGTTCGAATCCTGGTAGGGTCGAATTTTTTTTTTTTTTTTTCTTTTTCATATAATTTTATATATTATATTTTCCTAATATCGTTAAGGACTTTAATATGTTATATTATTGTTTTATATATGAATACTAATAATCAAGTATTCTAAGTATATTATAATCGTAAATATAACTTGAATTTAACAGATGTAACAGTTCATGAAATCTTAGTTTTCGTTCTAAATATCGAAATTAGAAAGATATTTATTGAAACAAACTAATAAAAACTTAAAAAAAAAGAAATCAACGGAAGTTTTCTCAATTAAAAATTTTTCCTTTTTTATAAATACCAATTGATATTTCAACTTTGAAATTTTGACCTAATTATTGCTTTATTTATCTGCTGTATAATATTTAGTTAAGTTATTTTAAGATTTATACGAGTTTATTTTTTAACTAGTGGTTTTACAGCTATTTTTATTTTATATAATGAAATAAAATAAGATTGCTTAAAAAAATATAAATTTTTTCAGCATGCGGAAAAAAGGCTTATTTATTTATTTGTTTATCCAAATTAGCTAAATAATATAGTATTTAAATTGGAAATAACTAGTATGTGCATATTTTACATACATGTTAAGAACTAGTAAAAAAAAAAAAAAAAAAAAAAAAAAAAAAAATTTAAAAATTCGACCCTACCAGGATTCGAACCTGGAATCTTCTGATCCGTAGTCAGACGCGTTATCCATTGCGCCACAGGGCCACTTAAAGACTTTGGTCTAATTTCTGAGTGAAACCGTTAGATGTTATGAGCTTTGCAAGAAAACTCGAAGGTATTTTTGGTTTCATCTACAACTATGCACAAACTTTGCCTTCGCTGTTCTAATTTAACTCTGACTGACTTTTAAAATACTTTTTTCACTCTCATGCAACTGTGATTTAACTTACGAACACTTCTTGTTTACGCGCATATAACAAAATCAGTTTTAATACTGCAAAAATTGTAAAAAATCACTTTCTTTTAGAATTTAGCCATTAATAAATGCGTCGTAACAGATTGAAAGCTCTTATTGAAAGCTCAACGAAAAATTGAACAAATTCAATGAAATTCAACACAATTCCTATACCAAAAATATAAATAAATTCTTTGCCAAACGTACGTATATTTTATAATATATGTTAATTAAAAATTCAGGAATTTAATTTTTAATATATAATTTTAATTCATATCGAATTGTGGAAACGAAAGTGAAATAAATAAAAATACTTTCAATAATGTTCTATATTTGTTTTTATTAAATAACTGAAAATTATTTGTTTTTTTAATACAAGAATCCATTTATATCTAAAAGTTTTGAAACTTTTAATTTAATTTTTCTTTTTTTTTTTCACTTAATATAATTGGCTATTGTTTATTTACTTATTTATTTGTTTGTAAATTAATTTTTTTAATTTTTTAATTTAAATTTTTAAATTTAATTTCATTTACATTTAAAATATTAATTATTGGATATTTCTTTGCTTTATTCGATTAAATCTTTAATTGGTCTCTGATCTCAGTTTTATTCAAAATTTAACACCAAGAACAAACAAGTTAGGATGATGATTGCAAGAGCCTCGACTTCCTCGAATTCAATTATATACAAAACCTGACTATCTCATGTAGCTTTCACTCCTACTCTTTCTCTTTATATTTCGTTTATTTCTTAAGTAAATAAGAAATGTTCTATCCTAGAAGAGAGATTCAAATCTTTTAAAACATATAAAGACAGATCTGTTGCTAGGCATCACCTCTCATCAGCTGGAACAGATCAAAAAGGTTTGAAAGTTATAATGCATTCAGGATGGGAAGCGTTACATAAATTGCTTATCTACTGCGATATAACACAGTAAAGTGATTAAAAAGAGAAAGAAGTAAATACTATAATAATATTGCTTCAATCATTCTTACTATTATTATATTAAGAAGATCTTATATTTTGAAATTCTTTATTTTAAACTAAAAATAAATATACTTATGTAATAAATAAATAAATAAATAAATAAATAAATAAATAAATAAATAAATAAATAAAAGCAATATATGTAGTGTAGAAATATTTTTATTCGATTTCTTGCCCTTATCTCCTAGATAAAATTTTTGAAAAGATGTTATTAGTGACCTTCGGTAAAGTTCAAAGGTTAAATCTGAGATCTAATTGGATCTATCTCTCGTTTTCTCCTCTCTTTTTTTTTTAATTAATCAATTAATTTTAAACAGAAAGAGCTCTAAGATATATATTTTTATAGTCTACTGATGATTCTTTCAACTACTTTACAATTTTTTATTACAATATTAGTGAATGTTAATTAACTATCATTGATTATCTAAACCAATAACTAATTTAATTTTAAAACAAAATAATTATCTTAATCAGGATATAATCATCATCAATTATTGTCATTAATTATCTATTATTGAAATTAGCATTTATTATCTAAATCAATTAATTAATAATTAAAAAATAATTATACTAATAATAAAGCAATCACTATCAGTTATTATTCTTTAATATAAATAATATAGAATAACGAATTTTTTTTCCAGTAATTTAATTAAGCATCTTTATTTCCCTCTTTCTTTTTTTCTCTATTTTTTAGCCTCATAAAATTTATTAAATTAAAAAGTAATTTTTCAATTAAATTAATTAATAACTCACTTTGTAAAAATTGAACCAAATGTTTCAAATACATTGATTCAATTGTGTTTATGAAATTTAAGAGATTAATTAAATCTTCTAGCAATAGAGGGCGCCACCGAGTTGTCTGTCATTCAAAGAATGGCTACTCTAGCAACCCTTTTTTTTTCTTATCCTTTTAAAGAGGAACTTGAAATGGAAAACCTTCAGATGTAATATCTTAAAATTGTGATAAACAAAATATGTAAGACATTGTATAGGAAAGAAAAACTTGAGAATATCGGTTTAATTTCTGAAAAACTTATGAAGTTATTAATGGGATTATTTTAAATTTAATAATAGTGAATTTAATTCAAAGCAATATTCGCAAATTTAATGAATAGAAGAATTCAAACATAAAGACTATTATTAAAAGAATAAATACTTCAATATAATTATTGTTGTATCTTTTTGATAATTTTTAAATTAAATTTAAATATTTTTAGTAGATTCATTTGTAATTCTCCTTTGACTTGTGAAGATGATAAAATCATTAGAGTAAAGAAGTGAAACAATCAATTCTCATAGACAGCAAACAATGAATTTCTATCACAATAATCCTTTTTTAATAATCTTTTTAAATTTATACCTAGCTTGATTTATATCTAACTTAATTTAGGCCGCGCGGTTGTCGTTGTCGCTAAGACATTGGCCTTTCACCTCTGAGTACCGAGGTTCGGTTGTCATGTGGGTTTCGTGAAGGTGGACGATCCGCGCTGGATAGGTTTACTGGGGGTTCTCCCATTTCCCCTGCACTTCTCCCACCATTCTTTCTCAGTCTTTCTGTCATTATTTCCATGGGATATAACAATAGACCAACGGTCGCGGTGCTCGGCTTCCCTGCCACCCACACTCACCACATAACATAACTTGATTTGAAAAAAAAAAATTGATTTAGGCGATCTTTTGCGAGTTTAATCAGTTTTTAGCAAAGGAGCTTTTCCAGTACTATGCAAGCGTACAAGGCGGGGGGGGGGGGGGGGGGGTTTCTATCTTTTTTTTTTTTTTTTGAAAAGGGGGGGGGGGGGGGGACAGAGCAATGTTTACGTAAGACAAACATTTTTTCCCCTCAGTATTTCATGTATATTTCAGTATTTCAGTGGTGTTTACTTGTTAATGATTTGACAAATCTTACGTAAGCACAAGGGGGGGGGGGGGCTAAAATGACTAAAAATGTGCTTACATAATACTTGAACGGAAAAATCTGAGGGTAATATTAGGGGTCGTCCATTAATTACGTGAGGTTTAAAAATTTTGACCCCCCCCCTCCCCCTTGGTGAAATTTGGTGAGATGTGGTGGGACCCCCCCCCCTCCCTCACGTGAGATTTCAAAAATTCAAAAAATCAAAAAAGTTTAAGAAGTCAATATTACAAAATGTTGTAATCTATTATAATACGTATATTCTCTGAATGAAAAAGTTGACGTGAGATTTTCGTTGACCCTCCCCTCCCCCTTGGTGAGATTAGGTGGGATTTTGCCGGACACCCCTCTCCCCTTTAGAACTCACGTAATTAATGGAAGACCCCTTAGTTATATTCGATGGATATTATAAAATATAGAGATGGATATCTACTATATAGATATGTTTTCGCTTGATTTATTATCACGGCTTTTAACAATAAAAAAAAAAAAAAATAGTTAGGAAAGTGAGCTTTCAGTTTTTTCTTACTTTTTTTTCCATTCGTCATTAGTAATAAATCAGTTTCTTAAGTCATTTGTTTAGATCAGTTTTAAAGTTTTCCAGTCTTTTATTTCTAAATCTTATCTCACCAAAAATCTTCAATTGGAAATTTCTGATTGTTCCTTAAGCGAAATTCAAAGACGGAAGTAAGAAAGATGTAATAATTACCTGCCTTTCTCTTACCCCACCCAGAAGAAAAAGATGTGATCGTTTCGATCAAACTCTTTGTTCTTTTTTTTATTTAATCGTTAACAGGAAAACATGAAACATGATTTGTTCTGATAACAGAAGTTGTTCGTAGTAGATGGAATCAATGGCAATATATTGGAAAAAAATTATTTATATAAGAATTCTGATATGAAATATTGTAAGATATGAAGTCACTAAATTAAAATAACAAAATACTGAAAGTTCTTATTATACAATCTACAATTTTGCTTCTATAATGTAAAAATTTTTAATACAGTTTATTTTGTTCCATATATTTTAGCTTTTTTTGTTTTGTTTTTTTAATTTTCTATAATTTGTTTAAATATTCCTTAAATATTTTTTTTTTTTCATTTACATTATTAAAAACTTGTTCATTATTATTATTGTTTTCTTTTCCTCATATATTAATGTAAATGTTAATTACAGATTTTTCTTAATGTATAACTTTTTCAAAACTCAACAAACGTTGTATTAGTTATTGTCCGACCACGGATATTAGACCTCCACTTGACAGAGTGCCAAGAACTGTCGATTTGTGTTGTAGGGGTCGATTTGTGAAGCGATTAAGGGACCACAATATTTTTTTTATTTTTATTGTACAACTTATTAACAGTTGTATTGATTTTTTTATTGAAAATCTTCAACTGTTAAGCAAAATAGCGACAATTTAAAAACTATAATGCGCACAAAATAAAAGCTAATTTTTCGATGTTTAATGATAAACAAACAAAACGGATCAAATTTCACCGCGAGATGGTTTGACTACCCAATTTGGAATGACACGCTTTCATCTGACATGCGCAGAAGTGTCGAAGGGTCTCTTATTCGTGGTCGGACAGTTTATAAGTTTAACTTATCATGTTCAAGAAATTTTCAATCCTACAATTATTAATTAAAATAAAATCGGCAGTTTTTCTCTTATCTTAAAAAGCGAGAAATCAAAGGCGGCACCTGAATAAATTGAAATTGCCTATATTGTTCGATTATTGGGAAGAAGTAGGGGAACGGCCGTTTCGTCCTTCATCGGACTCTTCAGGTGCTTTATTCAGGTGCTGCCTTTGTTTTCTCGCTTTTTAAGCATTTTTTCACAGCACGTAAAATGATTTGATTTAGATTTTTCTCTTATCTTTTTAATCAAAACTAGGCCATTCCCAATGTACGCTTGTTTTTCTATATCCATAGAATTTGATCAAGTAAGAATATTATATTTAAAATATTGCACCGTTTCGGCAATTATAGTTCTAATTGTCATTTTCGAATTACAAATAAACTGACGGATGGGAAATAAATAAACAATCTTGAGATTCAAAAAAAAAAAAAAAAAGGGCTAAATACATTCATTATTAATGGGGGGGAAGGGGAAGGAAACATAAGTCAAAAAACAATATA
This sequence comes from Thereuonema tuberculata, assembly GCA_023159025.1. Classification (NCBI taxonomy): domain Eukaryota; kingdom Metazoa; phylum Arthropoda; class Chilopoda; order Scutigeromorpha; family Scutigeridae; genus Thereuonema; species Thereuonema tuberculata. The sequence continues at coordinate 40,938,458 of JAFIDM010000179.1, read as the reverse complement.
GAGTGAGTTGCAGTTCCCGTGGCCCAATGGATAAGATGAAATGAATTACATCAATAGGCCGAGCGGTTGGCGATGTCGCCAAGACACTGGCCTCTCACCTCTGAGAACCGAGGTTCGGTTCTCATGTGGGTTTCGTTGATGGTGGCGATCCGCGCTGGGCAGGTTTTCCCGGAGTTCTCCCGTTTCCCCTGCATTTCTCACACCATCCTGTCTCAGTCTTTCTTTTCGTCTGTCCATCTTTCCGTGGGATAGCACAATAGATCTTTCAGGTCGCGGTGCTCGGCTGTCAAGCCACCCACACTCATCACATTACATTACAATTATATCAATACGTACTGTTCGTTTTCGAAAGCGAGAATCACCACTGACGGACGATTTTACCCCGCAGAGGGGTGATACACTGAGATGGACACTTTCCTAAGAAATTCTTTGGACATTTTCGCTTTTAAGAAAAAAATAACCGAGGAGCATTTTTGCAATAGAATTATTCTTTCCATAATTCTTTCCTGAAAAGCGCAAATAGAACGCAGCTACTAGTAAACTAACACTGATAAAAAGTAAACATCTCCTCTTTATTTCTCCTAACCCCTATTTTGATGAAATCGAAGGAGACCTGACGCATGCGCAAAAGCGTTGAAGGCTCTCGTAAACAAAACCGAACAATATGTACTCATCTGTAGTACCTGTTGATAGGAAGCTAAACAAATTTATTATGATTTTTAGTATATTTATTAGTTTGATTATTATTGTATTAATTTTCTTTTAATTCTCTTCTTTATTCTATTTTTGTTTTTAGTTTATCTTTATATGAAATTTAAGAATTTACAATCACATAATTTTATTTATTCGTTAAATTTTTAATTTACTAATGAATTTCAATATATTTACTGGAAATTTTTTAAGTTGGCTAATATAAAAACATATAATGTTATGGTAATATAAAAAAAGTAATGTTATCTTAATAAATTTCAACAAAAATGTAATTTTTTTCCAGTTACTGCTTGATTTGCGTCCTTCGAAATGATAAAACCAAGGTTAAACTAAAGTGGTAAGAAATGTCACGTTTTGTTAAATTTTAGCATGATTTATTACATTGGGTGGAAGTTAGAGTAACGATACAGTTACATTTAATATGTATTTACTTGCCAAGGATAATTTCTCAACCACAAAAACACTCATTTCACAAAGAAAAATATCAAGTGCTTTGAAAAAGAAAAACGGTTTAAACAACAAAACGGAAATTAAAAATTACTCATGCAATGCAATATTATTACACCTTTCAATTGTAATCTTTTTTATATATTTAAAAAAGATTACTTTCGAATCTTGTAAGGAATGATTCAAGTACAATTATTATTATTAATATTATAATTATTTTAATATTAAATTGTATATGTTGTACCCGGCGTGCGTTGCAATGCCACTCAAAGAAAGAAAGTGTTTGTGTTTTAATTCTGTTTATTGACGTGCTTTTGGATACACAATATTTTTTGTTTTTCCGTCTGGTGCATACACGAATATATCAGAAGGTTTTCCGACGCGTGAGCAGGCCACATACATCGCAATCTGATGAATTGTATAGGAACGCATACGGGACAAACAAACAAAGAAACATTCATTTTTATATTTTAAGATTACAATTTGTATAAACTCTGTAGTTATATCCGATAACTCAAATCTGTAGTTGGCCAGAAAATAAAGAAGCTGTATCAATTTTCCGAATTCTTTCAAAATAACTTCATAACTTTATAACTGTTAAAAAATCAAATTACCTAAATGTTAACTCTTATGATTGGTGCTTCTAATAGTTGAGATAATTTAATAATTTCTTAAGCACGTAAAACTTCTTTAAATAAAAAGGAAATACTTTAATTTAATTACTTAGATGCTTAATCACCCTTTCCACTTCACAATTTGGACTATGGGAAAATATGAAATCTAGCTCATCGCAAAAAAAAATAGTTATAATATATAAAGGAAGTATCCAAATATAACAAGCGTTTTGAATTTATATATGTTGCACCCACCTGTAAACTCTTGTGATGTCTTAAGTAACGAAGAAATATTCGAAGTTTTCTACAAATAGTTGAGAAATTTCGCACTGGAAATTTAAAACAGTATCATACAAGAAACTACTTCATCCATCGATGTTTATTTTTACGATGTGCCTCCTCAGTTTTTCCAATTATTATATAAATAATTATTAAAAATTGAATTTAAATTAGCTGAGAGTGTAATTTCCTCTTGAGCGCTGTAGGACATGACTTTAGGTGACATCTAGCGCCGTTTGAGTGAAACTCGTCGCTAAGCAACCAGCCAGTCAAAATCGTGAAAGATAGATTCAAGTCTTTCAAAATCTCAAGTAAGTAAAAATTTATTGTAGCAATTTTACGTAATAAATTACGATTAGCGACATTTATTTCACAACTTAAATGAAGAAAACAAATATCTGATTTAAAATTGTGACGAAAATATTGTTGGGTGAGAGTAATTAAAGCACATTTTAATTGTTTACGAAGCAGACGATAACTAATTGTTGCTTCCCGCCTTAGCTTTTCATTTTTCATTACGAAGTTGAAAATTGTATAAAACTTCGAAAAGCTCAATTTAATCGAAATAAATAATATTAGAACTTTTTTTCTAATAATAAAATATTAATAGTCAATCAGTTTTTAATTAAATACAGTAAAATGGGTTAAATTTGTTTTGATAGATCACAGAATGATCAGAATATTTACAATAGAATTTTCGGGTACAGTTCGTTCGTTTTCATTAGGCTTTACTTGCTATGATTAAAAGACGATTTGGAAATAGATTTGTACATATTGTCAAACTTCTAATTTAAAACAAAGATAGAAAATGATAATGAGTTGCAGCATTAATCAGTTAATTTCTAAGAAAAAAATACAAGAATATTTCATTTCATTTTAACTTGCATTTTCTGTGTTCAGAAATCGTTTTTAAGGTCGAAAACTGGTTTTCGTTTTTGTTGAATTGAAATAACGATTTTTCGTAACTTTAAAAAAAAAAATAATTAGGAATTAACAACGAGTTTTTTTATATAAAAGTATACAAAAATTTTGAAATTATTTTTATTGTTTTATATCTATTTTCAGTATAAAATGTGATAATATTCGTAGAAAATAAAGACTTTGCTCTCTTCCAGTCACTTCTCAATAAATAAATAAATAAATAAATAAAATATAAGAAATTAATGCGCATTTTTACCATTGGCAAACAAAATAAAACATAAAATTAAAAATTCTGTTATAAAAAGATAAAAATTCTAAATTAATGAGCAAAAAAAAAATTAAAAATGGCATAGTCAATAATACAGTAATTTAGTAATAAATCTAAATTTCTAAATAAAATTATAAGATGGTTGGATACATTTTATTTGATTACTTCCAGGATTTTTGTATAAGGGTTAGGCCAGTCTGCGAAGAATGGGACAGTATTATCAAAGATATCTGGCAGGTTGGTGCCTTTTCATGTTGTTTGGTTGGATAATGTGAGCTGCAAAATGGTCTTAAAATATCTCATCCCGGAGTGGGGGAAATCCCTCAAAACAAAAACAAAAAAAAGGATCTATGTAGTATTTATAATATATGTGTATTGAGCTTTATGGATTACAGTTGAGCTTTATTCTCTACCTTGAATAATCTTTACCTTAACAATCTAAGATAAAATGACAATTATTCTATTAAACAAAAACTCCACATCTCCATATCGTAGTACTCAAATAGTTTATTTAAAATACTTTGCGAATTTTCGGGATGAAAATTATAACGACATCCCTTCTTCAAGCGAAATGAAAATAAAATATTCTTTGGAATAACTAAAAAACAAAATAGTAATGAACATGAAACACGTTGAAACAATATAGAATTGTTTTTACAATGAAATAGCATAATGTTTGTTTCATTACGTCACACAATTTTTTAACAATAAATCCAATATACTAACAAAATGTTAACACATTAGATCAACCAATGTTAGTAAAGGATTATGTTAGTAAAGGATTTAATTAAAAAGGATGTAAAAAAAGTTGTAAATATTGACGAATTTAAATATTGAAATATTTTGACTGTTGGATGTCGGATTATTGGTTTAAATTAATTGATTCTACTGATATGAATATGTTATTGTAAACAAATAATTGGTTGATCTAATGTGTTAACATTTTGTTAGTATATTGGATTTATTGTTAAAAAATTGTGTAATGAAAAAAAACATTTATGCTATTCCATTGTTAAAAACAATTGTATATTGTTTCAACGTGTTTCATGTTCATTACTATTTTGTATTTTGGTTATTCCAAAGAATATTTTATTTTCATTTCGCTTGAAGAAGGGATGGCTTATAATTTTCATCCCGAAAATTCGCAAAGTATTTTAAATAAACTATTTGAATACTATGTGTTATGGAGATGTGGAGTTTTTGTTTAATATACTAAGATGAAAAGGAAGAAGTTGAAAGAAGAATTTGACAATTATTCTGTTCATGAATTTGCTTTAGAAGTATTGTTAGAAAAGAAGTGACCAATTGGCATCAGGGACGTTGTTTTACGTCATACATTTGATTGCATAATTTTCCACGGCAACGAGGAATCTTTTCAAGCCACAATTTTTCCTTCCGAGAAATCACATCCAGTTCGGATGAATTAATTTTTTACCTGAAACTTGAACAATGAAACCTCTTTCGATATTTGAAAATATCAATAAGTCCTTTTAGAGTTTTCTGTCTTGATAAAAACAATTATTTGAAAAAAAAGGAAGAAAAAACGTAAGGGATTTAGTCTTATAACTTTTAGTTTAAGGATACTGTCTGCATTAATTGACAGCGTAGCTGTGGAAATTTGATTTTTAAGTTACCGGTAACCCAATACTTTGTTTATTAGGGCGACGCATCAATGATCTTGATGCGTTAAAAATGGAGTTATTTCTATTTTATTACTAGTCTGGTACCGCCGATTCGCTCCGGAACCCCTGCATTAAAAAAAAAAATATTTATTTAGCAAATTAATATCGAGATCGGAAAATATACGGCTTCCCAGCCCGTTGTGGCCTTCTCCGGATAACTCAGGTGTATATTGCGGGTTGGCGAAATAAGGCAACTTTAAGCCTTATAAATCCTCTTTATTCCCTATTCCGTGGGAATTTCGAAAAATCCGGTCTTATTCCTTGTCTACATCATAAAGGGAACTTCTGTGAAACATTTCAGCTTTCTAGGTCCAAGGGTTTGGGCTGGGCGTTGATGAGTCAGGACTTTTCTTTTTATAGGTACAGAAGATAGATTAATGTTAAAATAATTTTTGATTGTTTACTTAACTCTGCTCTTAATAGATTAAAATAAAACCCGAATTTTGAAGCAGGAAATTAAGTAAAAATAATAATAATATTAATATTTTTATTATTATTATTATTATTTCTAAATACAAAAGTTACATTCCCGTTAGGAATGACAAATTCCTATTCATAGGTTCTGAATATATGTAGGGGAGACAGGTCCACTTTTTTTTGTTGATTTTTTTTTTTTTTGTTTTTTTTTTTTGTTAAGAGATTTTCCATTGCATTTATTTTTGTAAGAATCGGGAACTATTCAAGAATGTAAATACTTGATTTCAATTCATTATATTCATAAATAAAATTGGTATTAATTCGCAAAGCAAAAATGGTAGAGTGGTCCAACCTGCCCCGACCACGGGGCAGGCTGGACCACCCCATAATGGGGCACGTTGGTCAGGGTAAGAATAACAACATTTAAAGTAAGATTTTTATTGAATATAAAATAATATGCCATTTAGGATATCATGAAATAAAGTTTAACTTAACATAGACTACCTAAGGTATTACATATTCAAGTGAAAATTTAAAATAATCATTATGCAGTTGAAAGTCGTAAATGAATAATATCAAATAGGCTTACATTGAATTAATTAATCACTTTCACTTGAGAAATCTTCTTTGCAGTTGAGGCATTCGTAAAATAAACCCCGAATATCACTGGCTACGCAGGAACTATGGGTCCATCTCTTGCACTGCGTACATTGAATCCACTCCTGCCATGGTTTGCTTTTTTTAAAGTTCTTCAAACAGGAGAGGCGCACAGCATCTTCATCATCTTCATCATCCTAATCATCTGTAATTGTTTCCTCTTTATCCCTTTTCCTTTGCTTCTATTTGTTTTTTTGTTTTTTTTGTTTATGTTGCTTTTAGAGACTGTTGGCCGAGTCATGTTTATCGTTGCTACTCTTTCTTTTCTTTCTTTAGATTTTCGTTGCTCTTCTTGCAGAGCTTTTTTTACTGGCGTATCAGTCATTTTTGCCGTTGACCTTTTTTTGTTCTCTATCAAAATTATTAAGATTATATTGTTATTTTTGCCATTTTTTAATGCTTTCTAATGTAACAAAGTGTTTATAGAGTTTATGTTTAATTTAGAGTTTCACTTACTGAAAATTGTGTTAGTTCACTTAGGGATGTAATTGGATATGTTTTAGAATACGCTCCCTCTCCTGAAATGCTTAGACTGATTTGGTGTACTTTTTGCCCGTGTGTTTCAGATTCATCAACTGATCTGATTTTTCCCGCCAGAGTGTACTTAACTTTTCTCTTTTTGTTCCCATGGGAAAACGAAACAGATAAACCACATGATCACTCAATCAACGCACAACTGTTTTTTCGAAGTTTTTCTTTTTCTTTCGCACAAATTGTTTTCTAAATAAGCTCAAACCATTAAAATAATATTTAACCATGAAATATCACAATATTAATATACAAGACTTTACCAAATACAAAAATTCAAATACATCATTACAACAATACAATTATTAAAACTCAAAATATATTTCTCAGAGACCAAGATTTTAATCGTGTCAAGTTGCCAATTCCACAACGTGACAGTTTGCATAGTTTTTAATTAGAATTTAATAACAGTTAAATGTGTAAATTGGCTATTTTCGAAGATTAAGATGCCTTCGCACGAAGTCTTCCCCTATTACGGTACTTGCTGAGAGGAATTACTAAAGAGGTAATATCCTTTAATAATATAGGCTACACAACGGCTGTAACGGAAAAGAATTTAAAAATAAACAGAACATAGGCCTAATTAGGAAACAGAAAACGAATGATTTAAATAAATGACGATAAAGATTAAAATGAATAAAATACAGATAATTTTTTTTTACAAACAATACAAATAAATGATATCTAAAAATATTTACATATAAACTGTTAGAATATTGGTCAAGTTTTATAGTATTATTATTATTACTGTTCGTTTTGAAATTCGAGAACTACGACAGCATAGACGATTCTACTCCGCAAAGGGGTGATACGCTGAGATGGGCACTTTTATAAGACCTGTTTTTCTTTTAGTACCTGTTATTTTTGCAATAGTATTTATTCGATGACGATGAGTATTTATTCTTTCCATAATTCTTTCCCGAAAAGCGCAAATAGAACCCACCTACTAGTAAACTAACACTGATAAAAAGTAAATATCCTCTCTTTATTTTTCCTCAACCCTATTTTCATGAAATCCAAGGAGACCTCTAAAACAACACAATTCCTATACCTTAAACATAAATAAATTCTTTGCCAATCGTACGTATATTTTATAATATACGTTAATTAAAAATTCAGGAATTTAATTTGTAAATACATAATTTTAATTCATATCCAATTGTGGAAACGAAAGTGAAATAAATAAAAATACTTTCAATAATGTTCTATATTTGTTTTTATTAAATAACTGAAAATTATTTTTTTTTAATACAAGAATCCATTTATATCTAAAAGTTTTGAATATT
>JAFIDM010000179.1:40898161-40915932 GCA_023159025.1 Thereuonema tuberculata | reverse complement strand
CAGTTAATAAATGTAGTTTATGACATTTATTTTCTGGTGGATGATGTTTAATAATATTTATTATAAAAGAGAAGATTTAAGGAAGAAGTATGGTTTGTTTGTATATTTTAGATTCTGACAAAGAACACTCATGTGAAATTTCGTGTTTCCAACTAAAGAGGTTTCAGAGATTTGCATACACTTCAAGAGTGTTTGCCCCAACCTCGAGTTTATAATATTGATTCGAATTGTTAGAGATCTCGCTAGATTGTAAATTTTACTGGTTCTCTTTGTTTGTGTTTACTACAAAGCTGAGAATTGACTTGTTTTCTGTGGTTTTCTGTTGGGGGGGGGGGGGTTCAACAAAAATATCACGTCAACTTTTTCATTCAGAGAATATACGTATTATAATAGATTACAACATTTTGTAATATTGACTTTTTGACCTTTTTTGTTTTTTTGACTTTTTGAAATCTCACTTGAGGGAGGGGGGGGGGTTCCACCACATCTCACCAAGGGGGAGGGGAAGGGTCCAAATTTAAAAAAAACACTTCACTTAATTAATGGACGGCCCTTATTGATAAACTACTAGGCAGAAAATTAAAGAAGAAAATTTAAAGAAAAAAAAAAGTTTACTAAATAAAAAAAGTCTTTGAAGTCCGTAGAAATCAATAATCGAGAATCTTAGATATAAAAAAGATAGAAACACTTATTTCCTGAAATCTCAGTGACTTGCCTCTGTTAAAATATTTACTTTCTAATAACGTTTTCTGATTTCGGAATAAATTTTTAATTTTAATCTCAAAGGAAAAATATAATATATTAATATGATTGTTTTGTTGTCAAACGCTATTCAAATAAAATAATACTTTAGTTTCCTAATTGACTTCATTGCTGTTTCCTCATTCTGAAATTGCCATGTCACTGGCGGAAGTGAATTGAATTCAAAAGAAGAGGAAAAGTCAGAGACAAAAAGACCATCCACATCTCATCAGAATCTACATCGTTAGATGCGATTTTTTTTTAATAACAATATAAATTTGCAAATAGGAAATAATAACATCGAAAATTAAAGAAATTAATCGAAAATTAAAAAAAAAAATTACCTAACTAAAAATTCATATTCACAACATGTTTGTAGATCTATTCTACTCGTTATTCTGCGAATGAAAACATGAAACAAACAGACGAAACTTTCTGACAACTTACTTTTCAATTGAAGAAAAGTACGATTTTCTTATGAGGATATAATAAGAAAATAAGGCATAAAAACGCACACAAATTAAAGGTTCATTTTTCGAAATTTTGTACCGGGAACCCAAGACCGGGTTTCGAGATTCCTGTCTCCCATCGGCTGTGTTCGCCCAGTACTCAGTAGCTCAGTGGAACCAAAAGAAACATAAACAAAGGACAAATGAACAAAACAATGATCCTTAAGTTAAAAAAACACCAAAATATAAATTAAATAATAAAAATGGTAATAAATTAATCCGCGCTAGCTCCACACTTAGCTTATAAGAGATTAATTTTAAAGAAAACATACACATAATAATCAATTTAACACGCATTAAAGATAATATAATAAGAAAAGAAGGCCTAAAACGTACAGAAAATAAAGGTTCACTGAGCTACTTTTTTGGAAATTTTATGGATAAACAATTTAAAAAATTTTAGCCTAATTTCTTAAGAAAATTGAGATTCATATGCTTATATCTTTGCAATATGAGTATATCTAGATACCCTTCTTTCTCGTTTGAACCAGTGTGCCGATATTATTGAAATTCATATTTAATTAGCAAAAAACTATTCCATATTTTATATTTAAAAATTGTTTGATAACAGAAAAGCAGAGCTACCCCTCTTGAGATAGATCTTTAAAAAAATCATTAAACTTTGGCATAAATATTTTCTTTTAAAAAAGTTTTCTTATAGTGGACTCGAGAAATGACGATGTTGATGATTTTATGGAAAGTAGTCCAAATGTTCTTTGAGGAAGTTAACCATATTAAGAACGAAAGTCATTTTTTTTTGAAATCTCGGCCTTTTAGTCTTAATCCTAATATTCCCATGATCTGTAAGTCTTCTTACAAATCTCTTTTGTTCTACTTTATCATGGCATGTCATCTAATTTACCACCCACGTCGACCAGTGGTCTACAGTTTAACTTAGATTGGTGATTATTCTTTAACTATTGTAAAGTATAGCAGATGAAATGGATAAAAACTCCCACCATTAGCTGCTTCTTCTTCCCGTCCGAACGGAAAAATAGGTCGAAGGCTTCCACTTGAGGCAAAGGAAAGTTCTTGGGTTAAAATGATTTCCCACATTTCTTTAAAAGATGTAAAAATCACTCATAAGCCTATAACACTAATTATACACTCCTGTAACCTTTTTTGATTCTGTTCAAATCTATATTACTAAAATCTTTTATTTCTCTGTCTGTCTGTCTGTCTGTCTGTCCGGCGCAGTTTTCTGTGAGAATGAAAAATAGAAAGAATTTTTTCAATGAAACATCCGCGACAGGAATCGAACCTGCAACCTTCTGATCCGAAGTCAGACATCTTACCCATTAGGCCATGGGAACTAGAACTCTCTTCATATTGCTTTTTTGACTTATCTGTCAAAACTGAACTGACTTTGACTGAAAAGTAACAATCTATATTACTAAAATCTTTTATTTCTCTGTCTGTCTGTCTTTCTGTCTGTCTGTCCGGCGCAATTTTCTGAGAGAATGGAAAATAGAAATAATTTTTACAATGAAACATCCGCGACAGGAATCGAACCTGCAACCTTCTGATCCGAAGTCAGATGCCTTATCCATTAGGCCATAGGGACTACAACTCTCTGCATATTGTTTTTTGACTTATATCTCCTTTCCTTTCCCCCATCAATAAGGAATGTATTCAATCTTTTTTTTGAATCTCAAGATTGTTTATTTATTTCATATCCGTCAGTTTATTTGTAATTCGAAACTGACAATTAGAACGATAATTGCCGAAACGTTGCAATATTTTAAATATTCTTACTTAACCAAATTCTATGTGATATTGAAAAATGTTGTAGTAAAGGAAACAGAGTCAAGAAAGAAAGAAGCACTCTTTTTTTGAGGTAGAATATCGAAAAAATCACTATTTGCAGCTCAAAAACCATCAATATTTATAACTCAAACGTCACTGAAAAGTGACAATTACTATAAAAATGAGAGTCAAAAATGAAAGAAGCATTACTTCTATTAGCTAGAATACTGAAAAAACACTATTGTAATTGAGAAACCACTGAGAAGTAACAATCTACACTCATTAACAAAAAAACCGACGACCTAGAATGAGTTGTCCGATGGAGACAAAAATTGGTGGAGAGGAAGATTATGTACAGAATAGAAAATGATTAAACTTTCAGACAAATTGAATGATTTTTTTCAGAGTTACAGAGTTACAAAGTAACGAGCTCAATAATGTTTTGACCCACCTCTGCCCTGATTGCAAGCTGCCACACGACGTGGCATAGACTGAAAAAGCTCCCTGATGGTCTCCTGCGGTATTTCTTGCCAAATTTGCTCCAATTGTCGGGCTAGGTCATTCACATTCCCTGGTGGATGCATTCGCCTTCCCATTATATCCCAGACATGCTCGATTGGAGAGAGATCTGGGGATCTGGCTGGCCAAGGCAGCGTTTCACAAGCTGCAAGACAGGTCATAGCAACACGTGACGTATGTGGTCTGGCATAATTTTGCTGAAAAATAAAGCCAGGGTACTGCAAAAGGAAGGGTAGCAAAACAGGTCTCAGAATGTCGTCGACGTACCGCTGTGCTGTAAATGTGCCGCTAATGACGACCAAAGAGGTCCGGCTATTAAAGGAAATGGCACCCCATACCATAACTCCTGGTTGAGGGCCTGTGTGGCGTGCAATAGGGAAAGCAGGATCGGCACGCTGCCCTGGGCGTCTCCAGACACGTCTGCGACGATCGTCAGGACACAGTTGGAAGCGGGATTCGTCGCTAAACACTATACGTCCGCAGTCAGCATCATTCCAACCGGATTGAGCCAAGCACCACTGTAATCTGGCCCGACGGTGTGCAGACGTGAGTGGCAGCTGGCGTAGCGGTCGGTACGAGCGCAGATGTCGCTCTCTCAGCCGTCTGTGAACTGTCATGGGGGACACTCGTGTGCGGGTCGCACGTCTGATGATTGTTACCGATGATTCAGGCGCTGTGACAGCTGATCTGACAATCACTCTATCCTCCCGCTCTGCTGCGGCCTTAGGTCGACCGCTACCTTCATGACGCTGAAATCTGCCATTGTCCATCTTCTAATCGCCGCATCACTTCGACCCACATGATGAGCGATTCTCCGATTTGCCCAACCTGCCTCTTTCAATCCAATCATACGACCTCTTTCAAACTCTGACAGTTGCACGTAATGAGCTCGAATCCTGCGGCGAGGCATTTTTTCAGTCGTTGAAAGGTATCCTAACTCGCAATGCAACAGAAATTTTGCATCAGATTGAGAATCGCTTCTTATATACACCTACTGAGTGCGCAGTTCCGATGCGCTGTAGCTCTCGCTATTCATTCATTGGATACCAAAGTTTAATCATTTGCATGGGCGATCCCAATGTCTTTTCATACGAAATTTCATTATAATCGGACAACTCCTTCTAGGTCCGTCGTTTTTTTGGTAATGAGTGTACATTACTAAAATCTTTTATTTCTCTGTCTGTCTGTCTGTATGTCCCTAGCAATTTTGTGTGAGAATGGAAAATAGAAATAATGTTTACAATGAAACATCCGCGACAGGAATCGAACCTGCAACCTTCTGATCCGAAGTCAGACGTCTTATCCATTAGGCCATGGGGATTACAACTCTTTTTATATTGCTTTTTGACTTATCTCTCCTTCCCCTTCCCCCATCAATAAGGAATATTCAACCTTTTTTTTTTGAATCTCAAGATCACAGCGCCTCAAAAAATATATCATAGATATATGATTCAATCGCTGGTTCTAAAAGCAGTCGTGGATTGACAGAATATAAACATCATAAATTAAAAAAAAAAAAACTTTTAAAAAATTTTAGTTTTAGTTTACTTGATGTAATTTGTGTGTGTGTGTTTTTTAATAAATAACAAATTGTTTTTCGTTACATACGCGAGGCTTCCGGAGCGAAGCGACGGGTAGCCGACTAGTTCCTCATAAAAGAAATGTATACGATGAAGTAGTATGAAACGATGACAACTGCAGAGTGTTTTTTTTTATTTTTTAAAGTTCAGTTTTTAACAATAAGAAAAAAAAAAAAAGAGTTACAGTCGTTTCCCACTGTGTAGCAACAATGTATTCGTTGGCCATTTTCTGTTATTCTTGCTTTGCTCCGCTGATTTTATCCAAGTTTGTTATTGTTGTACATCTTGTAAACTTTGTAACGTGTGCAGTATTGAATAAAATAAACATAAGAAGAACACACAAATTTAAATTACTACAGTATTTTTCAAAAAAGAAGGGTTTGCCATATATGGTCATTACGTAGCGATCGATTTTGTCTGGAACAAATGTCACCAGTCATGACGCCATCAACTTGACCTCCGAGCAGTCAGTCCAAGATGGCGTCGTTTTGTGATCGCATAAGCGTGACTAAGAAAGGACAAACTTTGCACAGCCCAGCAAGGGGAATAGTGTGGAACGTTTTTAATTATTTCAATGCTATTTATTATTATGTATCCCTAACTGTAAAAAATAGAAAAAACAGAATGTTCTCGTAATGTTTATAAGATTCAGTTTCGGATTATAGCAATAGATGGCACTGTTACGTCCTGGAAACATCAATCTATAAGGAAATTACGTCATCAAACGCTCTTCTTTCATGAACTGAACTGTAATACATTTATAAATAAACAATGACGGTTTCGAGATCGTTCCGATACCTTCGTCAAGTTGCGCGTCTGTGGCGGGAAGTAGATGTTTCAAAAGGCAGGGGTAGTGGGTGGATAGTGAGGCATGTGACGTTATGGAAGTTGTTGATGTTTTTTAAAATAGTATACTAATAGGTCTTGGACCCTATTTACAGAGTTGAAAAATAAAAATTTTATAAAAATAACTTATATTGAAATGAAATTAAATGTGCCTGATGATTCAAAGAATTGAGTAAGCAAACGAAGGCACAACGATACAAGAAAGGATTCGCACCTTGAGTTGTCACCGGGAAGAGACTGGGACGGACCATTTCGTCCTTATTAGGACTCATCAGCCAGCCAAACTCCACCGATGAAAGACTCGTTAAATCAGGCAGTTAAATTTCATTTCATTTTAAATACATGACTTTTGGGCTTTATTTAATGCCATAATTAAATTCCTTTTGCGCCTAGCAGATTGCAGGACAAGGAATAGTTGTTTTTTGTTTAATTTTTGGTTAGGATTTCTTCGTGGGGAGTTCCCGCTCTCGGGAGCGAGACCTGGAAAGGCTAACCCCTCGCACCTTCTGAGTCTGTCATTCGGTGGAGTTTGGCTGACTGATGAGTCCTAAAAAGGACGAAATGGTCCGTCCCAGTCTCTTCCCGGTGACAACTCAGGGTGCGAATCCTTTCTTGTATCGTTGTGCCTTCGTTTGCTTACTCAATTCTTATAACTTATATTCTTATCATTTTACATTTATCTGAATGAAATTTTCATCCAACCAAAAAGCAAAAATATTAGGTGTAAACGCTTCGCTTCAATTATTTGTTGTAACTTTTTTCGTGGTAAGTGCCTGAATAAGTGAAGTCTCATTATTTTCCTGCCAATTTTTCTGGAAGCTTGGAGAATGTGTTTGAACGCTTATCACGCTAAAATCGCTGGACTGTTTTTGTTGTAGTACATTGTACATGCGTTCCGACGTAGAACATAAATGCTATTATTTTTGTTTTGATCCCTCAAAAACAAAACAAACAAAAAATTATGATTATTTTTTTATATTTTTTTTTTATAACTGCATTATGCTAAAACGGCTTGATCAATTTTCTTAATGCTAGATATATTCTTTTTTATGGGCCCACTCAATAAACTTGATTATGATTTCTTCTTCTCTCCCATCCCTCTCAAAACATTACATTTTTCTTAACTCGCTTCCGCTGTTGACATTAAGTTTTTAATAAGTTTTCAACACGAATGATGCGATATATCTTTGTAGAATAATACTGCTTCTGGCAAAAAAGTTTTCATTAAAAACTTACAAGTTCGGGAAGGCGATTTTTGAACGCTATTGTTAATGAAGCAGAAAGCTAAGGCACTGAGAGATGCCTAATACGGTAAATACCTAGTATTACTTTATCTCGAATTTGAATAATTACATTTTTAGGCTTAAACTCAAGGCCTACCCAATCAGAAAATAGAATGGCCTTTTGCTGTATCTCTGAGAGATCCTCAGAGATCTTGTCTCGATGGTAATCACCTTTACAAGCAGCAAATAAAATCCGTATCGAAGAAGGAAAAGAAACATTGTAGCTTTAAAATGTAAGAATGAATAAAATTTGATAATTTAGTTTTTATTCAGTGATAAATTAATTTTAAGATTATACAGCTTTTAAAATAGTATTAATAGACCGATGGCATTGAATAGGCTTCAAAATGCCACTTTACACTTAAGTATTAAAATGACACTGATTAAATAATGATACCAATTGATTTGTGATCGTCATCTGTAATTGGCCTCATGAGCAAGAACTGTTCTTGCAGGGTAGTTCGATTTTGAATCAGCGGAGTATTGGATCTTGCACTGGGATAATACATTGGGCGTTTTTCACTTTTTCACTAGTGTTTGTTTGTTTTTTTAAGAAAATTTCTTGAACGTAATTAAAAAGAAATTGAGAAAGTTATATAAATTTATTATCTCTCTAATATCTGCTAATACTTTGTAGGTAACGAGATACATTGAATATCAATTATTAAATCGTAATTAATACAAAAACAAAAAGAAAGAAAGATATATATACAGGTGACAGTATTTGTTTGAAGTGCTGAAATATTCGTAAACATATAATGGACAGGACTACGTTATGATTCTTCATTCATAAAAGTTTAAGATTTGTTTTTTTTAAGTCTATATGTTGGAAAAGAATGAACATACTACAGACTTAAATTAAAAAAAAAAAAACTTCTGTTACTTAAAGACGTCTGTCTTCCTCCTCAACTGTAATTCCTGAGGAAGATTTTTACTAAAAATATTGCAGAAGATAAAAATGTTTTTCAGTAGAAATAGAAATAGTTTTTTTTTTTTTTTTTTTTTTTTTTTTTTACATTATGATTCATTTATGTAGCTTACTTTTTTTAGTTACTTAACTTCAAATCTTGCAATACACTAATACTTTTTTATTAAGAATGATGATATTAATTGATGAATAAGGATCTAGAAGATTCCCCTTCAATTACCATCTTCTATTCATCAGCTGGCAAAAAACAATCGAGTTCCATTAACATATTAGAGAATAATTTTCAAATGATTACGGCGCTTTAAAGGGAGCGTTACAGCGTGTTTTTTTCATCCTCTAATTTCTTACCTAAAAGTCCGAAATAATCAAAATCAATAGGTATCTTTTCAAGCCTTTTTCTTTCTTTATTTCTTTATCCATTCTCATTCTAGCTTAATACGGTACGTTTTGAGTTGTCGTGACCTGTTTATTTCCTAAGAGTAATTTCTAACCTTTTGTTTTGTCCGATGCAGTTGTAAACGATAACGAAAAGTCGTTCGTTAGCCTATGAGTAAAATTCATGCAAACATAGCCAAAGTAAATAACATCATTACATTTTTTTTCCCCTTTGTATAATTTTAACAACTTTAGGTTTAAAAAAATAATCATAATTGAAACAATTTTTTTTAAATTCAGTCCAGGCTAAATAATTTCATTCCAGTATTATTTATTTATCCACTTTGCAAACAATTTTGAAAATGCAAACAAAGATGAAACTGACATTATTTTCACTCACGTTATTCTTTCAAAGATTATCTTTGCCAACTTAAGTTTATCAATGTCAGATTCCTTTCGTTTTTTTTTTTTTTTAATTAAAAGATTTTTGGTTTTTGTTTTGCGCAACAAATTGATGAAAACATTTTATCAATGAAGTAGCCATGTTACGATCAAGGAAAAGGTTGTTGAATATAAAGAATAATAATTACAATGTAACATTAATTTTTTTTATACATATTAAAAAAATTAGCTTAAGATTATAATCACTACATTCAGCAACAGCGTCCATTTCTTGATCATACACTTAAGTCTTTAGGTCTCCATTTCAATAAATGTTATCTTTTTTAATGTGAAATCCGATTGATAACGACTTAATAAAATCTTAACAAAGAGGAAATTATGCTTTTTCTCTTTTTAATTAATCACTTATTAAATTCGAGGGGGAGGTTGTGAGTCCCTGAATTACGTCAGTTACTTTCTCCAGTAACTTACAAAACACTAAGAGAAAAGAGTAACAAAAAAGAAATTCTCAATTCTTTAATGTCTGTTATTGTCGTAGCGTACTTCCATTTCCAGGCCGAAATAAAGGCCAGTTTAATTCTTTCTTTTTTTTTTTAATGTTCCGCCTTCGTTTAAAATCGAACTAAAATTACAAAAAAGGAAACGTATCACGTGGAGTATTTTGAAATCCTGAAACTATCTTAACGTTCATGGAGAACTTCACATAACTTTGATCCTTGGCTCACAAATCCGTAACAAGGTTTCTTTCCGCCTTTTTCACACCGACATCTAAGCGTCAATGAAACGAAATGGCTGAAGGTTCTTCAAACTAGCATCATTTAAATCTTTTTTTTTCTTGGTTCAAAATAGAAAACTTCTTTTTTTTTGCTGTTCTTTCTTTATTTTACTACCGAAGACTTATTGTCTCAGAAAAATACAGTATTAGTGATTGTAGGATAATAATAAGACATAATTTACTAAAAAAAAAAATACATTAAAATAAGTGTACGAGCTAGCATTTTCGGAATCTCCAATTTAATGCTAAGAAATTTCTTATTATAATGAACTGAAAATTATTATTTGCAAGGCTAATTATTGTATGAGACCATTGGTGCTGTTGCGAAACTTTGTTAAATGACCAATCAGACAGCTTTCTGATCAGAGACGGGAAACTCCAGCCTGAGGGGCATTTGGTCCCAACAGATAAGTTTTGAGCCCCTCAGGCAATTAACAAATGTTATTATTGACTACAGTTCATAAAATTGAAAGAGAATTTTTCTTTCATTTTTTCAATAAATAATAAGTAATATTTTATGATCTTTTGCTTTTTGCTTCCATCTAATATATGGTTTTTCTGTATATAATAAAAAAAAACCCATATACAGGTACATCCAAGACTCGTACTATCTTCAACTTCTTTTTAGTAGAGCGTTCTTAAAAAAAAGCTTCCTATCATTGGCTTGTGCGAAATTCGTAATAAAAGGAATTTAAATTTGTAAACTTAGTGAATTCTTATGAGGCCAGAGACTATTTTGTTTTGTAGTGAAGAGGAAGCTGTTGTATCTCGAAAACACAAGTGTTTAGATTGTATTTTTGTAGAAAACCGCATTTATTTTGCCTTTTCAAAGAGAATTACAACTTGAAATTTAAGTTAAAGCTGGATCTGCTAAAATAAGTCAAAATTTTTTAAATTGATGTTTTCTGAAACATCAGATCATTGGTAGCATCTCGTCGCAGAAGGCTAAGTTGTTACATCCGCGTGGCAGCTTGATTTACGATAAGCCTATCGTTTGTAATGCCTCAAACTACTCATCAGAGACAGAAAAAGAATTAGGATGATAAAAGTTGTACAATGCAATTTAGAATGACTGTTCGTTCGTCTGTCTGTAATCAAAAACTGCAAATACTGTCTGTGATTAAAATAACTCAAGATCTAAGAAAGTGAAAAGTACGTTTGTGATTGAGTAAAATTTCGAATTGAATACTTAGAAGAGAAAACTAAAACTTTTCGCGATTTAAACAGTGATCCCTCAATAAATAAAAACAAGAAAATAAAAAAAAAGAACAAAATATATGGAAAACAAATCCTTGGGCAGCACTGTGGCTACCTCAAAAGGTATTTGACCAAAAAAAAAAGGAAAAAGAAAAAAAAAAATATAACAAACCCTTTAAAGGATAAAAGGAAAGCAATCAATTCAAATAAGAATACGCACGAAGAAGAAGAATACGTACGCCTTTTGAGTCTTGCACTGGCTGAGTAGCTCTGGCTGAGGAGAGTCAAAGCAAGCTCGAAACGGCCGTCCCAGAGTCCCAGCTCGACTCTAAAAGGCGTTCTTATTAGAATTAACTTTTGTGTAAAAGAAATTAACGAGGGTCTCTGAGAGTTTTTAGGTTTGTGTAAGTATGTGTGTGTGTGTGTGTATACAGTCAGTGTTTTTATTTAATATTACTTTTACAAACATTAACATTTTGAAGAAAATGATTGTAATTGCAACAGAGCATTGTTAATTCATTTTCTGGCGAAGGTTCGAGTTATTTTGAGTTATTTAATAACTCTTTTATCTTAAAAAAAAAAGAAGAGTATTCTACATTCGCAAAAATGTTAATGTTAGGAATTTCGAAACTTCTTTATATTCAATTTAATTTATTTAAAAAAGTAAGCGTACATCGGTGTCCTTAATATTATCTATCGAATTACAGTGCACAGAAATCTAAGGTTTTTATTATAACTTTTACAATCGTTCGTTTCCTTTCACTACTATTTTCAATCTTTCTTTATGAAGAATCGATTTCAATTGTAATAGTATCAGCTTATGGTATAGTGGGTTGTCCGGAAAGTTCTGAGCATTTTTGACAGATGGAAATGAACAAATATATGGGTTTAAGAAACAATATTTATTCATCAAAGTAACCTCCATGTTTTTTCCAAGACTTTAGTCATTTTTTCCGCAATTTTAAAATTTCCATTCGCGAAGAACTGGGCTGTCTTGGAGGCGAAGAAGTCTTCCAAGTGGTTTTTGACAGCGTTGAAATCAATGAATGATTTTCAGTTCAAAGCATTCTGCAGGGACCGAAACAAGTTGAAGTCGTATGGTGCCATGTCCGGTGAATATGGTGGCTGTGGAATGACATTCCAGTCAATCTCGTGTAAATTTTGGCGGGTGAGGCCTCGCGTTACGTTGCTGGGACACAGCACCCTTTCTGTTCGCTAGTTCTGGTCTTTTCTGTTGAATGATGTAGTGGAATTTCTCCAACTGCCTGCAGTACAATCGTCTGTAGTGTGGAAGTTACTCATAGTAAAGAATGCCTTTGAAAATCCCACTAGACACAGAGCATAACCTTCTTTGCATGAATATTCCTCTTCGATGTTTGTTTTGGTGGTTCGTCAGCCTGACACCGAGATCGTTTCCGCTCTACATTATCGAAGACACTCCATTTTTCATCTCCAGTTACTATATCATTTCATAAACGGGTCCGTGTTGTTGCGTATTAGGAGCATGTCGCAGATGGAATGCCGGTCGATGCAGCTTTTCTCAGAGAACTTGTTTGGGACCAAATACACTCATTAACAAAAAAAACGACGTACCTAGAAGGAGTTGTCCGATGGAGACAAAAATTGGTGGAGAGGAAGATTATGTACAGAATAGAAAATGATTAAAATTTCAGACAAATTGAATGATTTATTTCAGAGTTATAGAGTTACAAAGTAACGAGCTGAATAAGGTGTTGACCCACCTCTACCCTGAATGCAAGCTGCCACACGACATAGAGTGCTTGACAAATTTGCTCCAATTGTCGGGCTAGGTCATCCACATTCCCTAGGTGGACCCTTCCCATCATATCCCAGACATGCTCGATTGGAGAGAGATCTGGGGATCTGGCTGGCCAAGGAAGTGTTTCACAAGCTGAAGACAGGTCATAATAACATGTGCCGTATGTGGTCTGGCATTATCTTGCTGAAAAATAAGGCCAGGGTACTGCAAAAAAAAGGGTAGCAAAACAGGTCTCAGAATGTCGTCGACGTACCGCAGTGCTGTAAGTGTGCCGCTAATGACGACCAAAGGGGTCCGGCTATCAAGGGAAACGGCACCCCAGACCATAACTCCTCGTTGAGGGCCTGTGTGGCGTGCAATAGTGAAAGCAGGATCGGCACGCTGCCCTGGGCGTCTCCAGACACGTCTGCGACGATCGTCAGGACACAGTTGGAAGCGGGATTCGTCGCTAAACACTGTACGTCCCCAGTCAGCATCATTCCAACCGGATCGAGCCAAGCACCAACGGTGTGTAGACGTGAGTGGCAGGTGGCGTAGCGGTCGGTACGAGCGTAGATGTCGCTCTCTCAGCCGTCTGTGAATGGTCATGCTGGACACTCGTGTGCGGGTCGCACGTCTGATGGTTGATAACGATGATTCAGGCGCTGTGACAGCTGATCTGACAATCACTCTATCCTCCCGCTCTGCTGTGGCCCTAGGTCGACCGCTACCTTCAAGACGCTGAAATCTGCCATTGTCCACCCATTCCTGCCAGCATCTTCTAATCGCCGCATCACTTCGACCCATTTGACGAGCGATTCTCCGATTTGCCCAACCTGCCTTTTTCAATCCAATGATACGAGCTCTTTCAAACTCTGACAGTTGCACGTAATGAGCTCGAATCCTGCGGCGAGGCCTTTTTTCAGTCGTTGAAAGGTATCCTAACTCGCAATGCAACAGAAATTTTGACCATCAGATTGAGAATAGCTTCTTATCTACACCTGCGCAGTTCCGATGCGCAGTTCCGATGCGCTGTAGCTCTCGCTATTCATTCATTGGACACCAAAGTTTAATCGTTTGCATGGGCAGTCCCAATGTCTTTGCATACGAAATTTCATTACAATCGGACAACTCCTTCTAGGTGCGTCGCTTTTTTGGTAATGAGTGTATCATTACGAGAAGCGTACCCAAGTTCACCAAATGCTCATGAAGAGTACTTTTGGGAATTTCAGAGTCGTAATTGTGGGTTGGCCTCCAGATATAACTTTATGTGATTGTCATCCACTGCTGAAGGTCTTTCAGGGCGATCTTCTAAGCTAAAATCCCCGGCTTTGAACTTCCAAACCACATCCGAACCGTTGATTTACCAACAGTACTCTCGTGCATTCCCGAATGTTTTTACACGTCTGTGCGACGTATTCCCCCTTTCTATAGAAGAATAGCATCTCATGCCGAAAATGCAATTTTTGTTCACCCATATCCAAAACTCAACCAAAGCACACAGCTTACTACTGAACTCAACCAACCTTTACTGAGAGACACAGTCACAAGTTACCTTGCGCGTGACATCAACGTATCACCTGTTTTCAAATAGTAAATCTGCATACGGAACGCTCAAATATACACGTCAAAAACGCTCAGAACTAACCGGACAGCCCAATATTTGCTCTCGAGTTGTCATTTTTCAGAACAATTTAGCGGTGGCCCATGCAAACGAAAAGCACTCTGAGATCAAAGCAATTACACGGGGTCTTTAAATTTAAATTTATTTCTAATTTTTGTCTTACATATTTCTTTCTTGCAAGAATAAATTGAATATCAGTAAAATATAAAATAAATTTAGTCGTTAACTTTTTTCAATGTTTCTGGATTTTTTATTTGTTGCATAATCATGATTCTTTTGATATTTTTAATTCATTTTTAATTCTCTTCATTTTTGTTCAAATAATTGCTGCATTAGATTCGTCCCTTTTGATTTTTATACGAATTAACTGAATTTCATGTAAATTACGGATCACCCAATTAGATCAGATTTACCTTTTGTCTTTGCAATTTGAATGTTGATATTTCCGTACAGTCAGTCTAAAAAAACCAAAAAAACAAGTGAATATAATTTCATGCTAAAGCATAAATTTAAGGGCGACCCAAAATAATAAAAAAAGGAAGTACATTAACGTAAGGAAAAATAAAAAATTGTTAGAAAATTAAGAAGAAAAAGAAAAAAAAACACGGACTTTGAGAAAAAGTGATTAAGAGGAAAAAAAAGAAACAACAACAGTAGACATACGGGTTCGAACCAACAACCTCAGCTTATGAGTCCGAAAACCCACCCATCAAGCTATAGCTCAAGCTATAGCTATGGTTGCATTTCTAACATTTAAGCTAATAGCGGTAATCCGATTTAAAAAAAGCGTTAGGAAAATGGGGAAAAACATCCAGCGGACATTGAGAAAAACCAAACAAACAATAAATGTACGAATTCGAAATGACAACCTTCAGCACATAATTCCGAGACATTACCGCTCAAGCTACAGCTGACAACTGAAATGAGATTGTTGCATTTCCAATATCTAATTACCTAATAGCAGAAATCCATTGAACACAATGCCAAAATATCTATAACATGGGGCGTTGTTCTCTGAAAATACGCTATTCTACGGTGTTTGGGCCTCTAACACGATGGTGAAATCCGTTTGTCAATCCGACTTTCCGTTCGGGAGTTCTTAGGGAAGATACAATAATGACAACAATGCCAAACATCTCGAACATGGAGGGGGGGGGGGTTGCCCAATCCTATGTTGTTTGGGCCTTTAAACACGAAAGTGAAATCCGTTTGTCGATCCGACCTTTCGTTCGAGAGTTGCTAGGGGTGGCCAGACACGGACGGACGGACAGGACAAACGCAATAGTTCCAATTTAGGTCTATATCACAATAAGAGCTCCAAATGGGTCGTTAAAATTCATCAAAATGTAAAATTCAAAATCTTTTCGTGCTTTAATTTCTTCTACACTCAAATGATTTTAATTTTTAATTTTTAAGAGAAAAACACTTATTTTATTACAAAAAAAAAAAAAAAAGTAGACCTAACAAATTATTTTTTACAAAGTCAGTGAGTAGCGACATAGAAGGACACACCTGAAGGAAATCCTCATTGGTTTAACAGGTTCTCCTTGAAATGTATTACAAATCAATGCGTGATCTTAAGAAAAAGATGCTTTGTCACGAGTAATCTATACTTCGCTTCTATAATAATTCTTTAAAGATTGCGAATACCGATGTGTACATATTTATCTTTCTTTTTTTTTTCATCATTTTCAATTCCTAGCATTAAGCCAGTCATGATTGGTTTAGTTTTCTGAATTCCCGATTCATTTTTCCTCTTGTAAACGAACCTAATAAATAAATTTATGTGATAACGCCTTAAAAACAAGTAACCCAATTTTCCGCAAACGATAAATAAAAATAAGGCATTTTTTAAAAATTTATATTTTTGTTTTTTTATAATTACCTTCGGAAAGCTAAAGGTAAATTTTAAATTTTATTTTTTCCCCCCTTGCTATTATCAAAAATTAAAAAAGAAATATTCATTATGTTTCTTTTACTTTGTCTGCTATTTTATTGGATCATTTTTTTCCCTATTTGTTTGGTTTTGGAATTGGTAAATATTAATAAAAAATTGAATCGTGACTGATGAGGCAGATGTCGGACTTCATTAAATGTTGAAATTTTATCTTACGTGTGCTGTTGTCTTTGTCATCAACCTAGTTCTTATCAAGGATTAAATGATGACAGCAAATTAATCAACTCAACGGGAAACGAAGCCGGAACTTTGAGGAAGATTCTTTTTAGGTTGAACCATTAGGTTATCTCTTAACTGGTTCAAAATTAAAAGGAAATAAATACGAGCAAACTGAGTGTATCTAATTAAACACAGAGACCGTGATGCACCTTTTACACAAATATTAACAATTAAAACAGTGCGACGTTTCAGAGTTCCAGTATTCGAACTTCTTCGTCAGGCAAAGAAAACAAAACTGAATTTAAAAATGGTGGAGACGAAACTGTCCTACAAATGAGCACCAAGTTTAGGCCTCTCCCATTAGGGAGGAAGATTCCTTTATAAGGAAGAAGGGGTCCATTTTTAAATTCATTTTTGTTTTCTTTGCCTGACGAAAAAGTTCGAATATTGGAACTGTACTCTGTCTGTCTGTGTGTCTGTCTGTCCGGCGCAATTTTCTGTGAGAATGGAAAAGAGAAATAATTTTTACAGTGAAATATCCACGACAGGAATCGAACCTGCAACCTTCTGATATGAAGTCAGACGTCTTATCAATTAGGCCATAAGGACTGCAACTCTCTTCAAAATGTTTTTTGACTTATATCTCCTTCCCCTTCCCCCATCAATAAGGAATATATTCAACCTTTTTTTGAATCTCAAGATTGTTTATTTATTTCCCATCCGTTAGTTTATTTGTAATTCGAAAATGACAATTAGAACTATAATTGCCGAAACGTTGCAATATTTTAAATATTCTTACTTAACCAAGTTCTATTTGATGTTGGCAGATGTTGGAATTAAGAAAACAGAGTCAAGAAAGAAAGAAGCACCCTTTTTTTGAGGTGGAATACTGAAAAAAAATCACTATTTGTAACTCAGAAACCATCAATATTAGAACTCAAAAGCCACTGAAAAGTAACAATTAGAATAAAAAAGAGACTCAAAAAAGAAAGAAGCAGTATTTCTATTAGATAGAATACTGAAAAAACACTATTGTAACTCAGAAACTACTGAAAAGTATCAATCGGAATAAAAAAAAGATAGTCAAGAAAGAAAGAAGCACTATTTCTATTAGGTAGAATACTGCGCAGAAGTTAGACGTCTTAGCCATTAGACTACAAGGCCTATATTTTAATCTCTAAAAAAAATAAAAATAGATCATAGATATATGATTTACACGCTGGTTCTAAAAGCAGTCGTGGATTGAGAGAATATAGACATCAAAAATTAAATTAAATAAAAAACTTTTAAAAAAATTTTAGTTTTTAATTTCCTTGATGTAATTTGTGTGTGTGTGTGTGTGTGTGTGTGTGTGTGTGTGTGTGTGTGTGT
>JAFIDM010000179.1:40885832-40898151 GCA_023159025.1 Thereuonema tuberculata | reverse complement strand
TGTGTGTGTGTGTGTGTGTGTGTGTGTGTGTGTGTGTGTGTGTGTGTTTTTTAATAAATAAAAAGTTGTTTTCCGTTACATAAGCGAGGCTTCCGGAGCGAAACGACGGGTAGCCGACTAGTTGATTATAAAGATATAAAAAAGCTACGACAGTTGATTAAAAAATTAATTACAATTTAATAAAATGTCTTTAAAATTTCATACAAATCAGATGTCAGCCTGTTAACATGTAAATTTTATATTTAACATGTGAATTTAACGTGTGTAAAATTGATTATGGAGATATAAAAACGCTATCACACTTGATTAAAAAATTAATTAAAGTTTAAAATGTCTTTAAAACTTTATAGACTATAAGAGGCCGAAACCAGGTTTGGGTCTCTTTTGGATAATTTTTTAAATTTTAATTAAATTTTCAAGCACGTATGATAGTTTTTTTTTTATATCTCTATAAATTAAATATATAGATGAAATAAAACATTACAGCCAAGAATTGCATTACATGACAGTTTTTAAAGTTCTGTTATCAAGAAAATCTAATTATCTGAAAAAAAAATTTGCAAAATTTATAGGCTTAGATAATCGACAATCTGTTTGAATTATTTTGAAATCATAGAATGTGTACGAAATATTGGTAAGAAAACTGTCTGCATACGAACTTCATTTTTCTAGGTTTTATAATTCATTATAATTTTTATAATGAATGACGTCCTTGTGTCAAGGATTATCAAATTCTACACAGACTCATTGAAACTTACCACTTAACAGTGAAGTGTAAAGTGGAGGAAGGTGATTCGATTTAATGGAGAATTGACGTTGAATACAATAAGAAAACCTACATCAATTAACGCTGTCAATGGAAAACGTTAATTAAGAATCCGGGAAAAAAATAGCACTGTCTGTGGATCATAGATTTATGCCATGGCAAAGTCATCAGCGCAAAACGAACAAGAAGGAAATACGTGAGCAACGCAAGAAGTAGACAATTTCATTTGCTTTTAGTTTTAATAAGAACATTGAATTATGAAGAAACTAATCTATTTTACTGTTATTAGATTTTAATTTTATATGAACTGAATGAATATTGTAGAATTGTAATGAATTTAATTGAAAATTATTAAAAATTAATTAAACTTGTATAATATAGTTTTGCATAATTCCTTTCGGAATAATTTCAGTGATAATTAAAATAGAAATTTCTTATGCAGTCGTCTATAAATAATAAAAATGAATATTAAAATAAGTTTATTTCCCCTTTCTCTTAATAATTTATGTTCTTCCTGTAAGATAATTAATTAAAATGTGAAACAACATTTTCTAATTCTGTGTGAAAGAAAATAAAAATAATTAATTAAAAAAGTTAAGTAAATTTGAATTTTACTTCAATAAAAAAAATATTATTTCGACTTAATATTAAATAAGAATTGTTTGTAATAATTATTTTGTTATCCTAGACTAATAATATCACTATAACAATAACCAGTTAAATTAATGAATTAGGATTTTTTTTAAAAATGAATTATAGGCTGATAGATATTAATCATATTAAAAGTTTTACAAGATTTAGTTAACTCGTTTATTTTTTTCTTATTATAAAATTTAAAAAGAAAATAAATCTTTTGAAATCGGATTATAATTAGATTGGAAGTGTTTATTAGTAATTGTCTACGGCTTCTAGGTTTTAGAAATTTTGAAGTGTTTTTCTGCAAATAATTGTAAACTTTCTAATAAAACTGTAATAAGTTAGAAAAAATTATCTACTTATCATACGGTTATAAAAATAGAAAACATGAAAGGCTTTTATCTAAAACACTGTATGAAAACTGTTCACAAATACATATCGGAAATATAATTCTGTAAAACAGATTTCAGGAAAAAAAAAGAAAAGCTTTTCATACTGCAACTTATTTTAGAAACTAATTTCTTTCAGTGTACATTTATCTTTATTTTTGGCGTGTTATTCTCTTTGACCTTCCTTTTGTCCATCTTCTAATTATGTGGTGAATTCACTTTCGAATATAAGGTCAATATGGCGGATTTTCCAATTCCCTTTAATAACAATAGCAGAAATATTTGAATTCTATGTCGTATCAAACTGGTGAGTCTTCTTTGGTTGCATCTCCTATAATTTCTAAGGCTTCAATTACAACCAGGAAAACAGATTCTTGATCCTAATGATTAGTTAGAACAACAACTACATCTCTACACTCATTGCTATTTCGAGAAAGGACATTCCTTATTTGATATTTTTTCCCATCATTTTAATCATTTAAAAGGCGGTCTCAATTTTCCTTTAGAAAACTTTCCTGTTAAAGAAACCTTCAAAAATATCATTGTATTGAAAAGTTAAACAACAATGCACTGTGAGAAAAATGAATTTGAGTTTTTTTTCAACAGACTTGAAAAGTATATTTGGTTTGAATATATTTATCTATCCCAGAATATATTATTCTTATATTTTTCTAATGTCGACGGAAATTTTAATTTGTGTGACATATACGCTATGCGATCAAATTATTATGATGGTCTTTCTGACCTTGTGGAGTATCCTACATTCTACTAGCACAGGAACAGCTAATACGAAATAAATATATAAATGAGCAGGAGATATTGTCGCATCAGTGTATTCCTGCACAGTGTGGAAATGGGAAAAACTTGTGATTTAAGAGACTTTCAACATCTGTTATGTATGTATGTAAAAATATACGTATGTATGTATGTATGTAGAGGAAGGTGACCATATTTCAGATGGTGCCTTAATTTCGGATAGCGTGATAAATCGCATACCGGTCAGCAGATTGCATTAGTGTCTACCATGAGCGGAAGCTCTGGCCACCATATGTAATCTGTCTTGTCGTCGTGAGCCTTTGATCTGCATGTACGCAACAATAAATAATTTAAAAATATTCCAAAAAATGACTTTTTGAAGATATCAACTTCGAACACAGCTGGAGCACAAGTGGTAAGTTCTAATAATTTGTTTTAAAGTATATAATGAAGTTCATAAAATGTAGTGTAAGTTACAAGTCGCATCGTTGTATATGATTTTAAGGTTAGTTTCAAATGTTGATTCAAAAATATTTGTTATAACGTTCTATTTTCGGATAGTCAATGGTGCAACATGAAAATAGGTTTTGTTTTGATTAGAATTTGTGTTTTTATTTGATTTGAAAAATCGGTTTAACGTTTTTCAATTTTTTTAAGGTCAAGAAACGTTGACTGTGAGAACGCAGCGAAAAAACACTGGGTCTCCGTACAAAGTGGCCCTCGAAGAATCTTTTTGATATTTTTATTTTTGTATTCCTTTCATTATTTTTAATGTATAATGTCGTTAATTTTATTAGAATGTCATAAAGTCATTACTCAAATAAATAACTTACTGTATTTGCATTGTATGTTTCATTTAATTATATTATCATAATTATTACCCTGAAATTCTTATGTATCCAAAATTAAGACCCCAGTTGCTTCACAACAAAAACAGCAATGTTTTGCAAAAAAAATAATTACACTATCTATTTTTTATAATGGATATTTATCAGTTCGGGATCTAAAATTATGTTATTTATAGAAGAAAACAAAGTAAAATTCTTAACCAAAACTTCTACATTTTAAATTCTTTACATTAAAAACAAAATGGTATCCGAAATATGATCACCTTCCTCTATGTATGTATGTATGTACGTATATATGTATGTATTTATGTGTACTCATGATTATATGTAGGTAGATAGATAAGTAAGTGTAAATGTTGTTATATTTAAAGAAATACGTTGTTTCTCAGTTGTGATTTATACTACGTTGCTAATATGTTAGATTTTCTCTTCGACCAATAATTGATTTCAGCTGATGAGCGATAAAGATCCGAAGCTGTCCTGAAAGCTTTTAAATGAGAAAATTTTTTTTTGCAGATTTCACAATCATTCTAATCTGGTGAATCTTTTAAATTGGAAAATTTACAACAAATTTAAAACAAATTTAAATTGGAATTTTATTAAATTAACACTGAGACGCGGCTTCTAGCTGTTAATGTACTAGCAATTATAACGTTCTAGCAACATCTTATTTTCCTAACTTTTTATTTATTTAGTTGTTTATTTATTTCGTATTGCTTTTTAATTACATTACTTACAAGGAAAACGTACGTATTTCAGAAGGAAGCAAAAATCAAATTTCTGAATTTTTAAATGTTTATTACATTGTTTCTCCGAAATATTTAAGATTCCTGGAGGTGCCTTTATTTTCCTTTGATTTCAAAATTATGTAAGGAGGTTTTATTCTCTATTTGAAATTTTATGTTTTTTCTTCTCTTTTCTCTAATTATATAAATTCGCAGAATTTTCGTTGTTTAGACAGAAGAGCACAAAAGCTATTGGGAATGTTGTCCATGAGCTGTGTTTATTCTTGTGTCGTGAATAACCTTGCTCTATTTGAATGCAGGATCCACTTCTCTTCTGATTGTTGGTTCTACTCTTGTCTGCTAAGACAAGGAAGAGTCTGCTTTATAAAGACAACAATGATTCGAATTATTAGAAAGTTTAAAGGGAAGAGGATAAAATACCTTTTTTTCCGTCTTGTTACTATAGAAAGGAAATGTACTAGGAGATTAAAAAAAAAGTTAAAAGCCAGCAATATCGTAATGTTTATTTTTTTAAAACATTTCTGCCGCTTTGTTACTGGGTGAGCGACAGAATGGACCACTTGAGGATAGGCGGGGCTTCGTATTTCCAAAATATCCCACCAGTCCACTTTTTGGCTTGTGGGATGAACAAAGCCATGTGCTTCGTTTTAACCCTAGTAGATATAGAGGCTGAACTAAACGATTTCATTTGGATGCAACGATTGTTAGCCTTCCAAAATTTTCAGATTGGATGTAGAGTTGATTATCGCCTATTGAAAAAGATGACAGCAATATATTTTCAAAGACGGATATAATTTAATGGATCACTTGGAGATAGGCGGGGCTTTTTAGTTACAACATTTTCCACCAGGCTACTGCTTCGCATGTGGGATAAACAAAGCCATATGCTTTGTTTTAACCGGTTTAGATATAGAAGAAATACAGTAAAACCCCGTTATTACGCTCCCGCTTATAGCACTATCCCGTTCTTTACGCTCCTTTCGTGCGGTCCCTGGAATTTTCTATATAACTCTGTATACTTTTACCCTCTTATAACGCTTCAAATCCCGCTTGTAGCGCTTTTTTATATAGGAAATTTTGTATCGAAAAGAAATGTAACACTGTAACGATTCTTTTCTTTCCCTGGTAGGAGGGAATCTTCGAACTCTTTGAAGTGCGGGTCTGTGATACAGTAAGTTAGTGCAAAATGTCGAAGCGGAAATCTCTTTCTATAAGTGAAAAATTGCAAATTCTTCGTAAGTACGACGAGAATTCTACACTAAATCAGAAGGTTTTCGCAGAATCTAAGAATTCCCTGATCCAGTCTGAGAACAATAATAAAAAATAAGAATGGAATTATCAATGCAGCGAAGGATGGTTGCAAACGTAAAAAAGTAAAGTGTGGAAAATATGAAGATGCAGAGGAAATTCTAATTGAATGGATTCATCAGTCCCGTGATGCATCAGTGCCATTAAGTGACCCAATCATTCAAGAAAAGGCGCGTGAAATAGCGGGCAGTGCACTAAATCTGCTCCGAAAATATATTTGTATTGCTCCTAGTGGAGTATCAATTGATGTTAATAGTTTCTTGAACCGCATTGAAAATGTCATAATTTATAACAGTAGCATACACACACGGCAAACCACAATCAAAGATTTTTTTAATAGGAAATAAGCTCACATTTGCACTATATCTATTTCAGAATCAAGTATCTTTCCTGTAAAATGGTGTCTAAATGTTTCCCCATCATATAAATCATTCCCCGTTTATAGCGCTATCCCGCTTATTACGCTTGTAGGTGACGGTCCCTTGACGAGCGTAATAACGGGGTTTTACTGTATTATATTAAAGAAGGATATTCCAAGCGTTTTTACAGAATTATTACAATAAGGATCTGCACAGTCTGAACCATCCGTCTTGAAATATCAAAAATCGACGATTTTTTAAGTAATTCACACAAAGTTATATGTTTGTTTATCCCACAAGCTCTCGCCGCATGTGGGATACACGTCATACGTGACGTCGATAGGGGCGTAAACCTCAAGTGGTCCATTAACGGCAGAATAGGGATTTTTTTTTTTTCTGGCAGTATTCTTCAGTGATCGTAATGTTCGTTCTCACTCGCACTACTTCAATATTATTTTACTTATTTGTTCTATTTCTTCCATGTAAATAGGAAGTCATAAACCTGATGTTTATTGGCCTTTAGAGTTTCTTCTCAAATATACAGACATGAAAGATGGGAAAAAAAGCAAACAACACAAACATTTATTTTTTTTGAAGATGCTTTTTCCTTATAAGTAATTTTCTGTTTTGGAGATCGGGGGTGGAACGTGCAATGGAAATTAATCTTAAAAAAGAACCCAAATAAAAGAAAGATAACTTTTCGGTTTCAGTATCATTAAAAAAAATACAATATTTAACGATATGAAAAGTAGAGACAGAACAGCAGAGAATGCAAAGGCAAGCCATTCTAACAAACTAAGCTCAAAGAAGTAGGTCAGTAATTCCTTAGCTTAATACAAAATTTGACAAATGAGATAAAATGAAGGAAGACGGATTAAAGGAAGACGAATTGCTAAAAAGTTTTTTTTTTTTTTTTTCAGTTATTTTTGGGTAAAAAAAAAAGCAGCGGCACAACCTACACAAAATACCATGAAATAAAAATTTACAGTAAATCAAAGTAAATCTTCTTCGTTCTTTTCTAATCTATATACAGTAAAACCTCTTTAAGTCATCACCCGGATAAGTCGTCACTCCGTTTAAGTCGTCGTTTTCCTTTGGTCCCGGCAAGGTCTCATACACAATAATGTCCTTTACCCGTCACCAAATTTAATTCTACTCCGGATAACTCGTCAACCTCAAAAATGGCCAAAAGCATCTTTCTTCTCCATTTTGCATGCCATCATGTTGTCTTTTCAGCCCCGCCCCTTCACTTTAAGAAAGCCAAGCCTTTACGGGGAATTTTCGACCATGCCTATCACTTCATTCCTTTCCTATCCCTTCAGAGGATTTGGGTTCTTGGAATCTCGCTGCTAATCATTCAAAGCACACTTCTCGCTGCGACTCTGTCGAGTGTAGACGTTTTTCTTGACCGCTTCTGAGTGTGACTTCATTTCATAGCGAGTAAGCCTGTAACCTTTGTAATGTAGCGTAAATAGATACAGTATTACGAAGGCTACGGTAAGACCCCCTATAAGGGTTATTTTTTCTCTTGCAATTCCGTGGTTCGATTACTTTTTTAACATGCCAGAGAAACGAAAATTTACCTCGTTATCTTTAAAGAAAAAAAAAAATCTTAATTGCACTTTTTGAAAAATCAAATGTTCCGAAAACAGCTTTTGCCAAAGAACACCATATTCCCAGGACTACATTAAACGATATTGTATCATCGAAACAAGTAATTGAAGAAGCTGACTGCAAAGACAAAAGAAAGAGAAGGAGGAAATCGAAGTTTGACGAGATCGAGGAGGTTTTAGTTCAATGGCTAAAACATTTCAGATCGCAAATGTGCCGATTTCTGCCGTGATTCACGAAAAAATGGAAATTGCTAAGGAGTTGAACATTGAAGATTTTGGCGGCGGCAATGGTTGGCTGGAACGTTTCAAAGACAGACATTGCCTTTCTTTTAAAACGATTAAAATATGGTAACTGTAAAGTGTTTTTTTTTATTATTATTATTATTTTCCACTCATTCATTTGCATGTATTGATTTCTGAAAATCTTTTTTTTCTCACAGAATCCTACAGCAATTCATGAAAATACTGTATTTCAGTGGGTTTTTTTTTCAAAAATTTCTACTCCGCTTAAGTCGTCAAAAAAGTTTGGTCCCTTGAGTGACGACTTAACGAGGGTTTACTGTATATTAAATCAAACAACTTCTATTACTTGAACAAATCTTTATCTTCTTCAATATTTCATCTTTTTGAGCAAAAGACTTCTTCAGGAATTAGAGTTCAGGAAAAGACGTCTGTCTTCCTCCTCACAAACGCTAAGAATACAACATTTAAAAAATAGCAATCTATGTTTTAAACAATAAGACTACTTATACTGTATTCTGTGTAATTAAATTACAGTAAAGTTTTATTATTTAAAACATAGATTGTTATTTTTTAATTGTTGTTTTCTTAATGTTTGCTCAAAAAGACGAAATATTGACGAAGATAAAGATGTTTTTCAAGTAATAGAAGTTTTTTGATTTAATTGTATATCAAAGTAGATGTTTGGTTATCTATCCCGTAAATATCCCCATATCTTTTGACTTTTCGGAACGACTAATTTATGTAATTTGTGCAGTTTTTCCCTAACTTTTTAATATTTTTGTTTTTATCCTTCACCATTCTGAAGAGTGTTTATAAAGGGGTACTTCTCTATGTATCAGCGATCAATACAGAGAAGCTCATCACAATTATTATTATTTTTTTAATCGATAATTCGAATGGAGGTTGAAGGGATACGGGAAAGGGACTTTAATATATACTTTTGTATATTTTTGCATTTTCCGAGTACACGTTACTAGAGGTAACTAAAGTATATGATACAGTAGTTTAGTTTTAATTAATTTTTCCTCATGTTTTCATCAGAATCTTAAAATGGATGTTGTTTTCTTCTTCAACACTTTGCACAAGAATGTTGAAATAAAGAAACTATCCTGAGGTGTTTTAAAGACTCGAGTTCCAATTTGCGACTAAATTACGTTAGGATATTTTATTTCGAGGAGATTTAAATGAAGAGAGTTTTAAGAAAAATGTTTGTTTAGATGCAGAAGATGACATTTTCTGAAAAGTCCTCATTCTTGTCAGGAAGGGACTTAGAGAAAAAGGAATATAAATGCCAATACCTTTTTTTTGAAAGTTTTTCTTTTTTTTTTTTGGTTACTGCAGAATCAAATCTCATAAACTTCAGTTAAATCGTTCAAACAAAAGCTGGTAAGATACAATGCTATTCAACTTTATATTATTTTACTATTATCTCTAGTTCTTCCACCCCTTTGCTTCTAACGCTCTTTCAGTTACAAAAATTAACATAAATGTTCGAAAGATGAATGAAATATTAATCTAAAATAACTAGACAACACTATAAAACAGTTATTATCAAATCTTGTAGATCTTTGGACTTGATCTCAGTGACAATTAGCCAATAAGAAATGCATTATTAAAAATTACTCTTTGAAATGTTTGCCATCAAATACTTTCTGAATTGTGTTTACAGTCTGACGATTGGTGAAAGTTTTCAGAATTTGTGATGTTCTTGGGAATATGTTTTGATGGCTTACTCTACTGCGGTTAACACCCTTCGTTTACTAAACCACTTTCTGATAATTTGTTTCCATAAATGCTGAAATAGTTCTGTTTAATTAAAGCTCTGTCGAAACACAGACATCGTAATTATTTTTTTACTAGTTAGATAACCTGTGGAAATTTCCTTTCACTGAATGTCTCTTTTATTGTTGCACCATGGCAGACGTTTCTGTGTTATAACGTCACTTATTAATAGTTTTTCTTTTGGGTAGTTAATTAGGTGGATGATGAGGAAAAGTTGGTTAATAATATCTCCCCTTACATTTACTGTTCAGTATTTGTAAAAAAAAAAAAAAAAAATCATGATGTTGCTTATGAGTGATATTGTCCCACTATTTGTTTATTTATCCTATGGCATTCGTTAGCCAGCAGATCTAGACGAATTGTCCCACTGTGAGTGGGTAATCTTAAGTAAAATTATTCCTTTTTTTTTTCCTTTTGGCTTTAATTTTGTTTGCTAGTTTTTTATGTTCGGGAAGCTTGGCATTACTTATCTTTCATCTTCAACACAAAAAATATAATAATTTAACTTGTTTAAGTTATTTAAGCTTAGAAATTGAAGGCCAACACACAAAGGGACTAATTAAAAAATATTTATTAATTAGAATGCTAATAAATTACAACGTTTCGCTCTGTCCCGCAGAGCTTTGACTAGTCATAAATTACACTTGCTATGAAGATAACTCGATGTTTCTGTTTTTTTTTTAAAAAAGTCATTGATTACTTACATTTGAAATGTTTTTGCGGAACAAAAATATAAAATATCATAAATGTCAAAATAAAAATCGTAATGACGCAGAAGCATCTGAGCCTTGGCCTTGTCCCTGTCAATTGTATTGTGGTTCGGTAGCATTTGTTATTTTGCGAGTAAAACCTAAGTTGCGAATGGAGGTACTCATCTAAGCATATTGTTTGCAGTGCTTAAGGCACCAGGTACAATTAAACCACCCCTAAATAGGAAACGACATCAAAGGAGCACTCCCGATTGAAGTCGATCTACAGACAACAAATAAGTCAATGGCGAAGAGCCCCTATGATTGCAAGAGGCCGGTGGGCTGAGCACTGAACAGTAATGGATGTATACGTCCTCCTCCCCCTCCTTGTAACTGTTTCATTGTATTTATAAAAACAAAAGTCCAATGAGGGTCTAGAAGTTCAGATGAAAGTCTCGACCTAAATTTTATCATAGTTCTAGATTTGATTTTATTCTATAATTTTCCGTTGAATTCAAATTCAAATGTTTACCATTTTATTCTCACTGAGATGTTGTTTTCAATTCCACTGAATACAATTGTTTTCACATGAATAGGATATTTCTTGATTTTAGGCTTATGACTATTTATTAAAACTTATCATTACTCAGAAGCAAATGAATTTAACAATAACCTGTCCATTTGCAGTCTGAAGTGACAGATCATCTAATTAAGAAACTTAAATAAAGAAAAATACATTATAATGCCTTAAAATTTTTGTTATAACTTACTTTAATCTGATCAGCCCGTATTTATAATTATATTCTGAAAATTGATAATAAGACGATTTATATTATTTAAATATTTACAGTATTAATATAAGTAATGAATACTTCAATTAAATGTCCAAATTGAATTGATTTAATTAAAATCAAAAATATAAACATGGGCGGCACAATGAATAAATAAAATGCCTTTCTGGTTCAATTACGAGAGGTTATCGGGAACGGCCGTTTCGTCCTGCAAGGACTCATTAGCTCGAACCGCCCTCCCCGATTAAAGAACCCAGAAAGGCATTTATCATAGGAGTGCCTTGCAGGACGAAACGGCCCTTCCCGATTCCATCTCATAATTGAACCAGAAAAGCATTTTATCTATTCATTGTGCTGTCCTTGTTTCTATTTTTGATTTTAATTAAACCTTCAGCACGTTAATTTATTCTTTACCTTTTGAATTGATTTAATGTTAAAATAAGTGTTTAGTATATTATTGAAATTCTATTTTTCTATATTTACATATTACAATCATATTAAGTAATAAAAAGATGAAATAATCATCATCATAATTTAGGCTTCTACATTTTTGAGAAATTCATTAAATACCTTCAATTGATAAAAATAATTTTCAAGGAAAAAAAAGGTTGTTGCTCATAAAATTACCTATTAATTCCTGAATTCCCCTCCCCCGCCCGCGTAAAAGAAATTCATAATATTTTTCATCTAATTTTAATTTTTAATAACTTTAATTAATTAATGATGTCCTGTCTTTCTTTCATTCTTCGTTTCTCACTTCCTTAAACCTCTTTTACTCTGCCCAGGAGATTTCTGCGAATTCAATGTCTCATGCAACTACCCTTCTTGCGTTATTTACTCCACCCAAGTTCATTTACCCCTTTTTATTGATCGGATGTCCACTTTAGCCGCCCTCTAATATTAATGAAGAGACATCATCATTATTCCAGTCGGTAATAAGCCTAACTCACTTCTCTTGAATTGTTACTGAAGGTTAAAGAGAATCATCTGCTTAAAGTGAAAAAATTGCCTGAGGTTCCTTCGATAAATATGAATCAGAATAGAGGAATGCTTCTGCGAAAAAAGGATTTATCTTTTTAAATGGGTGGGATTTATTCTTTCATTAATCCTGTAAGAAAAACAATATTATGAGTAATATCTTGAAATAATATAAGTAAATTTCAACTTTTATAGATTCTGTACGGAATCTATAAAATAAGGATTGTGTTGTCACACTTACTGTTGTAGAGTGTGTTTCATCAAATTACTGAATATCAAAAATAAAAAATAAAAATGATCAATACAACAATTTACATTTGATGTACGTGTTACGCATCTAGGAATTTCAATTCTAAAGTCGTAAAACAATAAAAGGGGAAGAACTGGAGGGGAGACGTTCACGACTCGTGCCGGT
>JAFIDM010000179.1:40873790-40884199 GCA_023159025.1 Thereuonema tuberculata | reverse complement strand
ATGTTGTTATTGATATTAGTAACTTTTCGGATCGATACCCCCCCCCCTTCAACTACAAAATTATCCCAGGGCATGTTTAAAAAAAAGACGTAGTCCTTTCGTGGAAAAAATTAATGAAATTAACAATATTAAGGTATTTACAAGGCATATATTATATTGAGGAATAGAGATATTATTATTGAAAGGTACTCATATGTACATGTACATATCATAGTAGGTACTCATTTGTACTCATTACAGTTCATGTCGGGATTTCTTAGCCGTTGATTCTGCTTCTAACAACTCGTCGTCCTCCTGAACGATCAAGCTGTCAATGACGTCCTCGCCGTCGTCGTATTCATCTACTATGTCTGGTGAGTCCTCCTCGTTCAAATCATTTGCGGGGGCGATATCGCAGGAGTGGCCTGTGCAGTGCTTGCACATTGCTGAGCACCGGAGACCTGCTTTCTTGCAGCTGCAAGCTCCAGCCTTTGCTGCACTTGCAGGAAACAATCTGGAGGATGTCATCCGGCGCAGCATTTCTGGTTGTGGGGATTGGTAGTACCCCTCGCGTGGTTAGGCTCCAGCCCCAAACTGATGGGAGAAGTTCATTGCCTAACCACGCCTGTACTTGCTGGTAAGTGCAGAGGGAGTGGTACTTGGCAGGCTAGTTGCAATTTAGCCTTCGTCACTGATCGTGTGAATAATCGGTATCGCAGGTCGTCGAGATTGTCATTGTTAATGTCGCCTCCATAAACTGCTACCAGGAACTATTCTCCAGCGTCGCTGATCTGCCGAGGAGTAGCGTTTGGTGTGAGAAACGGAGCCACTGCTGCAAAGAGGGAAGTATTCTTCATGTAGGTGCTGCAAATTTTGTTTTTCTCCAATCGATACGGTGCTGACGTGGTATCACAACCACTCACTGCGTGGAGGAAAAATATGTCCTTGGGGGAAAGGAGCAGGAACTTGGCGATCAGAGGACACTGGGACCACTGCCTCTTCCACTTTTCTGAAGATATATGTTCTTTGTGGACATACCTAATGCTGTCAACAGAATAAGTATGTCCACATCTTCAGCAGTAATGATGACGCTGTCGAATTCGCTGGCCTTGGTTATGGCGGTGTTGACGATCATCACGTCGGCGTCCTCATATGCCTGCTTCACTTCGATGCTAGCATCCGCCATTCGTGTCATCAACATCGAAATGAATGCGCTCTTATTGTGATCGTTTACCAAGAACTTTTCTTGTGCTATAGTCACCATGGTAGATGAGGAGAACACGACTTTGGTTGCTAATTGTAATGCAGAACGGCGAGCTCGTTCTGCGGCTTTGGTGCTTTGATAGCCGGCGTTAGTGGGGTATCCATCAAATACAACAATCACATTGCTACCAAAGTGTCTCTGCACGTAGTTGATGTACGTAGAGCACAGCATCTCGAATGTGGTTGTGGGAGTTTTGTTCCACACCACTTTATGTAACAAGTATCCACCATCAATCACATTATATTTCCTGTTGCCAAGGTTGACTTCCTCTATGGGAGTGAAGAGTGAGTACATTGCAGACTTTGTTCCCTTGCGCATTCCCTCCTCATTGAAGAGTGACATGAGGAAGGGTGCGAGTTCAAACTTGAAGAGTTCTTTCAGATCTGCTTCAGATTTTTTGGCTATGCAGACAAGCTGGAAGAAAGTGAGAGGATCGACAGTGAATTTTTTACCAGCAATTTTCAACGAGCA
This sequence comes from Thereuonema tuberculata, assembly GCA_023159025.1. Lineage (NCBI taxonomy): Eukaryota > Metazoa > Arthropoda > Chilopoda > Scutigeromorpha > Scutigeridae > Thereuonema > Thereuonema tuberculata. The sequence continues at coordinate 40,882,485 of JAFIDM010000179.1, read as the reverse complement.
TGCAACGGAAGCGAGAGTCACGACCTTATCCTTCCGTTTCAGTTTCAATTCTTCAAAATTTCCCCCCCCACCACCACTTTCTTCATGCATGATATGCCTATTTCTCGTGCTAAGTGACAGTTCACTTTGCCATGACCAATGATTCCTGTGCTCAGAGAAACTATCGCCTCGATGTGAAGGAATGGGTGGTGTTCAGTGAACCATGCGCGCAGTTTCCCAATGTCCGTGTAGTCTCTCACTACTCGGGTTGGTCTCATGTCCACATGCTAATCAGATATCTCTGAGCGAACATCAGCGAACAATTCTATTTGTTCACAAATGCTTTGAAGGCACAGCATGCCAATGTCCATCTAGCAAGCACAGAATCACTTACACCGCGTCCACAAGTGAGTCCTCCATAGCTTTTCATAGGAATTGTGAAAATTGTAGTAAGTAAGTCGACAATGTAATATTGTAGTAGTGTGAAACCGGGGTGTCGGAAGCCTTACTTACATACCATAGGTACCTACGACCCGGCAGCCCTGGGATAATTTTGTAGTTGAAGGAGGGGGGGTATCGATCCGAAAAGTTACTAATATCAATAACAACATGATGTGAATATGGTTGGCTTCCATCAGAGAAGAAAATTAGCTTTTGTGAATTGGCGTTGGGTTGGGAAAGGGGGGAGCGGGGGTGGGGTTGGGGGGATGTCCAAAGTTAGTGATTGTAACCAGGAACCATAATTACAATAACATTTCATCATAATTCGGGTATAACAGAAGAAATAAGGTGAAATTCTACATTTTTGGGCATTTTTTTGCGAATTTTGAAAAATGACATTTTTTTCGAAGCGCCATATCTCGATAACGAATTAACATACAAACATGTTTGAATAGTGAAAATTGTAGGAAATTTAACGCTATACAAAATAGTATAGGGATGATTTTGCCGTAGGATATAAGGGAAAAAAGGTTTTGAGGAAAAACCGGAGAAAAGTCGAAATTTTGGCAGTTTCCCTCACTCCCCTCTTTTCGCACAGGGTCCTGGAGGTCAAAAACTTGAGAAAATGTTAATTAACCGTCCCTGAACAACATCCCAAAGTTTCATTAACTTCCGACCTTTTTCCACCTAACCCCACTTTTTCCTACCTGTCGACTGGACTATAACTATTCTATGGTTAAGAAACAGAAGAATTATCTATATTTATTGAATAGAGACATATCTGGTAGTTGAATTACTACTAATTTATAGAAAGTTTTAGAAATCGCTGCTAAGTAATAGAAAAGTAATTAGTTAATAAAATAAAATACAGTATGCACCAAAATATACAGTACTGAAATGAAAAGATGAACATAATTACATTATTGTCATCTGTGAGCTTATTTCTCCTCAAAAGAAATTACATACACACTACATACATACGTACAGACACTATTATCGTGTTGATTTACCACGGTATGCGTAATGTAAGTGTTCAAAGTGTGCACCGTCTCGCTGTAGACAGTGTTCATATCGTTCACGCAGATTCTCAAACATATCCTGAAACAAAGTTTGCTGCAGACTCCTGCAAAAGGAGATGATTTGCTCACGTAATGCAGGCACAGTTCTTGGTGGATCTTCACAGTTGAACACACTCTCCTTAACATTCCCCACATGTAGGCATCAGGTGGTGTTGGATCGGGGGAATGGGACGGGTATGGGAAGTCAGTACCACGTGAAATGATTCGTCCTGGAAAGTTTTCCTGCAGCATGGCTAGAGATGCTCGAGCGGTATGGCTGGTCGCCCCGTCCTGTTGATACCACTATCTATTCATCTGAATGTTGCTTGCACGACTATGTGTTCGAGATGCGTGAGTTTCAGTACCATATATTTTGGCGCATACCGTAGATTTTCATTAGAAGTGATTGTGCTTTCAGTTTCCTGAGTGAATTGAAAGAAAAAAAAAAAAGAAAAAAAGTTTTGACTTTTCATATCTTTTTTTTTTTAGAAAATTTTCTGATAACACAGTATAACAAAAAAAATCCGAACTTTGAAACTATGAAATATTTTATGTTGTTGTAAGCGCTGAATTCGAAAATGCATTCCTTTTTTTCGTATCATGTGAGGCTTTTGTTCAGTGATGCAATCCCGCTTTCTGCTAATACTCGCCTGGTGGGCACTCCAGCGCGGTCTGATTGTAAACATAAGATAAAATTGCAGGCAGACGTTAATGAAAGTTAACGGTTATACGACAGATTTCCTGTTTATATTCTTTCCGAAATGTATATTGTTACTCCACTGCTAAGTATATATTAATATCAATAAAATTCAGTCAGTGTAGTGATTTGCTATTGTCCAGAACGTTTTTACGTAAAGTTGTGTGTTCACATTTATTGTGAGTTCAGATGTTAATTATGTGGTTGTGAATCACAATGCTTTTAACAGACTTTTAACAGACGTTAAACAGACTTTTAGTTTGTAAAACTCATACAAAGTGGCAATTTACAGAAACGAAATCGCGTCACTGCGTAAGTTCTGCGTAAATATTACTCCTACGATTAAGAAAGCATAAGAATTGTACTTTACTCTAAGTCGATAAGGACAAAAATTTTGCACCTAAATATTGTTGTAGCGGATGTTCTCGCAATTTGAGAGGCTGGTTAAATGGCACTCGCCCTTTTATGCCGTTTGCTGTTCCTATGTATATGGACAGAGCAGAAGGACCCCTCTTGGACTGTTATTCTGTTTAACCAAACTTTCTGGTTTCTCATCAAAAAACAAACGGTGTATAATCTACCCAGATTTGCCTCCGCGCGAAGGCCTGTTAAGCATGGCGATTCATTTCCTATTCCAACGCCACCTGGAAAATTGACCCCACAAGAGGATCGAGTTCTTCCCCTGAGGCCAGTCCCAGTATTTCTTTCACTCCCGACTCTGATTCCGAATTCGTGGAATCCAAAAAACCCCGTCTAATTTCACAGTCAATGCTAAACGATCTTGTAAGAGATTTAAACCACATACAAGCCCAATCTGAATTGTTAGCATCTCGACTAAAGGAATGGAAACTCTTACAACCCGACACCAAAGTGTCAGTTTACCGAAAGCGTCAACTTAGCTTATCGGTATATTAATCTGAAAAGGTTGATCTTACTTACTGCAATAAAGTGAGTGAACTTATGCGTCAATTAGGTAAAAAATATATTCCAGAACAGTGGAGTTTATTTATTGTCTCTTCAAAGTCAAGTCTAAAAGTCGTATTGCTACACAATGGTAATATTTACCCTTCGGTACCAACGGCTTCTGCAGTAAATATGAAAGAAACGCATGAAAACAGTAACCCTCCTAAATGCAGTAAGTTAGTACGATCACGAATGGCAAATATGTGGAGACTTAAAAGTAATTGGTCTCTTAACCGGCATGCAACCGGGATTTACGAAATATTGTTGTTTCTTGTGTGAGTGGAACTCTCGGGACAGAGTTAACCATTACAGAGTGAAGGAGTGACCTTTGAGACAAAATTTAGTACCAGGCGAGAAAAATATAAAGTTACATTCACTCGTAGATTCTCTGAAAGTTTTATTACCACCGCTCCATATAAAGCTGGATTTAATGAAGAATTTCGTTAAATCAATGGACAAAAATGGGAATGGTTCTCTGTATTTAAGAGACAAATTTCCCAGGTTGAAAGAAGGAAAATTAAAAGAGGGCATTTTCATTGGTCCGCAAATCCGGGAAATCCAGCAGGATCCTATGTTCGAGGAAAAACTCACCGAAGCAGAAAATGTGGCTTGGTGTGCGTTCGAACATACGTATGTTCGAAATTCCTGGAAAATTACAGAGCAGATAACTATATCGAAGTTGTGGAAAATTTGTTAGGGGCATATGAGGTAATGGGCTGCAATATGTCCCTTAAAATTCATTTCCTGCACTCCCATCTTAACTTCTTTCCATCGAACCTGGGAATGGTCAGCGACGAGCACGGAGAAAGGTTTCACCAGCAAATAGCCCAAATGGAAAGGCGATATGCAGGAAAATAGTCTCGTAACATGCTTTCTGACTACTGTTGGTTTCCTGTCTCTGAGTGTTCCGGGCCGAACCACAAAAGAAAGTCTTCCAGAAAAACATTCTAAAATTGTAAGTTTTTAACATTTTTTTTTTAAGTTATTTGCATATAATATTTTTTTTTTTTTTAGTTTTTAAAACTCTTTGACATTGTATCAGTAATCAGCACATCCTTTTCAATAAAATGGGTACTTTTGAACGCTGAGTACAGTAAAATTTTGACTCTGGAACTACAACTATGAAAAAACATCAAATTTTTAACCAAAATATTAAATATGGTTGCCAAAGAAAACGGTACGTGATAGGAATTTTTGACTTCAAATTCGAATTTAGGAGACCCGAATTAGTAACAGTAACATATTTTCATTTCATAGCATGAAAAAAGTTAAAATTTAGTTGTACAGTGTAATCAAATGCAAAAAAAAAAATCAATTGGAAAAAACCGTATAGAGGGGAAAAAATACAAGATTTCTGTTTATGTTGACAATTTTAACTTTCCGTATAACTATATTTTTGTTTTTTTACCGTTGCTTTTTGTTTGCTGAAAAATTTATGGATTATTTAATAAAGAGCGTTTTTGATTAAATCATCTACATCTTCTACACATCATCTTTTGACAAAAAAATAGAACATTTATAGAAAATTAGCCGTACTTTTTTTATTTGTTGGAAATTTATAAATTCTAGGACTTTGTCTCGATACTAATACAAGAATCGACATAAAATTTGATGGTTTCCTGCTTAAATCTTAAAAATCCCAAGATAGCCCATGTTCTCTACTGAATTTGAGGGCATTAAGGCAATCGCTTTGTTGTCCCTCACTTGATTTCCCGCCAAGTCATCAATAATGTTCAGTGAATATAACCCCTGACCGATTGAACGATATGAATATATTCTCTAATGCTGGATTTCTATAAAATGACCTAAATACAAAATATCATTTTGACTCGAATTGCTTCCTACAGATAGGCAAACACCTATGATCACGTGATTTTGGATTCTGAGATAATTTTCTCCCCCACCCGTGACCGCGACCGCTTTCTCACAACCCGCGAGCGCGTCTCGGAGACCTAATGTTTGATCGTAAGTCGCGCGACTTCCGGTTGACCCACTTTGATAGAAATGAAAACGTGAGCATCCTCAATAGTATATCTAACATTTGCCACCTTATTTGTATTTCTGTGTCTTATAGTTTCAGAGGAGCTACGGCCAGAAAAGAAAAATTCAACTTTTCTTTTAATAATATAGATGCCAAAAGCTGCATGGTAAGGACTGCTTAAGTATTTAAGTCTATAGAAAAACAACCTAAACTTAATCTTCACTAATTTAATGTAATTTTCATGTCCCCAGAATAACATTAACTACATTCTCTACTTTCCACTTCAAAAAGTTTCTCAGCTCAGTAAACAAAACCAAAATAGAGAAATAAAAAACCATAAAAAAACAAATTCCACTTTTTCAAATTTACTTATACCCTACAATTTATTGCTTGAATCTTCATCAGGTGAAGTAAATTACAATAACGTGGCGTCATTAGAATTTATCTTCAATATTACTGAACAACTAATACGGGATGTAATCACAAATGAATCAAGAAGAAATTTGAAATTATAAATATTATGATATCTAAACCGTAAATTTTGAAAATTCGTTCGTAATTGAAAACGAGATTACCCTCATTTTTTAAAAAAAAAGCAAATTTCATTTCCTTCTTACATTAATTTCCGTACGTACAAATTTAAATATTGAAGAAACTTATTATTCCCTTATTGAAGTTAATTGTTAGGTTGCTCTCTTACAATTCTATTACATATTCTTTACTTCAATTGCAAGCACCTTAAGATCCTGACTCGAGCAAATGCAGGCTACTCCAAACCTTTTATTTCTTTTATATATTTCATTTTCCAAAGCACCTAAAATTCTGAAAATTTAAAAATGAACTTAGGAAGCATCTGGGATTTCTGTTTTCTTGTTTTTAATTTTCAAATATGCTGTAATTAAATTAAAATTCAAAAACAGTCAATTTTTTGGGTGTTTTCGAGGCATTTACTCGGTATTTTCAACTCAAAAAAAAAATTGACAAATTTTAGAAATGATAAAAAATTCGTAAAATAATGTTTTGTATTTAAAATATTCTATTAAAAACGATTAAGAATATCAATTTTATACACGTAAAATCTCAGTTTGTATTTAAAATATTTATTATTAGTGAAATAGTTAATTTAAAAAGAAAATTGTATTTTTAAAAAATTGTTTGAGTAAACTACTTTACAAATTAATTATTGTTCTAATAATAAATACTGTATTTTAAATACAAAACATTATTTTAAAAATTTTTTATCATTTCAGAAAGGTTTTCGTCAAATTTTTTTGAATTGAAAATACCTCGAAAACACCCAAAAAATTGACTTTTTGAATTTTAATTTAATTAATTGTAGCATATTTTGAAACTTAAAAGCAAGAAAATATAAATCCCACTTGCTTCACAAGTTCATATTTAAATTTTGATAATTTTAGATGCATTGGTAAAAGAAATATATAAAAGAAACAAAAGGTTGCAGAAACCTGCATTTGCTTGAGTCAGGACCAACTGCTAAGAAATTGTAAATTTACCCAAAGAAATGACTTTAATTCGTTCTGCATTTCAGGGAAAATATTCACTTTTTGTAATTTACATTTGTCTCTTTGTATTCCCATGCTGACAGTTTCAGAAATAAAAGAAATTTTCATTAGCATTTCTGTTATTGTAGCGTCGTTATTATTCGAGGGGAATTTTTTTATTTTTTTTTTGCTACTTGTAAGTCATAATTTTGATGACTTTGCGTTTTCAGTTTGGAGACAGTCCTAATTGAAATGAGAAACTTTCTTTCGCTCCATTGCTTTTAAGTCCAGAAAAAAAAATATATATTTGAAGCTTATAAAATTATTCCTTCCCCGATAACCTCTGGCTTCCTAAATGTCTGCTTCCTATAATTATAGACTATGTCAGAACGAATTCTCGGTTTGGACTAGATTTCTCCGAGAAATAGCGGAAGAACAACAAAGGATTTGGTTTCGATGAAAAAGGGAACAGACTCAAGGTGGAAAAGGAAAGAAGAGACATCGTTTCATCAAATCATTTGTAACGAATTAAACGTGCACTTCCGCTCTCCCACAACGGAAGTGTTTCAAACCGACATCTTAATTGGTTAACCTACTCCCAGAGTGATTTCTTCCCGACAGATTCGATCGAACCGATTTTCTCTATTTATTTTTATTATTGTATAGAATTATTTCAATTGATAACTTCCTTTTTCCTGTTATTTGAGCGCCGGTTATCCGTAGCTTTGGTAATCCGGATCGATTTTCAATAGAATAAATGTAATTGAAATACAATAGAAAAGTTGTTTCGCTATTTTTATTTTTATAATACAATCCAATGCCCTCATGGCTGTAAAGGGCAACGGAAGTGTCCCCTTCCCCTTCAGATTTTTCAATTGAATTTAATTCTTATAATTTCTTTCTTATAAAATGATTAACAAATATCAAAAATGGCATTTTACTTATTTAAGTTATTTATTAAATTATTTAGTTTATAAGGTTCTTTAAAATGTAGAGTCAACTGAAGATGTTTCATCCCAAACGTCTCAGGAGTGGAATATCCTGATTTGCTTGAAGTAGTGAAATTCTTTGAGTTAGCTTTAAACAAAACATTCTTTTAAAACTTTGTCTTTTTTTTTTTTGTTTATAATCTTACGAAGTTAAACTGGATTGGAATATCTTCAGTAGGTGAATCTCGGGTGGTACATCTTCAGTTGATCCAAAATTTATTTTATGTCATTTTAAATTGTAATATGCAGGGTCTTATTATGTAGTTGTTACAACGTATTTTTCAAAAATAGAGATTTTCTTTCATTCTTTATTATTATTATTTGTTTTCTTTTTTTTATTAAGTTTTATGGTTGCTTATATTATGTACAAAAATGTTTTTTAAAACAAGTAAAAAAAGAATTTTGTGCTAAAACATAAAATTAAGGACGACCCATAATAATAAAAAAAAAAGTAAATAATATTAAAAAAAAAGGAAATCAATAATGTAAGGAAAAATAAAAAAAAAAGTTATTGAGTAAAAAAAAAATCCACGCGGATATTGAAACAAACACATACAAATACAAATAATAATAAAATAATAATAAAAAAAATAAAACCAGTAGACATACGATTCGAACCTTCAACCCCTAGCGTTTGAGTCCGAGACTTTACCCATCAAGCTTTAGCTAATAACAGAAATGAAATAGTTGCATTTCTAACTTGAAACTAATAGCGGAAATCCAATGAAAACAATGCCAATTATCTCCAACACGGGGGGAATATCCTGTTTCTACGTTGTTTGAGCCTCTGAACACGATGGTTAAGTCCGTTTGTCGATCCGACATTCCGTTCGAGAGTTGTTGAGGGATACAATGACAACAATGCCAAACATCTCGAACATGGGGTGGGGCTGAAAATACCTTATTCCAAAGGTGTTTTGGCCTCTGAACACGGTGATGTTGCCGATCCGACCTTCCGTTCGGGAGTTGTTAGGGGAGGATAAACGTTTGCGGCGTTGCACCATAGATTGTTGATGGAAGGAAATTTGAGCAGTTACTGTGAACATGTAAGTGCACACGTTGCTGTCATATTGTAAACATAGAAC
>JAFIDM010000179.1:40848532-40868790 GCA_023159025.1 Thereuonema tuberculata | reverse complement strand
AGGGAAAGCAAACGAATTTGTGCATTTCTGTATTTTTTACGTTTTTCAGAAAATCTTTTATAAAACGGAAATGCCTCTTCATCATTCAACACTAATGATGCTTCTGAATTATCTGCGGTTCGATAATCTTTGGTGATGAGCCCAAACAGCTCGAAACATATGTACTACGATTATTTAACAAAACTTTAAAAATTATTTAAAAGCTTAATTTAGTTTTATTTTTAGAAATAAAATAAGCCATCTCATTTCATTAGGAGAGCAGCTTAGAAAACTTTCAAAAAAAAAAATTATGAGTTGAGTTCATAGAGTGTTAAGAATGCAGGTATGCTGTACAATCACAGTCTCTTGTTTCCAATATTAATGGTTTGGTTAATGTGAAGATGATACCAGAGAACAAAGATGAAACGGGCAATGTTTTATTGCGAAGAATGTGAAATTTCTGTTTCAGTGCATTCATAGAAGATGGCATTAAAAAGCGGAGTTAGTTTACTTTTAAAGTTGAGAGTATAAGAAATAATGACAGGACTTGAATAGCATGTTTTCTATTTCAGTGTCATAAAGATGGGCTGCTTTTTCTTTTTTTATTCTCAAAAGAACCTTAAGTTTTTATTAACAATCTCTTGTTTTCGATGCTTTTTTTTTTTAAAATACGAATTTTGTGTTATCTTTATTAAACTAATTTAATATTTAAATAAAAATAAATGTTTACTGAAAACGTCAGTTTAACTGATACCTAGTTATTTTACTATTGTTTACAAGAATTTACCACTAACTTTTTTTTTTCTAAAAAGTTGGATAAACATTTACATTCTTGTTGCTTTGCAAAATAATTAAAAAAATAAAACAAACTGAATAATCTGTAAGATTTTTGAATGTCAGATCTGTGACTTTGAAGCTCTTTCTGTCCCAATTGTAATATAAAACAGGACATACGATCATACTGCATACCAATGATGTCTTCGGTAGAGAGATTTATTTCTATGTTGGGAGACCACTGAAAGATTCACGAGTATATATTTGTAGTCCAGGATACAGAACCATCATACATTCACAATTTGAATGCTTTCAGAAATTCAAATGATGTCTTTTGAAATATAAAGTTTTTCTCACGTTCTGTAGACTAGACTTATTATCTTTTTATATTTGGTTTGAAATTAGATTAATTCCTACATTTCTAATAATTCTTGGATGAGGATACCAACCTGAGCGTATCCAAGCTGGAGTTTATTTAATATTCTAAACGTTAACAGCTTCTTTACCCTTACTAATTTGTTTGATGTACTACTATGAGGAACTAGGAAGATTATCATTTATGGTTTTAACTAATATAAAAGTAAAATAAAATTTGATAAATTTTAATTTTTTGAACAAATTTGTCCGATCTTGCTAAAAAAAAAAAAATCAATAAATACGAAAGAACAAAAACATAACAAGATAGAACCGCTAATTATTATTATTCTATTGCTTTTATTGATATTTAGAAAATATATAATATAAATAAAAATAGGTAAATAAAATAGGTAAAATTATTCATAAGAAATACAGACTGTCGCTTCAAATTGGCGCAGTTGATAATTCTTCTATGCATTGTAATATCTTTAAAGCGATTACTGAAAGAATAGGGCTTATAGGATTTTGAACGGAAAACAATTTTTTATTATTCTATTGCTTTTATTGATATTTAGAAAATATATAATATAAATAAAACTTTTTTTTTATTGGCTAACCTCAATAACTGAATACTATTATTAATACTGTTATCAGTGTATACTTATTTCTTAATCTATATTATTAAAAAAACGCCGTGTTTTGCGTACGTCCGCAACAATTGATTTGCACAACAATTAGTTCGTACGCACGTTGCCAGGCAACAGGAGTATTGTTGCATGGTCAACTCAACCGCGCAAATTGCCGACTGTTACAAATGGATTTCAATATTATATTGCATGTATTCTTTAGAATAAACTAATTTATTTTTAGTAAAGAAAAATTTAACGTGCTGTGAAATTTGTTTAAGGAATATAAGAAAAGAAAATGAGAAACAGCACCTGAACAAAGAGGAAATTGCCTTTCTGATTTTAGATTTCGGGAAGGAATTGGGGACGGCCGTTTCGTCCTTCTACGGACTCATCAGCCCAACCCTCGCCTTCCCTAAACCAAATCAGAGAGACACAGCTATTTATTTTCTTGTCTTTTGTTGTTTCTGGGGTCACTTCCGAGTTGGGAGTGGCTTCCACTAACTAGGTCTTGCCTTTCTGATTTGGTTTAGGGAAGGCGAGGGTTGGGCTGATGAGTCCGTAGAAGGACGAAACGGCCGTCCCCAACTCCTTCCCGAAATCTAAAATCAGAAAGGCAATTTCCTGTTTGTTCAGGTGCTGTTTCTCATTTTCTTTTCTTATATTCCTTAATTTATTTTTAGTTTTAGTTTTAAGTTTTGGTCTTTAGTTGAGTTTTAGTTTGAAGTAATTTGTTATTTTGAATAAATAAAATGTTTTTTTCCATCATATACACGAAGCTTTCGTAGCGAAGCGACTGGCAGCCGTCTAGTATTTTCTTAAATTAATAAATAAATAAGAAGAAACGACAAATTTTTCTGGCAAAAATGGACAGAAAAAACTTAAATTTTTTTAAATTGATGTAAGAAATGAATTTAATTGAATTCCTAAATCTTTAAAAATTAAGTCTTTCATCAAATTATCGACGTGAATTTACTGTACACAGACAAGTGACGAAATTAGCTTCAAATTCCTGTGTAATTCTCTGAATAGTGGGTGGAGGCAGTATTTGCCCTTGGTTCTACCTGCCAATTCATTTTCTCTCCCCTAAGAAAATAAAAAAAAAGAAGCATTCATTATTACCTTACATAACAAAAGGGGTACAAAGAATTAGTCTCAGGAATTGGCAACTCCTTTTTCAAAAGAGAAGAGAATTGACTGAGGATTTTTCTTTCTACCTGAGCTCACAATGAATCAGAGAATAACAAACATTATTTCTACACAATTTAGAGTTTAATCAACAGACTTTCTTCAAATTCCCCGTTGCCATCTTTCTTCTTTAATCGACTGTCTCGAATTGATTAGTTAATTATGTAATATATTTGTGATATATCGCTTTTATATTAAATACTAGAAAATGTTAGTAAGTACAGTTCGTTTTTGTTTACGAGAGCCTTCAACGCTTTTCGGCATTCGTCAGGTCTCCTTCAATTTCTTCAGAATAGGTGTGAGGAGAAGGTTAAAGAGGGGATGTTTACTTTTTATAGTGTTAGTTTACTAGTAGCTGCGTTCTATTTGCGCTTTTCGGGAAAGAATTACGGAAAGAATAAATACTATTGCAAAAATGCTCCTCCGTTATTTTTTTCTTAAAAGCGAAAATGTCCAAAAGAATTTCTTGGGAAAATATCCATCTCAGCGTATCACCCCTCTGCGGAGTAAAATCGTCCCCCAGTGGTAGCTCTGCCATTCATAAACGGACAGTACGATAAATGAAAATTGAAAACAAAATAATAATAATAATAATAGATAATAAGATTAAATATTAGAAAATGTTAAATAAATACGATGTAAGGAAATGAATATATCTATCAACTTTCCTTCCTTTCATCGACTTTGGCCAACGGGCTAGCCCCACCTGACAACATCTACGAAATTCCAGAAGGGGGACGAGATTCACATCCCGTCCAGAAATAACCCTGAGATAGTAAGTCCCAGGGGAGAAACGGACGAAATACAGAAGAAGAAAGATGAAACATCCATGTCTCGATATGGGATTTGAACCTGGGTACCGGCACACAGGCCGCACGGCAGACCGATGCCTGAGACTGCACGACCACGCCGCAACGGCAATCTATCAACTTTATTTTATTAAAATACAAGATGACATATCCTGTATACCGCAAATTAAATCGCTATTTCTGAGATACAGAATTTCTCAGGAGGAAACATTGAATTTATATTAATTTCTAAAAAGGCCTTTAAATTATTATTAATTAATTTCATTAAACATTTTCATTTGCGCGTGTTTTGATTAAAAAAACAACTAACAACTTAGCATTTGCAGAGTCAGTCAAGTTTTAGAAAATGAAATGTGAAATTTCTGTTTATATTTGGTGTAATTAAACGACAGAAAGATTTTTCGTTTGTGTTGTTTTTCAAGACAATATCAGGAACATTTTAAGAAAAATAGGCTTCAAGATTATGACTTTTATGAGAATTATGAAGAAGATTCGGGGGTAAATAAACTATGTTTCGGTTATTGGATCCCTGTTTCCTGGGTTAATTTCCTTTTCCAAATCTGTGAGCACTAGGTACAGTACTTGTAAAATTTCCGTGGATTCTTGTTAGATGATTATTTGTATTAGATCATTGTAACAGTGAATACTTATGTTTACTATCTCCAAAACTAAATCATTTTTTGGTATATTTTAATAAATCAATGCCAGTCTTAATCACCTGACAATAGATTACGGAAACCTGAGATAGAAATGTAGGATTATTTAAAAGGTGAAACAAATTTGAAGTAACTCAAATGTAACTAGAGCCTCTCTTTCAGTGGCGCAGCACAGGGGAGGTGAGGGGCTAAGGCGACTGAAGCACCCCTCCCCAACCCAAAAATAAATATAAGAAAAACACAAGAAAAAATAGAAAAAAACCTTTATTAAAGCACTGATGTGTCTGTATCTTATTGTTTTGGAAAGGGATCTTTGAAACAATTTATTTTTTAAATAGGCCTACATCTGAATGGACTTTTTACAATTTTCGAACCAGTGAACGGATCTGCTTGAAATATTTAAGGAGATTTAAAGTTAACGTTGTAGTTTGAAAATGAATAATAACGATGAATTCGGTCACAGCACTTTAATTTTATAAAATAACTTCAATATTCATAAACAAGCTTTCACATTATTGCAGATTGGAAACAATATTCGTCTTAATCTTCCTTCACAGATCTCTTACATAATTTTGCAGATCTGCCTGTGTCTTCCTCTGTGTTTGGAAAATAATTTTGATTTCCTGTGACAGTAGAAATAATTTCTATTTTCAATGAAACGTCCACGACAGGAATCTTCTGATCCGAAGTGAGACTTCTTATCCATTAGGCCACGGGGACTACATTCAAACTGTTATTGTTAAATATATATTGTGTGTATGACGCAATGAGAGAAGAGCCAGAGAAAGAAAAAAAGGGAAAAAACTCATTAATTTGAGCCTACTAGATTAAAATTGAAATTTCAATGTCCATTTTTTTTAGCCTACTACAAGCGAGCATTGTTATGTTATGTTATGTAATGAATATGGGTGGCAGAGAAGCCAAGCACTGCGACCGGAGATCTTTTGTACTATCCCACGGAAAATATGGACAGATGGAGAGAAAGACTGAGAAAGTATGGTGGGAGAAGTGCAGGGGAAACGGGAGAACTCCGAGAAAACCTGCCCAGCGCGGATTGTCCACCATCATGAAACCCACCTGAGAACCGAACCCGGTACTCAGAGGTGAGAGGCTGATGTCATAGCGACAACGCCAACCGCGCGGCCACAAGCGAGCATTAGATAAAGAAGCTCGCTCTCAGCGATGAACTGAAGAGTTGTTAGAGACATTTCTCTATATGAATGAAGAAATTAAAAATAATATTTAAACACACAAAAAACCTAAGATACTCTTATCTCAACTAAAAGCCGTCAATTGTTCTCCCGTCATGGTTGACGGAGCGTTTATAACCTACTAGTGAAATAAGAAATTGCGCCAAAAAAGAATGTGTATTGATAAGGGAAATTAAAAACAATTAAGTTAAAATTTTGATTTCTCCTTGAAAGTGATTCGTTCTTTTGAAACTGTTCAATTGCTTTGCTTTTTTTTTAACTTTTAATTTTTTTAAAAAACTAGTATTTAGCCAAATTCATCACTATTGTTATCTACCTTTGTATTTGGTAATCTCCATCACCAGTGTAGACATTTCCATTCAGACAGGAAACAATTAAGTCGTATTGACGACAAAGAATAACTTACTACACACTTCTCACAATGCAGTCGTCATCCACTTTAAATGTTCCGCGAACTTTCCTACGAATAAGGATAGCTGGATTTAGGAGAGTTAAATGTAATGTTTTTACTGATTTTATCTATTTGCATCTAATGGAGAGTTCGAATTGAGTTACCAGTTGTTCGAATTCAGCAGATATTGTCATTTCAACAAGAGGGAGACATTTGTCCAGTGTTGAGATTTAGATTAAAACCGCAACTTTTAGGGAAATTAGGCTTACAGATCTTCCAGGATTTTGTTTTTCAAAGAAATTATTTAAATATTAGGCAATCTAAGTTATAACTCTATTTTTGTTTTTGTTTTTTGTTTTTTGGTGATGCTTTTTTTCCTTCTTATTTTGAAGGAAGTAATTAAAAAAAGAAACCCTATTTACTATTCATAACTACAGATTATTTTGAATAGAATAACTGTAGTATTAACATCGTAAATATCAGTAGTTTCCTGAAAGCTGTATCCTTATACATGTCTTGTAGATTTATGTTTAGCAATTCATGGAAGGCAGATGACGAAATAACATCTTCATAAATGCTATATTTAAAGAAATCTCAGAAACAAAGAGGTGACAAATGTATCTTTCAATGGAAAAGGGTATCATTGGCATGTGCAGGACGAAGCTGACCTTCAGCAGGAAATGGAAAGAAAGTGATCTTTAGCCAGTTGTCTTTTACAGCCAAGGACAAATAAATCTTCTTTGTGATAATCTTGAACTTTTGGTCTTTTGAAAAGCAGAAACACCAATAATGAAACTGTAGTTGGCGCGTAGAATTTTCTTTAGATAAAGCACATGTGCAAAAGTAACATCAAAATACTCGTAAGTTTAAAAGATTCAACATACAAAGTCTTAATTCTTGTTATTCTTTATTATTAAAAGGCCTAATAAGTCAATGTATAAATCGATCCAAATATAACTTAAACCTTTTCGGGTTTGTTTTTTTTTCCTTTTTTTTTAAAAAAAAGTCAGAAAACTAAGTTTATTTTTATTTTATTTTTCATACTTTGAATAAGTTTACTAAGGACCAACAATAATTACTGAATTTTATTGCTAACGCCCTAAATTAAAAACTCAAACTGGAAAATTCTTTGATTCTATCATGGAAAAAAATTGCCAGAAATACGTTTCAGCCAGATGAAAATGTTAACAATGGCTTTTGAAGTACAGTGGTTGTTAACCGGACATTTTATATAACGTGCAAGCGTTATTTGGGCTTATATTATAATTATCCTAGAATTTCAAAGAACTTCAGTGGCGTTTTTACGAGATATATATTTTTATAATCTAAATTTAGATATGCAAAGATCCATGAATTATTATTTGCCACTTATTTATTAAGAAAACATATGTCAGTGCTATTGGTAACCAGAAAACAATCTTCTGAAGAAAAGGGTCCTATGGAAGTAAGAAGTTGCATCTCTGGAGTTCAGTGAAAATATAAACTGATTTTAAGAGCTCAAATTTTCATGAAATTGGAGGCATAGAACCGTTGGGATAACACTTCTCCTTAATCGCTGCTCCTACTTTGTTTAAACTTTGAGTGTTCTGACTATCATGCATACAGATATGATTGATAAAAGATTAAAATATTCTAAATATTCTAAACATTTAACAACATTTACATAAATGATGATTTTTTTTCTTGTAATGATTCAATATTAAAATCAAAGCGATAAGAAATTGGATCAAATAAAATTTCAATCCAGTCTAAAAAAAAAAAATTCTCAATAAATTCGTAGAAGCAAAGATCAATTATTTGGAAGGTTGTAAAATCGGTGCTTCTAAGAAACAAAAGTTATATGAGCCGTTTATTTTGAAAGTGACCTAAGTCCATTTCTCAATTTATTTATTTATTTATTTATTTATTTATTTTTGTTAACTGTATGTGTCCTAAACCGAACGGTTTCCGAATTAGAGCTATTTAAATGTAGTTGCCAAATTATTGATAAGAAAGAGATATTACATACTGTTATACTGATATTACGTATTGTTATTGCTTTTGTTAATATTTATTGTTCAAGTCACAAATTTACTATACTTTGTAATATTAAAAGGATTTTTACATGTGTGAATTTAAATAATTTAGATTAAAAATAACGACACACAAGACAAGAACATTTAAAAAGTTTTTTTTAAAAAATATTTAAAATTTGAGGAGCCTTTCGGGTTCCTTTGCGGAAAACGCCTCTTAGATTGAAGAGGGTTTTTCGCAAAGGAACCCGAAAGGCTCCTGATTTTTTAAGTATTTTTAAAAAAAAAAAAAAAAATCTTTTAAAATGTTCTTGTCTTGTGTGTTGTTATTTTTAATCTAAAATAAAGTTTATAATAAATTTTCCAAGATTTCAACGTCAATAATAATTTTGTTGAGTCATTGTTATTGATAACTCTCTGCTAACAAGTATTGTCCTCCCAATGAGAGTTGGTCGGCGGAAGTTTGAACTGCGCAGCCCTTCCGGTAGCTGATCAATTATGTTTTCCTGTCACAATGGACGATGGCGTCTGTTTTCACTGAGAAAGACATGTTGATAACGCCAAATTAAAACTTCTCTCGACTATTTAGCGGTATTTCAATGCCAGTTGCTAACAATAAGTATTTATATAAATAAATAAATATATATTATTTAAAAATACAATGCTCTTTTGCAAAGTAACAAGCGATTACCGTAATGGCGGCGTCCCGTCATAAAATCAGACGGAAGTGCCTGACCAGACTAATCGATCATACATGCGCAGATCGCACAAAAACAGGGCGGCCATCTCTCATTTGGAGGACAATAGTAATAACCTAAATAATATAATGTCATATTTAACACAAATTCATAAAACACAAACTATCAATAACAGTCATCGATATTTCGTCTTATCTTTCAAAGACTTTATCAAGATATTTATAAAAATTCTTTAGGAAGAGAGAATACCTCTTTTAGAATGTTTTGTATTTTTATTTTGAATTTTAGGAAAGGGAGAGGTATTCTCTCTTCCTAAAAATTTTTATAAATATCTTGATAAAGTCTTTGAAAGATAAGACGAAATATCGATGTCTGTTATTGATAGTTTGTATATAATTTGTGTTAGTAATAACCTAAAAATTTTTTTTAGGAAATACTGAAATAATCTGTTTTTAAAAATGCAAACTTAGCATTCTATTGTATTTCAACGACAGTACAAAACTTCTGGTAAAGACAATAATATCGTAATATTGGATTGTACTGGTTTTTCTGAAAGATCGGCTTAGTGAGACGTAAAGGTCTGGCATTATTGCGACGAAACTACAGATCTGTCATTTATCAAGATTTTAATAATCGGGAAAGAACGGAAACGGTCTGCCTGCAATTAGATCACTCTCACGGAACTTGATTTTTCCTTTGTTTTGAGGTTTTTTTTGTTATCTCTAGATATTGGGAGAAAAAAGGGAATATAAATGAAATTGATACAAGTTTAGTGACTGGAAACTAATAGGCTATTAGTAAATCGCGTCTTAGAATCTCACAGAATAAGGAAGTAAGACCCAA
This sequence comes from Thereuonema tuberculata, assembly GCA_023159025.1. Taxonomy (NCBI): domain Eukaryota; kingdom Metazoa; phylum Arthropoda; class Chilopoda; order Scutigeromorpha; family Scutigeridae; genus Thereuonema; species Thereuonema tuberculata. The sequence continues at coordinate 40,859,246 of JAFIDM010000179.1, read as the reverse complement.
CATAAGCATTGAGTGAACGCAATAGTCACAGAATTAAAATCTGTAATTTTAATTTTTTCTCTTTTTTTTTTTATAGTTACCATTTTTTTTCCGTGTTGTATATGATTTCTCCAAGAAATGAAAGATTTTATCCTCCCCCGCTTCTTTTAATTCTTTACATCAGAGTGAAGAACATCGCCTTTCTTTGAATGTATGACGATTTCTTATGTGTACAGAAAATTCGTCAATACGTAAAGGTTTCTCCGATTTCACCTTCTTTTATTTTCAAATGACCATGTGTTGGCCAAAAATAGAATGTCGCGTGTGGAAAATTTTCCAAAATTTCTCCTTCTCCTCCTGTGGTGAAACTACAGGATAATTTTTGGGGGAAATTTCTGTGATTGGTTTTCTTTTGTAAATTCTCATTTTGGGATTTTTTTGTCGCTGGTATCAATGTAACTTTCGGGTCTCAGAAGGACAAATGAAAAAAAAGAGGAAGACTTTTACAGGTTGTCCTGAAAATCCCTTCACGACATGGAATCATACTGATTAATTCTACTTTCACTTTTTTATATTATATATATATGAAGCAGGACAGTGATTTGGGATTTGAAAACTGTCCGGCTTTATATAGTTTAGTAATATAAGTTAATTTTATTCTTATATTCTTTACTTTTCTAAATTTGCGAAAGATTGATTGAAATCTTTGCTTTGCGAAACTCGAAGGGTATGCTTTGAGTTTTGCCTGTTCGATTATTTATATATATATATATTAGGAATAAACATTTAAAATTTTAAAATATTATTTCGAAAAATAAACGTAAATATAAGCAATTTTTTTTGTTTATATTTTAATTGACGTAGATTCGTTGTATTTGATCACAAATAAAAAAATAAAAAAACTACACGTTCCACAAAATTTATCTTTAGTAAATTTGAAATTAACAAACATTAAGAAAATATTTTTATAAATTATCCCAAAATAACGGAGACTATTTAACAGGTTGTGTTCATGGGAACCATAGTTAGGAATCACTGTTTTACACATAAACTAAAGATTAGAGCAGCAGAATGAATAGTTCGGAGATTTTAGATTATGATCTGCACAATAAACGAACTAAATAGAGATCTGAGCATTTTTATGGATGCTTAGAATTCATTTTGTAAGAGAGATCTACTTATCCAACTAATCTTTGAATAAGAAAGAAAAAATTATGGTTGAAGAGGTCATGTTGATAAAAAGGCTGTTTCTATGCAGACAGAGATTCAGAAGCAGTCTTTGTTTAACTGCTCAGAATTATACGAAATGATTTAAATTGACCTCGTTTATACAACTCGTAAAAAATCACTCTTCCACGGCGCTCGCTTCACAGTAAATTCACGATTCTTCGAGCATTAATTTTGAAATTACCAATTAAGTTCCTGAGAAAACGTTAAGTTCCATAAAAGCACGTTTAGATGCACCTTTTCCTTACCACATTACAGTACTTTTAGTGAGGTTTTTGAAGAAATTGTTTTAGGATTCTAAAGATCTATCGGTATATCTTAGTGATTTCAGATTCTATCTGCAGTTAGATCTCCAGAACCTCTCCTCGATTTCATCTCTCCTTTCGAAAGGGAAATTTCTAGAATAAAGAAGATACCGTAAATGTGGTATGCCAAATTTTAAGAACATCCGTGTACAGTTTCCACAATTTTGGGTGGACGAAGGAAAGAAGGACTTCGAAACTTACATCGGAAAGCAAAAGAAAGAAAAGAAATTTCGGAATAAACTGCTCGCTATTTTTAAAGTTTTTTGTTTGTTTCGCCAAAAAAATTTTGAATCAAAAAGTTGTATAAAATGTATCTATAAATTTCTAATCATATTTTATGTATCTATAAATTTCTAAATATGATTAAATAAAGTTTTTTTTTTGGCACGTTTCGAGAAAAATTGTTGCACCTATTAATATCTTTTTTTACTGTTATGTTCTACGATTGATTGACTTTCATTAAACCTGATGTATATTGAAAGATTACAAAATTGTTTGTCAAATTTCGTGGAGTTCTGATGAAAAATTAATGGTCTTTTAAATATATTTTGCGAATAATTAGAATGTTTGTTAGAACAATAATAATTATACGAAATGTTTAAAGTGCCACAAATTAATAGAAAACCACAAAGAAATGACATAGAAAATAAAAAAAAGGAAAATTGGAGCTTTCATCGGTGAGAGTATGGGACGGCCGTTTCGTTCTTTTAATGGACTCGTCAGCCAGACTCACTCGCCAGATGAAACACTCAGATAAGGGAAACCATACCCTTGGCTCTTGGCTGTGGCATCCCTCCAAAAGAAAACATTTAAAAACGAAACCAAAACAGACATAATTTCAAATCCTGGCGCAAAGAAATTTGAATATAAAAAGGAACCAAGGCTGAATCCAACCTGATTAATGTAAACGAAAGGTTTAATATGCCATAAATTAATCGAAAAACAATAAAGAAATGACACGGGTGTCGTTTACCTTATTAAAAATGTATTAAGAGCCCAGCACAGACTAAACAACAAACAAATTGCCTTTTTCTGATTCATTTACCGGGGAGGAACAAGTAACAGCTGTTTCGCTATTCAACTAGCTCTTCTGACCTGCCCCGCCTCTCCCGATAAAGAACCAGAAAAGGCGCAAACCTATGGGAGAGCCACCGGCCAAGCTGGCAATGGCCCCCCAAAGGCAAAAAAGGCAATAAACAAATTCCTGTGCGCCTTTTCTGGTTCTTTATCGGGAGAGGCGGGGCAGGTCTGAAGAGCTAGTTGAATAGCGAAACAGCTGTTACCTGTTCCTCCCCGGTAAATGAATCAGAAAAAGGCAATTTGTTTGTTGTTTAGTCTGTGCTGGGCTCTTAATACATATTTAAAGAATTTAATCAGCACGTATTCTGTTTTCTTATGTTTACCTTATTACTTTTGCCCTATCGGAGCATCTCATCTGGTGAGTGGATCTGGCTGACGAGTCCATAAAAAGGACGAAACGGCCGTCCCTGACTCTCACCGATGAAAGCTCAGGTATTTTTTATTTTCTGTGTCATTCCTTTATGGTTTTCTAATAATAATAATCGTAGGACTTCGAATCAGAATTCGAAATAATTATGAATTAATATTCATAATTTGAATGGGTCTGTGATGCTAACAAAAATTAAAATCGTTGAGAATATCACATTAAAAAAACGGAATAATATGAAACCCAATCTGTTGAATTATTATTGATACTTATTGTAGTTTAATCTTTAAATATATAAAAGGAATTATTATTATATTTATTTACTTTTGTTAAATTGTTATTTTTAGTGATATTACTCTTTAGTATTTATGTTCTAACGTAAAGTAACTCAGGTATAAATGTTTTATATACTATACAAGATTTAATTTATTTTAAAATAATTATAGAAATCATATATTTTTATTCAAATATTTTCTTTTTTTCTTTTCCCTTTATTTTTAAGAATTGCATAAATTGTGTATTTCTGTAAGATTTAATTTTATCAAGAAGTATTGGGTTCACGTGCAACAATGGAATAGTTGTAGAAGAGAGATTAAAGTCTGCGCGTGAGGAATTTTCTAACAGACTTCTGAACAGTATGTGGATTATTCTAAAGTTGTTGATGTGGTAAATGTGGGAGACAGGGAAGCCAAGCGACCGCAGGTCTTTATACTAAACCACAGAAGTAACGAAAGACTGAGAAAGTATGGTAGGAGAAGTGCGGAAACGGGAGAACCCCGAGAAACTCTATCCAGCGCGGATCGTCCACCATCACGGAACCCACGTGAGAATCGAATCCAGGTACTCAGAGGTGAGAGGCTAATGTCTTAGCGACAACGCCAACTGTGCGGCCCTAATCTAAAGTTACTGGGAAGAACAATATGAAACAATGAACGGTTATCTAATGATTCAGAAAGGAACTTTGAAACATCTGAAGAGATGTTGGAGTTAATTTCTCACTGGAAGAAAGTCTTTCGGAACCAGACAAGATTGAGGATGATTGATCTAGTCAAGACAAACGTTCGGAATTAAACTAAGGGAGTACTCAGTGAACATGATTAGCTCAGTGAACATGGTTTTTATAATTCGAATATAAGAATAACTAGGAAGAATTAGAAGCCAGTGACAGTGTTCTATACAGGTCTTACGAAAAAGATAATTTTAAAGTGCAAATAAATTAATATACTTGAACAAAACTGTCAGTAACGGATCCTGATATACAGAAATTCCATGAAGAAAATAAATGTGGATAAAGAACACAGAAAGTGAGTAATTATAGGTGAAAGTCACTAAACGACGATTAGTACACAGTACGTCTTAATAATTGTCTGCTTAATTGAATATTCAAGCATCATGTGGTAAGATCCTTTTCTGAAGACAGCGTTTCAAAATATTTTTTTAAAGCATTGGCTAAAGGTAACTAACTGTAGAAGTCGAACTACAAAGCTTAAAGTTAGTTTGTACTTTAATGGTCAGAGAGTGATTTACGAGTGATGAAAACAGAGTATGCACTATAAATTAAATTATAATCTTATAAATCTTCACTTAAGCTGGCTATTCTGTTTTTGGAGTTTATATATATTTATATTGAGCTCATTTTAAACTGAAATATTTTGATGTAATTCTTATTCTACAAACCTATGATAGTGTTAATTTTTATTAGTTATTCTTATCAATGATTGTAATAGTTATTTTATGCATTAAAGGTGTATTAATAAGCTTAACATTTACTGTTGGAGAGTTTTATATTTCAGACAAAGATTAATAGTTTAAATCATTTTGGTTTTCATGTAGGTTATTAATATTGTAAGATTCTATTTTTTTTTTAATTTTTATTAAATTACAAACTTGAAGCCACTGCGAATATAGACGATCCAAGCTTTCACTTAATGGCGCCAAAATATAATGTTCAGTTAACTTTTCTCACAGGAGAAGACAGACAAGGCAACTCTTCACCACGTGAAGAAATTCGCTCTTGAAAGTGACAGAAAATAATCAGAATATTTGATTCTCGCTGAAGAACGAATTTCAGTGTTAACTTCATTTAAATGTGCGCATGCATTGATTTGATTAAAAGTAATTGGATTTAGGCGAATTAAAGTGACTACCTGCGATTTAATGAATTTTCATCAAAGGGAAAATTTGAAAATAAATAGTTAAAATATCGAGAATTTTTTCGTTGCTTAGTTTTTATGATTTAAAATAAAAAAATAATTTTCGTAAAGAAAGGATGTAAGTCCTTTAGAATTGAAATTGCATCTCCACATCTTTTATCCTTCTCCAATCTAAGCAATTAAACGTTAAATACCCAATTTATTTAAAGCCCACTTTTGGAATCAGGTCCTTAATCACTGCTAATTAATGGGAATTTCTCATTTTGTTTGTTTTCTTTGTTTCTATGTGGAACGTTGGAACGTACAATTCCATAGGAATCCCAACATGATAACTCCCGAGTCAAAATGAGGCTGAGGAACGCACTGGTTTACTTTCGTGTTTACCTCAAATAGGTTGATGAAAGAAGAAGAAAAAACGGTTGTCATCACTCTCCTCAATACATTTCGCTTTCGACCCATCGACTTCCCTCCTAATTTTAACCTCTTTCCTGTTGTTGCTGCTTTTCCATGAATTCCATCATGGAAAGTCTCTATTTCTAGACGAGATTTCCTAATTTGCACGCGCTGATAGTTCCTTCAAAAGCTATTCAAAAGCCACTTACGGAAGACGAAAGTTAAGACCTAGAAAAGGATCATTAATAACATTGCAGAAAAACCCACTAATAGTTCTCTTGTAATCGACCAATAGTTACGAGTAAATAAATTTTTCCTCTTATGTAATAACGCAGCATATGCTTCCTACAAAGAAATTATTACGAAGACCTCTTTGTCGCTTGCTTCTAATAAAAGAAACCCTGAAAGCATTTGCCACCCCTTTTCAATAAAGCACTGCCACAATGAGAAACTGTCATTCTTATTACTAAAATACCATAACACTAATTACCATTTTACTAGTATTATTATTATTGTTATTATTACAGAAATCACACTAGAAGAAGTTTTATTTATTGATATAAAAAAAAGATCTCAATAATTGCAAATTATTTATAAATTTGAAGTTGTTTAGATAACTAACATATATACATAAATACTAACATGTATTAATTCTATAATTAATAGCAAATATCAATAATGAAGGTTTACCAGATTATATGTATTGTGTTGGTCAAAAAGGTCGTTCGGTTTTTAAGTACGAATAAAAAACACATTTTTCATTTTCACCTTTAATTTTAGTGAAAAACGAATTCAACGGTTTGTTCCACTAACTTCTGCCATCTTTCAGGCAACTTATTATATTATATATATAATAACATTTTGAGCAAAAAACTGTTCCAGATGCCTTTGGTGTCTTCCATGGAATTGAATTTTTCCATTAAGAGAATTTTGTAAAGACCGAAATGGAATCCGAAGGTGCAATGTCTGGTGAATAGGGCGGCTGAATCAGAACTTCCCAACCAAAATGTAACAAATTTTGTCCCCTAGTCATCAAAGAAACATGTGTGTTGCGTGCTTATTTTCTTCTATCTTCAATATGAAACTGGCGACACAAAATTCACCAATTTTGATCAGTTTTTATTCTGAATGGACGCTGATACGACAGCTGTCACAATACAATCTAACAAAATGGTGTCGAATCACGTTAAAGACACCTAAGCGCTACTAGAGCCAACGTACGTAAAAAAAAAAACCGAATTAACTTTTTGGCCAACCCAATATAATTTCAAAATACTATAATTAGTCACTGTCATATCTCTATTTACTCTTTTATTACGTTAATTTCCCCTATAACAGCGAAGATTCAAGAACTCATTTTTTTTTTTTTTTTTTTTAGAAAGGAAAAAAGCACGCATCCAAGCAAAAATACACTTCGTTAAATTCGTATCGAAAATATACTAAACATTTTCAATTTCCCGTTTCATTAATTTTTTTTTCCGCAAATGTTAAAGTTACGAAAAGCTTAAGATCAATGTAGGCTTCAAATTGAGAAACTGTAAATGGGAGCTATTTTCCCTACTAAAAAATTAAGTCAATACTTAATTTATATATAATTTATTTTTATTTACTTACTTTATATATATAAGTATTTTTAAAACTCTTTAAATCTATGATATAAAATACATACCATAGATTTAAAGAGTGTTGAATATCACCCAAGATCCTCTTGATTGTCATCGGCTAACGTTTAGTCTTTATGGGATTGTTTAATCTTCAGTAACAGAAATTTAAATTTAAATAAAGATCAAAGTGCATGGGTCACGTGATAGTGAAGGTAACACACCTGACAACAATCGGGAATTGACAATCAAGCTATTTGGAATGATATTCTAGCGCTTTATTCTATTCACATGGATATTCCTTCTTCATTTCTTTGCTTCTTTTTCTTTCTTTGTATTCTGTGAATGTTATGAATAGTAGTTATAATAATTTTTGGAAAACTGTTTAACACGTTATTTTGCCATCACTCAGGCCGCGCGGTTGGCGTTGTTGCTAAGACATCGGCCTCTCACCTCTTGAGTACCGAGTTCGGTTCTCATGTGGGTTTCGTGATGGTGGACGATCCGCGCTGGGCAGGTTTTCTCGGGGTTCTCCCGTTTCCCCTGCACTTCTCCCACCATACTTTCTCAGTCTTTCTCTCCATCTGTCCATATTTCCGTGGGGTAGTACAATAGACCTCTGGTCGCAGTGCTTGGCTTCTGCCACCCATACATACATTCACTACATACATTGCCATCAGCCAAGACTATATTCTATGCATTTTCATTAAACTTACAATTTTTATTACTTTTGTTTCTAAGTGTTATTTATCAACGTTCAATGCATTACAGAAGATAAAACTAAGAATGAGTGTGTTTAATGGTGTTGAATGATAATTTAGCCACTAATTATTTCTCATACAGAGCTAGACTTCCTATGTTTGTCGATTAAAAGTACAGATAGATACAGTACATTTGATGAAAATCATTTTGAACGTTACGAAATTTAAAATTTAGCTGACAATTTTCTTCCTTCCAGTAATAAAGTATCTTCATGCTTCCTAACATAATTTCTTAACTATTTTCAGTTAGGAAATCACATTAGCATTCAACAATGTTTAACAAAAAAGAATTGTTCAGTTTGTGGACTTTTATCAGCCAATAGTACAGGCTGACAGAAGGACTTGCCTAATCCACAGTAAACATGAATTTCTTTCTTTCAAAACTTTCTCTAAAGTTATTTAACAAGAGGGAAACTGAAAAGAATATGAATACTTCAAATCCAAAGGAGTAATGCAAGTTTATCAAGTTCTTTATGCTGTCGAATGTTCTCTTTTATTGTGTAATCGTGTTCACAACGTACTCATATGCTAAATATCATTTCTGTAAAATACCAAAATTTGAAGTAGACTTCCATCTTATCCATTCTTTTGGCCTGAACGACATCCCTCAGTTGAAGAATGAAAACAAGTGCTTCATCAAAGGACCTCCATTCATCGTCTCAACTTGTTTTTGTTATAATTTTTTTAGATTCTTGTAATTTTTTTTCTGCATTAATAATTCTGTGGAGATTAATATTTTTTTTCAAATTAATGTTTTTTTTTTCTCTGTTGATAACACTAGGCAACAGTGAAAATGTATCTTGAACAAAACCATTTAATCTTTACTAAATCGACCATGCTTATTACGAAAATGACCGATAAATTCTCAGATTAGCTCTAGTTTCATAGATATGGGCAGGGGTTCAGAATCAGTTAGTGCTAAGAATTGATTTTGCCTCTCCTGAAATTGCCGTGGAAATCCCACATACATTAAATAGCATAGTTTCTAGTCTTCTTACTTCACATCATGCAGTGTTGGAAACCTATTTTTATCCGAAGTGCACAGCAACAGAGAAGGGGGAGGGGAGATAACCTCATATATATTGTATATCTTGTGCCACAGGTCTTCGTTCGTGGTTGAATCGTAAAAGATCGTCAATGGGCTTTGCTACTCCGATGATCTGCAGAGAACCATTAAACCATGTAAATGATTGTTATTTTTGCATGACAACTCCCTTAAAAAAAGGGTATTTCAAAGAAGAAAAAGTCAGCATTGACGTATCCTAACATAAGATCAGCTATGCGTTCAGTGCCTCATGGAGATGGATTACCTGTTCCCATCCCACCTGATTCTTATACAATTAGTGACGAGGACAGCAGTGACTCTACTGATAATGCTACTCCATCACCTTCTAAACCGAGTACATCGAAAGATCATGATTTCCAGTGTAATGAGTAGTCTACACAGCAACACAAAGTAACAAAGTGTGACTTGAATGATATGGTAAGAGATTTGGAATTACCTAAAGGTAAAGCAATTCCACTGTTGGCATCTAGATTGCAGCAGTTGAATTGTCTTGACCAATCGGTAAATGTCAGTGTGTTCCGTGAACGCCACACTCCATTCCTACCGTTTTTCACCAAACAAGGTAACTTGGTATTTTGCAGTGATATTGAGGGTCTCATGTCAACTCTGAAAATTGCATGTAAAAGTAATGAATGGATATTGTTCATAGATTCATCAAAGGTAAGTCTAAAGGCTGTTCTACACAATGGTAACTTGTTTCCATCTGTACCAATTGGTTACGCAGCCTACATAAAGGAAATCAATAATAATATGAAGCAACTGTTGAGCAGAGTAAACTATGAGAAGTTTAAGTGGCACATTTTCGGTGATTTGAAAGGCATTGCCGTATTACTTGGCTTGCAACAGGGTTACACCAAATTCTGTTGCTTTTGTGTATGTGGGACAGTCGTGCCAGGGCATGCCACTACAAACAGAAGGCTATGCGTCAAATTGAAGCCTATGCGTTAATCATGTTAACCTGGAAAAGATAATGTTATTAACAAAACACTTGTAGAATCCAGAATTGTTGGCAGATTACTGCTGGACACTCATCAGAGAATCACCAGCATCAGAATACAAACGGCAGGCAAAGCGATTGCGCCATCAGAGACATTCCTCTGAGGGGAAACATTAAGTTAAATACATGCATTAGTCTCTTAAGGATAATTATAAGTTGAGATAACTAAAAACCTAGAGCTAAACATGCATTTTAATGGCCATTTTCATGTTTAGCATACTCGAGAACATAAAGATCAACTATTTTCATCAAAGATACAGAGAAAAAGTTTAATTTTGTTGCCTAGTGATATTACACTCATTCTTATGAAATAGTTGTTGTATTCAATTGCATAGTACTTTAAGTCATTTTCTATTCTACAGGTTGATATTCGAAAATCCGACCAACGATAATCCAGTTCCTTCAGATTTCCGGCAAGGATTTGGGAGCGCAAATTCTGTGAAACTATTTTATTTAGTTGAACTAAAATTCTGTAGAACTGTTTCATTTAGTTGGTAAACATTAAAATTTCATTTGCTTTTCCTTTAGTGTTTAATTTTCTTTCTTTAAAGGACTATACAGGTAGTCATTTTCTGTAAAATATATACAGCATATGTAAACATTAAAAATCCGGCACTCCATAGGTCCGGAGGTTGCCGGATTTTCGAATATCAACCTGTATTTTAGATGAGTCGTTATAAATCTTGGGACCAAGAGTCCACGAAACAAGCTGTTGATGCTGTACAAAAAAAGAAAACTGAGTACAAATTAGCAGCAAAATCAATTAATTTGCCCGTTCAATCCTT
>JAFIDM010000179.1:40829817-40848132 GCA_023159025.1 Thereuonema tuberculata | reverse complement strand
TATGTTGTATGAATTTCTTTTGTTATTCAAGAAAGTTTGTACCATGAATGACTACATGATTGTTTATGCTTAGAATTCTGTTTTAAATGTTAGAGAAAACTTTAGATTTTCTCTACATTTCTGTAGTTTTTCCAATGAAGAAGATTTCTGCTGAAGAAATCGAAATATAGAAGATTAAAGATGTTTTGTAAATTTGAAAGGAGTTACTATGAGTTATTTGGATTTATATACTAAAGAAGAAATTTTGATTTTCATTACAATACATAGTAATTTATTTTCAAAAAATATATTTTTGAGTATTATAAATTAGATGTAATGTCTGCATTCATTATTGATTTCTTCTTCTTTTTGGTAGTAGGAATAAGTAATGACAACTCCACAAAACTAAACTAAAAATAAAATAAAGGAAATTCATGAGCTGTCCTCCGACAGCCTCAACAAATTTTCCACGCGCAATTAAAATAAGAAAAAGCGCCTAAAAATGCATTAAAAGGGTGGTACATACTTATGGAATGTTACCAGTGTTTACATACTTATTCCTTCAGTTTTTGTGGAGGTGCCATTCCTATTTCTACTACCATTTACATTCACCTCTATGTTGTGTTTGCAGTGATCACTCTCAACTGATGATCGCCAATTGAGCGTGAAACAGCTGTTTTGGGATGTCACTTAAACACTGGTCTCACCCTTTTCATGTGTCTTCTTCTGTTTCCTATTATACGCAAATCCTTATTCAAAATTTAACAGGGGAAAAAAACTAAAAATGGTAAAAATATTGTGAAGAAAAAACGGTAAAAATAACAAAAACAAACAAGCTATCATTAAAGCGGTTGTAATATATATATATATAACTTTACAACTTTATGAATACAACTTTACAACTTATACTTGTAGGCTATATTAATATTATAATATTATGTTAGCTTTTGCAGAACATTTTAATTTTTAACTCCAATAATTCAAGGAGACACCTGTAGCTCTTAATAAAGTATTTCATTGAACTTTTCTTATTAAGGAAGCAAATGCTATCATATTTTAACAAGAACTTTACATCGTGAGTTAAACATAAAATGAAATATTTGTAATATCATTTAATTTTTGAATGAATATCATAAAGCGATGAGCAGGGAAACATTTCATCCCTATGATCCAATCCGTATCTGATAAAAACTCAAATATAAGTGATATTTAAATATTACTTTTATATCTACTTCAGAATTAAAGTTATTTTATAAATACCGATTAAAAAAATCACTTCCTTCACAAAAAATTTTTAAAAAAAAAACCCAAAACTGAAGTACGCGTTAATCTTAGTCTTAATCTTCGACTATTTATTTGCGAACTAATTTCCTATTTGAATCACTGAACCATTTCACAAAAATAGTTCGATAATAAACCAAATTGGGCCTAAATAAAGTTTCTTTTCCTTCTTCAGTTTGTGAAATTAATTCTGGAACATTCTGGTTAAAATTGTTAGGGAAGGAGGAAAAGATCAAGAAATTGATTAATTCTTCGAAAACCAAAAACAATTACAAATTAAAAGTAGTTCGTAAGGAACTTCGAAATCACTTTTTTCTTTATTTAGCTATCTGAATCGGAAAAAGAAATTGAAATAAAATTGAAAACACGAGAGAAATCAGGGAAAACCTCCAATTTAACCTATTACTCCAATTCGTAACCTTCCTCCAATTTCTCTCTGCATCTTAGAGAAGGAAATACGAATGGAATAAGAAAATAAAACTTGTAAATTCCCTGTCTTTGAATGCTCACAGTAGTTTACAAATGCCTTTAGTAATGTTCAATAAGCCAAGCTGCACATTACTAGCAATGCCTTGTCGAGCTTAAATTAGCAAACAGCTTCAATAAAAGCCTTTCGCATAGTGAATCCATTTTTAATTTTTTATTTTTGAGGGGTTACATCATTTTTTAAATCAATGAATTCCTTTCCTATGAACTGTCAAATGAAGTGTGTAAACATTAGACAAAAAAAAGAACCCAGTGTTAAATTCAAGTTGTAATTCTTGCCAAAAAGAGTAAATTTGTGTTAACTTACTGATAATGAAAATCGAAAGAACTACAGTAGAGCCCCGATTATCCGCGGGATTGGGTGGCAAGGGCTTCGCGGATAACGAAAATCGCGGATAACCCGAAAAAAGACTAAAAATGAGGTGTAAACACGAAAAAAAAATATTTCACCATTCAAAACTACGTTTTATTGTACAAAAAACATAATATGTAAAACTTTTAAAATATGTACAGTAAAGCAAAAACCTTTGTTTGCATCCACAAATTCCGAGAAGGCCTATAGGATCACGCTGTACAATAAACCTGTCGGTAATTTTCGACCTTCGCACTGTAGGGCCTATTGTATTTTCCTGTCGTTGGCTTGGATTAAAATGGGTTTTTTTTGAGGTTCGTAATTAAAAAAATTTTTGGCGGCATTCGCGGATAATCGGGGCTCTAATGTATTTTGTTTAGTTTCGTAAACATTGAATTGGCAAAGGAAACTAAATCCAATAGCTTTTTTTATTATTATTTGCATTCGCCTCTTTTTAGAATTTCAATCCAATTCAGAAAAGTACGATAAAGTAAAAAAGTCAGGAAAGTACGAGAATGTAGAACGCTACTAAGTTTCCTCAGCGACTAGTTTTAATGTGTAGTTTCTGATGATAAAGACGAAAGCTGTAAATGACCACAAAGTAGTTATCGTATGATTGTTATAGATTCTATCTAACTATTTATAACAATCCTTTCTTTTCATCAGAAAAGGACAAAATATTCTAGAAAAATGCATCTGAAGTTTTGCACGTTTGTAATTTTCTAACTTTTAATTTTACATTTAGTAATGAGATATTGCTATTCGTCTTCCAGTCTTTGGAATTTTATTTTTTTAGATTTTCCAGATTCCAAATTTCAAATCAATACTTATGGGCGCGGTAGTCGAGTGGGTAAGGGCTGCGGGTTGGAGGTGACGGGTTCGACTCCCGGCCTCGGTGAAGGGCGGGGATTTTTTTTCCACGCTCCATTCCCCTCCAAATGGATTCTAGGGTCTACCCAGCCCTCTAGTGGATGGAGTACCCAAACTTAGTCCCGATGGAGTCTTACCTCCCGCGCACCCAAGGACCACCAAGGTCTGTAGTGGGACACACTTTAAATTAATGCTTGCGGGATGTGGATTCTACCGCATAGAATCTCCAAATAAGAATCTAACAATAAAAACCAAAAAAAAAAAAAGGAATCTAATACTTTGATTCCAATCTTTCAACAAAATACATCTTATTGACTAAAACTTTCACTATCACAAAAAAAAACAAAAAAAAACCAAACAAATGAACACAAATGAGAAGCTATTTTTTTTTTTTTTTTCTTGAATGATACCGATTAAATTGTGATTTACAAATTCTATCTTTAATATTACCTTACTTAGTTTTAAAGAAATGAAGGTTTTTTTTTTTTTTTTTTTTTTTTCACTGAAGCATAATACATTGATTTATGATTTTTACAAACTGGTTTTTACCAGTTAGTGATAGATTGTCAGTGAGTTACGTACTACTGAAATTACTCAACCTTTTAACGTAACAAATAGAACTAGAGTCAAAGTCAATCTGGCAGCAGGGCAGCGTTAGGGGGTGGCGAATGGGGCGACCGCCCAAGGCCCCGCGCTTGGGGGGGGGGGGCCCGCGCCTGGTATTTTTTTTTTTTTTTGGTTGTTAAAGTAGAATTGTCCTTTTTTTTTTTGGTTGTTGAAATAGTACTGTCAAGGGCCCCGCAAAATTCAACTCTCAACTCGCCCGAGGCCCCGCAACTCCTAGCGCCGGCCCTGCTGGCAGACATAAATCTCGAATTTTATATATTATCTAATATTTTTTTATTTTGTTTTTTCTTTCTAAATCCTTGTCTTACACTTTAGATTTTAAATGTAGTAATGGAATATTATGAATGGTCATCTATTTTACCGTTTACACTGATTGTTTCCTATTTAAAATATATTAATTTAATCTGATTATTGATTTAAAATTACAATATAAAAAAGTAAGCTATTTAAACATTTAGGCTTTATTTACAATAAATGAATTGGAACACAATAAAGATCAAGAAAATAAACGAAAAAAAAAAGATAAAGAGATATTAATAATTTTATAATGATTTATACATATTAGATAATAAAAACAACAACAAAATTATTAGGTTTGTGTTAGAAATTGACATACTTAAGCCCTGGAGGATAATCCTTTTTTTCTTCCGTAATTATATTCGTAGTGAAGAATGTTTCCTGTTAACAAGTATTCAAGGATATAAAAATTCACCGCTTTGAAGGACGACTTACTTATATAGATATTTTTTTATTTATTATTTACTGCCTGTCACCGCAGGTATCTCTCGTTGTTTGTCGATAGCCCGTAAGAACCTTTGTGTGGTAATATCTCTTGACGATCACTCTCTAACAATCACGACGTCATACATAACAGATGTTATGGCGTTGTACAGCAAATTATCGTGCAAAAGGCCTTTTATGTTCTCATACACTTTTTCGATTCTTATAGATATCTCACAACAAAGATAAAAAAAAAAAAAAAGTTTCGAAAAAAATCTTAAAATATGTTTTCTTAAAATATTAGGTTTTTATTTTTGTTCGGAAGTCCAGAAAACTTCGTATTCGGAATTGACATTATCTGCTGAATAACATTACTAACTTCATCTGCTGAATACTTGATTAAAATCCACAGACATTTTTTCTATAAAGCCTAAATTCTATTAACTTGAATTAAATCAAAGTATGACCCAATTTTGAACGGATTTTGACCCAATGGTTAGAAATTATTTAATGCCGTCATTAAAGAGTTAATTGATTCCCTTTTAATGCTTCTACGGATGTTTTCTGTATTTTCGTGCTCAACTTTTCCCGCAGACAAAAAAGTTCCAATGCAAAAATAAAGTATCCGTAAATATCCATCCAGTTCCAGAAACATCCAATCACTGTTTCAAAAGTTACAAACTAAACATACAAAGACACTGATTTAACAAAGAAATAGCCAAACATTAGTTTAATTTGTCTAACTAATGTTTAGTTATTTCTTTGTTCTCTGAAAATAGCTCAACGTAAGCTAACCTAATCTACATTTTGAAATATACTTCAACTTTATTCTCCTTTCGCTGTTAAAGAGTTCTTACAGTTCAGTTCATGAAAGAAGAGCTTTTGATTACGTAATTTCCTTATAGATTGATGTTTCCAGGACGTAACAGCGCCCTCTATTGCTAAAATCCGGAACTGGATCCTATAAACATTACGAAAACATTCTGGTTTTTGTATTTTCTACAGTAACGAATACATAATGATAATAATTAAAATTGAAATAATTAAACATGTTCACGCTATTCTCCTTGCTTGGCTATGCAAAGTTTGTCCTTTCTTGGTCACGCTTATGCGATCACAAAACGACGCCATCTTCGACTGACTGCTCGGAGTTCAAGTTGATGACGTCATGACTGGTGACGTTTGTTCCAGACAAAATCGATCGCTACGTAATGACCGTATATGGCAAACCCCCTTTTTTTTTTTGCAAAATACTATATTTTCGTTGGTTTGAAAAATTACCATTACATCAGGTCAAGTGGAAAATGCGTCTGTTCAGAGAAGTTGTACACTCATTCTTTTGTAGTTCCTATGCCATTAGATACTTCGACTTTATCCTAGAAGATTGTAGTATTTTCTGTTTCCTTTACGATGAAAAGGTATAGATTCAGATGTTAAATAATAAATATCCATTGAACATATGGACTCGCTAGCCAAGTGCACTTCCTGAAGGGCTGGACGGGCCATGTTTTATCCCCCGGCGGAGGTCGGAAATTTTTCCCAGATTAATATTCTTCTACCCTACTCTCAGTACAATGGATAATGGGTTTCTTTTACGGGGTGGAGACGGGCGTATCTTTCGAGCTCAAAGAAAGAAACTGGGGTCAAAGATTCATTGGGAGCATTACCTTCAGATTCCAATAGGGTCTTCATAGGCCTTGGTGAAAGATACCACACCACCACCCTGTAGCATTCATTTATTATGTTCAAAGTGCTTATTAACGAAAAAAAAAGGCTTAATTATTCCTCTTTTTATCTAAAAAAAACTTTAGTATCTAAAGAGGAATTGGCGAAAAAATCCTTTCTATTTCATTAAAATAATGGATAAAAAGAAAAGCTTCAAAAAATAAAAATAAAAAAATTAGTCAGTCACCTTTTAGTGAACAAGGCTAACTGTATCAAACAAACTTTCTTTCTAATACTAGTTTTTACGAAATCTAACGAACTTTTACCGCAGACTTTAGTGCTACGACTGCTGATCAGTGACTAATGCGTGACAAAATTGCACCTTGCATTGAATAATAAAAGAAAATCTGAGGTTTTTGAGCAATCTTTCAAATTATTTCAGTATTCTGTGGAACATACCTCAAGAAATATATTTAGTGAAGTTATTTATTGGGCGCAATAGTCTAAAACAGGGAAATTGGGATTACGAAATTGGCGCGACAAATATCTACACCAAGTTCTTGAACTTAGGTAACAATCTGATATTGATTATCCCCCATCTTACTCAACCGACAGACAACGGGGGATTTCCCCGGTGTCTGGAGACCCTTGTCTGGGGTCACCGATTTCCTCTTCCCCCCCCCCCCCCCCCCAAAAAATAAGGCATGGGATCACAAAATGAAACTGAAACTATTACCAATCTTGTATTTATTAATAATTACGAATTACTACAACTTATACAATTTTCGAAAAAAAATGAAGTCTTCATATTTCGCTATTTAATTTACGGCAAAATAAAGCAAATGTAAAATCATTTCTGTATCTACTTAAACCTAAAATTTTAACTAATCCACTACAGTTTTTTGTTTTTGTTTTGAAAACATGAGATATTTTCAAAACATGAGAATGAAGCAAAGTTGAGATGTGGGCAGTAACAAGTTTCAGAACCATTGGTCAACTAGTAAAAACCTTAGAAAAATACGAATGTTTTGCAAGCTTTTTTTAGAATGACTAAAGGATTGGTAAATAGTCTTTTAAAATCAATAATTTACATATTTTTAATTTTCTTACTCACGTGTAATTAATGTAAATTTTCATTATTTACAAAACCGCAATTTGCTTAAATTCTGCAAAGATAAAACAGAAAGGTTTATTTTTAATTTATGAATATTAATATTTCATTTTTTTTATTAGTTATTAGGCCTAAGAAGTAACATATCTCATGTAAATGTTTATGTTATTAATTTCAGAGGTAGGAATTCTAGGTTTTGAATACGGGCCAGTATTTTAAAGTTAAATATAAGTTTTCGTCTTTCATTTGTATTTTCACTCTTTTGTTAAGTATTCAGAAAATCGAGATTTCTCTAATAATAGATGGTATTCGTAGATTAACTGAAGAAATTAACAGTCACTTGTAAATCACATTAATTTACGTAAAAAAAAAAAACTTTAATGGCGGCCCTCGAAACTAATTATATAGAACCCAATTAGAAATCGAATTGACAACGTTACTTGTCCTATTTAGAAAGAAATTCGTCTATATTATTATCAAATAAGTGGTCAACAACACCTCTGTTTATCCACAAGGATATTTTAGCCTTGGGCTTAACAACTCACCCCATGGCCTGTAGTTCTTTTCCAAAACCCACCAATCACAGACTTTCGGAAAATTTTGGAAAGGTGTGGATCTGTTTTTTACTTATACAGCAATGGTATTTGCTGAAAAAAAAAGTGTAAAAAAAATAAGTAAATAAATAAATTTATCTTAAAGTAAATGTAGGATTAAAAATAATAAATATACAATAAAAAGAAGTGGCAAAAAAAATTAAAAATAAATGTTTAAAGTAGGGAAAATAATATTAAAATATGTTAAGGGCTGTATTCACTTGTTTGCCATCCCTTTTTTTTTACAGTTTTGGAATATTGTGACTGTGTTTATGGGGGTGTCGATTCGACTGAAGAGACAACTAGACAAGTTCTGGAACTGAACTGATACATTATTTATTTAATGAAAAAAAAAATGGTCTTTTATACATTTTTGCAGCAGTGAACTGATTGGTTAAGTAATTAAAATGTACAAAGGATTAGGCAAAAACATAACAAATTTAAATTGATTAGCTGATTTAACGGATGTAACGGGAAAAGAATTTAAAAATAAACATTACATTAATAATTAGGAAATGAAAAAGGAATGTTTTCAGTAAATAACGATTACAGATAAAATGAATAAAAAATACAAATAAATACAGCTGAATGATTCATGGAAAAATGTTTTATATGCAGACTGTTACATTATAATACTTATTAAGTAAATTCTTGTTAAAATAGGTATATATTATTGTCATCTTCTTTCTTTGTTTTCTTTACCAAATACTGTACTATTTACAGATTGAAACTTATTTTAAGCGGCTTAGTTTAAATAAATTATTTAATTCTTTCTTGGAAGCTTATCTTCCAAGGATGGCCCTGAAGGAAAAATATTAAATATAACAAGAGTTTGAGGGATTCACGCAGATCAATAAAAGTTAAAGGAATCTATATTGTATCTCTAAGCTTCTATTATTTAATATGGTTTTTGTAAAGATGTTCAAAAAACTAATTCAATTCTGCCAGAATATTTGCTAAAAGTTCGCTGGTTTTATTGCTAAATATCGTGTGTTTGGCTACCGGCGAAATGTTGTCATCAGCGGTTGGCTACCTAACGAGTGATTTCGAAGCAAGCACAGCGTCATATGAAATAGTAAAGTTGCAACACAATACATGATTTATTTCAGTCAAATGCTTATTTATTCGTCATTAATGCGAATGGGAAAAAAAAAAACTTGAAATACCTTGTGGTGAATCGCATAAATAGCCATTGGAGGCCCGCGGTCCACTACTTGATCAACTCTATACCTTACAGGTCGTAAATCTTGCTGGGTTTTATCCGATATTTCTTTGCAAAATTATCTAGAGCAAACATAACACAATACAGCAATACGAAGAACGCACCGCACTATTGCTGTGGTAAGAGACATTTTAAGATGTATCTCTGCCCATGAGAAGAACAGTAAAAATACTCATTCACATTACGTTGTGAGATACTGTACTGAATATTGCCTATTTTTAATCAACACTGTAGCACATAAATCAATTTCTGTAATTTGTTTGTTTGAATTTTTGTTGTTATTATTATTTATATTAATTTGTAAATTCATCTTGTACAATAGTGTTCTTTAGACTCATAATAATGTTTTTTTTTTCCCAACCTTACTGATTTACCGCAAGGATAAGGAGGGAAAAAAATTCACCATAGAATTGTTAGACAATTGCTGTTCGTATCTAAATACTGTAAATAAAATTCTAGCATTTGATTTTTTGATAGAAATGCAACCTTCTATATAGTTTCTTTTTTCATATGAAAATATTTTTACTGTAATCGAGTCACCTGACTTTGAGTTAACTCTAGATCAGCGGTTCCCAACCGGTGGGTCGCGACTTGATCCTAAAACTATCGGAAACCATCGAATAAACCATCAGAAAAGATCAGAAAAATCGAAAATATATAACGAAGGGATACGATACAAATATGGTTTTATTCTATATTCTTCTATTCCTATATATTTGGAGGTATTCCGATAAGGAAAGGTGGGTCGCCAGCTGAAAAAGGTTGGGAACCGCTGCTCTAGATCATTAATAGGACTAGACAAAACGCTTTCTCTTTCCTCACCCTTGAGCGTCTCTCTAGGAATTAATGAAGGAAAGCGAATGGAGAATAATTAGGGGAAAAAAGCCTTCAGCGAATGTCGTCATGAGGCTATTTTGTTACTGAAACGAGATATCAGGTCTTGTACATCAGTTACTGCGTGCTTCTGTTGTCCTTCTCTTATTGGTGTTTATAGGCCTCCGTTCTGATCTTAGATAGGTTGCTATCTAGTTTATTCAATTTCCTAAGTTTGAATGAATGAAAATAATTATAGAAAATATTTTAATCTACAAGGTATTTTGATTATACAGGGTGTCCCAGGACAAAAGGTCAATATTTTGGGAGGTGACAGTACAGATCATTTTAAGGAAAAAAATTCGTATGAGCGAGTACCCTATTCTGAATAATTTCTGAAATAATTGAAATTGGAGCGCAATTGTCACTGTGCCTGCTGGTTATTGTTTTCCTTCTCTTCCATCGCACGGCGCCGAGATCTCCAAAGCTAACCCCCTTGGATTTCTGTTTATGGGGTTGGATGAACAGTGAAGTGTACAGACGTAGAGTGAATACATGAGGCGAATTGTTCGCTCATACAATGGATGCTTTTGCGTGCATAAAGAAACGTCATGATGAACTCAGACAATTAACACGTCATGTTCTCATAAGAGTTGAGAAGTGCATTGATGCTGACGGTGGAATTTTTGAAATTTTATTATAAACTGTAAGAAATGTGTAACTTGACCAACAAATATTAGAAACAGTATCTCTTAGTTATCATTCATTTGGAAACTGTACATTCAAATTGCTCTATGTCAGAAACCATTCGGTATAGGAAACTCGTTCACAGGAACTTTTTTGCTTAAAATGACCGATACTACGACCTCCCAAAACATTGACCTTTACTCCTGGAACACCCTGCATAATTATTTTTGATATTCCTTTCAATTTGGTTCATCACTGTCAATTGCTATTGTTAGGTCCATCTATTTCCTGATGACATCCTGATCACAAAGTAGATGGTTGGCTTCAGTACCATGAACCATTGGCGTATCAAGAGAAGGATAGGTTAATTCTCTCCAATTCTCTCCGTCCTCTCCAATTGTATCATTTTTGGCTTCGTTTTTTGGTTGCAGAGCCTTCATTTAATTTGTAAACCCCTCCATACAGAAACGATCACAACTTTCTTTTTGGTTGAACAGTGAAGACCATCGTAACCCTTCCCATTCAAAGACCTTGATACGCGTACGCCATGGAAGATGACGGGCATTAGAAGCAGGTTAGATGATTGATCTCTCCGGAACATTCTTTATCATGTTCTTGCATGGTCGTAGAACTATAACTTCTTTGTTTATATAGTCCTTTATAATCTGTAAATGTTGTAAGGATTTACCAATGAGTAGCAAGCTGTACAATGCTTTCCAATAAACAGAGTCGCAAAGTCTCTGAACAATAATTCCAAAGTAGTACGGATTTTTTATCCCTTTCTGCCCCACTCAGATCCATTGGATCCAGGAATAATTGTTATTGTTTCAAGAAGTTTCCCATTGCTTTAAAACCATTGCTCATCTCGAACTGATCAGATATTTTGTAGAAGTTACTCGAAAATTAATAGTATGCTGAATTTTTTATCTGAAAAAAAAATTATTGATGAAAAAAATAATCATCCTTACGTTTCCTTCAAACTACGAGGAAGAAAGGTTTAAATTATGTTTGGCATATACTTTATCAGGATGTCAAATTACGACCTTTGGGTCGGATCTAGTCCGCATGAGATTCCGGCAGGTCAAGCTGATATTTACATCTATCTTGCAGTAAAGAGGTTGGATAAATGAAGAAATATAAAGGAAAGAGGGGAAAAGAAACAGGATAGTTATCATGCTCAGGAAAAACCAGCAATTAGCAATTTCCAATTTTTTCTTTACCTTTTTTTTTTCCCTAATCCAGTCAATGGAAAATATTTTTTATCAAAGGCAGATAAAACTTGTCATATATGTAGAATTCCCGATCTGGTGTTTTACAAAAATAACTGGGTGAGTCTTAGGCGTGTTTCAGGGAAACGAAAAGGCGGAAGAAACCCGTTTCTACCAATGTACAAATCGAAAACCTGAAATCCCTCTGTCGGTTCGTAAAAAACCTCCGAAATGCAGTCATCAGGTTCACAATCGAAAACGGAAGTGATACTTACTTCTGTTCGGCATGAAAACTCGAGCAAACATCTCAAAATCGTACTAGTCGATCGATCGTAATTAAACTTAGCGGTTTTGAATTTTCGCTCTATTTCAAGTGAATGTGACGAGTTATTACAAATTTACTAAAACAAGTACCTGAAATGTGCTGCCAAACTTAAAGGTTGTATTCAATCATGCAGAACAACGAATAAATGTCATCTAAACATGGGTCTGGAAATGCTTTGTTTCCAAGATATGAACGATGCAACAATAGAGAGGTGTTGGCCGAACTGTCGCTCAGTTTCACAGAAAGTGCTCGAAATGTCCTCCACCGGCCGCAATGCACGCAACACAAACGTTGACTGCCGAACTCGGTCGAAGATGTGTTGCACATTGCACCCATCCGCTATGCGATCATGCAGTGCGTGGGTGTCAGGAACCGGTGTGGTTAAAAAAAAACACATAAGGAAAAGTCCAGAGGGTTTAAATAAGGAGAACGAGCAGGTATTGAAGTAGAGGTATTGAAGATTACATGGCACGATTACTGAGGAGCAATTTAATGACTACGATACGACGTAAAGGCCAACACCTCTGTATCGTTTCATCGTTCTTATTTTGGAAATAAAGCATTTCCAGATCCATGTTTATATGACATTTATTCGTTGTCTTGCATGATTGAATACAACCTTTAAGTTTGGCAGCACATTTCCGGTATGCCCTGTGTATACGAAATCTCAAGATTTTAAGCTGCATTTTAAGCGGCCGAGGGATTTCACGTTTTCGATTTTGTTCATAAGTGAACATGTTTCGTCCTCATTTTCGTTCTTGTGAAACACGCCTTAGTAAAACATTTTGTAATGACATCAAACTATACAGGATATAGCAAAACTCTCTGTAAAAATTTTAATGGGAGATATGAGCACAAAGACAAACCTTTTTCGTCTATGAATGTAAGCTCACTGATGGAGCCTTCGGTGCTAGAGGGCGTTATTTAGAGACATTGCAATCGGCTAGAGAGGAGATATGGAATGTCAAGAGAAACTGAAATGAACGGAAACAAGTGTGAAAACATGTTTATTCAAAGAAGGCCCTCGAAATTGCGGCCGGCAACTGCAATGCATGCGTCGTAGCACTACCGGTACAACATCACAGCAGCTCTTCCGTTTCCATTGGCAGGCCCCTTACGCCAGATGCAAATCAGCCTTTGTAAAACTCTCCATGTTACACGTAGTGTGTCCGATTTACGAATGTCACGGCATGTCCTTTCTCCGTTGCCACTTCTTCTCCCTAGCCGATTGCAGCGCCTCTACATTGCGCCTTCTAGCACCGAAGGTTGCTGTGAGTTGATATTCATTCTTAGACGAAAACGGTTTGTCCTGACGCTCCTCATCTCCAATTAAAATTTGTACAGAGAGTTTTGATGTACCCTGTATAAGATACGTTTAACCTTACAAATATTATGGATTGGGCATTTTTTTTCTTTTTTGCAAATTAGGAATTTCTAATATTCCCATTATGTTTCTAAAGTTCTTTAGTTCTGATTTAAATAGCTATTATTGTAGGGCAACTGCAAAGAATTTCTCTTTTAAGTAAGAGGATGTAAAAATTATCATTCAAATAATATATTTTTCTGTGTTTTCTTCACTTAATTCATATTTACTTTATGTAGACAAACTTTATTTGTATTCAGAAGAATTGTGTTCATTTAAAAGCTTTGTTTTACCAGGGATAAAATGAACTGTTAATTAACATCTAAAGACATTCATCACTTTGTTAATGTATTTTGTGTTGTATTCTAGCCTTTCATCCTTAAACCCTTTAATATTCAATTAATATTAAAATTTTAGGAAAACCTTAATTTTTTTGAAAATTAAAAGAATGTTAATTTTCTTTAATTACTTGCGCTCTAAAAACAGGATAAAATATTAATTTTTGGCTTCTGGTCTTCTATCTGTATCTAATTTGTAAGTAAAGAAATAAGAAATTCTCATTTGATGGCGTCAATTCATCATTTAAATTAAGGGATTTACAGGCATTTAGACCCATTCGGGGCCTTGGTAATATAGACCGCAACAATTCAGACTAACTGGAAGAAGTTGGGTTCTAGTAGTCAGTCTGATGCCCTAAAGCCTCTAATCGCGGGAAACCCAGTCCCATTTTACAGAGGGTTGTATAACTCTAGGACTAACCTTGAAAAACTGTCAGAAAAAAAAACAACACGACCCTGATCTCCGTCTAGAATTGAACCGCGCTCCTCCGACCTACAGTCAAGAGGCTAAACAACTGCACCATCGGACCACAAATCCATCATTCATTAACAATAGTGTTAAGGATTTGCTAATAACTGGTGGGCGGATAGGCAAGATTGTAAAGTTTCTATATTACCATCTTTTTCTATCTCGATTATTTATTAAAAAATTATTGTATTAATAATATTATGCAAAACAAGATTTAGTTGGGATGCCAAAATTTTGAATACTTCTCTCTCATCAGTGCGAAGAGCCAAAAAACAAATTGTGGATTCACAGAAGGGAGTTCTTTCTTTCTTTATTATTTTGAGAGGGTTAGACCTCCCCCCGCCTTCTTTTATCTCTTCATTCCGACGAGTGTTAGACCAAACCTACTATAACACTACCATTAGAATAAAAACAAACAATAGACGTCCAGAAAGTTGCCAGATTTCATGTTTCACCTAAGTTGCAAATTGTAATGTAAGCAATTCCTCGTTAAGTAACTAATGTCTGTGGTGATGAAGAAATTAATGATTGATTACAAGGTAAACTTCTCTTCGCTAATCTTTTCCGTCGAATATAAAACCATCGTCTGTATATCTCCATTTGAAGGTCTTGGCCTTGGTGTGAGAATTGGTTATAAAAAAAAAAAATCCCTAGATTCACGAGATACGATTATTTAGTGAAAAACTACTTTTTAAGGTAAAAAAAAAAAACAGAAACAAAGAAAGCGATGATTCAGTAGAAAAGATAAAACTGCAAAGTAATAATTTCCATTTACGATTTATTATTATTAATTAGTAAGCTTAATTTAAAAACTACTTAATAACAATTTGATCATTACGCATATATGATCAAAGTTTGATTATCCGTGTAAAAACAGAGAAATAAATAATAATTTAACTATTTTTTTTATTGTGGTTTCTAAATATTATACAAAAGTTAGGAATGATAAAAGTTAGTCTCGTTAGGAATGACAAATTCCTATCAATAGGTTCTGAATATAGGTGTGCTACAATTACGTTATTCATTTTGAATACATATATTTTTAATACAGTTTTAAAAAAGCAGTAAAAAAATGTGTAGTTTTTCAAATGATTTTTTTTGTCAAACAGACCGCTCAGTGCTAATTATCCAAATTATATAATTTAGAATTTAAAAGTAAAAATAATTTTCTGATTTATTCTATGTACGTTTGTACGTTTGTATAATAAAGTTACCTATGTTCAGCTTATTTTTATCGATTAAAGTAAGAACTAATAATAATAAATATTAAAGACAATGGAAGTGTACAAAATTAAACAAAATAATTAATAAGGTAAAACATACAGGATTTAGTTTAATTGATTGTAGTTTATTCTCTCGAATTTATATGATTCAACTAGATGGTTGACATGGCACCTAGTTTTGAGAGATACATTAAATGAAAACTGGAGTTACTATCTTTCGTAACTATTCATAATTGTCTTTCATAACTGTTACTCAGGAAAAATTACAGTTTTTAAAAAAACAATTACGCAACGTTATGGTAAGGAGTCACATAAGTTAAAGAAAACGGAAGAGAGAGGAATGTTTGAAAAATCAAGAAAATGGGAAAAAGAATTTAGAAATGGATTTGTTTTGAACATTGAACATCCGTTGTATTTATGTTTCTATAGTAAATTTACATTGAGTTTTCATTTCTTCTGATTCTTTTGATAGAATTTACATTTACATTTACTAAAGTTTGATAACATGCCTTTGCCATTTGCTTTATCATTGAAAAGAACAGGCACTTGTAATTTTCACTTTCCATTGGATGTGTAGAAACGTGTATGTGTTTTGTTTCAGGATTGCTTATTACATAGATTTGTCTTGGGTCTTTGATTTGGAATTTATCATACTAACTTTCTGCATTGTTCTCTTATTTATTTGTTTATTTATTTATTTAGTAATACATATTTTTTAGTAATTCTTTATTTTTAGTTCATGTTATTATTAGTAGGCCTAGTCAGAGATCTATTAATTACATATTCAGAACAGTTGGTTTCAAGGAAATATTCCAAAAAAAGTTATTTTATTCTCAAATTTATTTTATTTACTCTGTAGTGCTTTAAAAGGATATCTAAAAAAGTTAAAATTTGACAAAAAATATTATTGTAAGTACCATTAATGCGTGTAAAATTGTAATTCTTTCAGAAAAACTTGAGGCCAAACACACAAATTAATTAAAAACATTTAATAACTATTTAGGTCAGATCATTCTGTTACATTAACAGATAAATCCCATTTATTTAAATCGTCTATCATGCTGATAGTATACGGGGGGGTGGGGGAGCGAACGATAGTTTTTGCCCCTCCCATTCTGAAAAGTGGAGGGGCACCTCCCCCCCCCCCTGCTTTCCCAGTTCCGACGTCCCTGGTTCAAAAGGATGTAATTAAGAATATGTAAATAAATAGGTAAAATTAAGTTATTATTATTCAGGATTAGCTGTGCTACAGCATCTTCCTGTGCTCATATTATACAATTGCTTTCTTCCATTCTTCTGTCTTTCCAATCACCATAAGCTAACCCTTTCTTTCGCTTCGTTCTTGAAATGTCTTCCATCCATGTTATTTTCGGTCTTCTCCTTTCCTCTGACCTAAGTGGGAGCCATTGGAGAATTTTCTTCGAAATTCTTTCTTCTGACATCGGTTTCACTTCCCCGTAGCATTTTTGCTACTGTGTTTTTATTGAATTTTCTATTTTCCCTCGTTGTCTAATTAAATTATTTCTGATATTTTTTTTTTTCCTTTTTTTGAATGTCTTACGGTCCATCGCTAAAAAATCGATGTCTGTTGATGGTAATTTCATTTCTGTTCTTTTTTTTTAAGTACCGTATATAAGTCATTTATATAATACGGAAAATTTATATAATAAGGTAAATATATTATCTTTTACTTAAAGAGAATTTTTAAAAGGGCTTAGAGAGCTCATTTAACTAACAGAAGATATCTCGCTCTGTATATCACCGAATGTTTTGACAATAAAAAAATCATTCATAAAATACCGATTTCAAGATTGTAAAATACTTGAAACAATATCTTAAAGCGTTTACTATCTGTAATATGTGGTGTCTTATAAGTACGCATTGGTAAAGTATCCGGCTCGTGTATTCAAATTCTTTAACGTAAATACAGATTTGTAACATTAGCATAAGGTAGGCCTACTCGTAACAATATCTGAAGCAGTACCTGGAATTTGGTATTATTTAGCATATAAAAACCAATACAAATAAACTGACATAAATATCGATTTCAATAAGCATAGTAATTCATCATATTTTTACGATATGTTTATGATGTTAACTTAATGAACATTATATAATTTACTTCGAGTTCCAGTAAAATGAATAAAGGCTAATTCTCTGCAATCAAATTTTGCAGTTCATATGTAAATTAAGTCTCTTTCATGTTGTTAAACATGTCTACTTCATTTAAAAATTTGGAGCAAGCGAAAATTATTAACTATTGTTTTGATAATTATTTTGTAGTTTCAATTAATGTATGCAATTGAATATTAACTAATGAAATCAACCTAACATCCTGATGATCTGAGAATCAGGAAATGAATCAACAAATTTTCTAAGTTGATCATTCTCGAACATCTCCTTTCTTTGCTTTCTTTCAAATTAAATTGGATATATTTTGTTGTGGATTTTTCTTTTTCTGCAAATTTATTCCTCCTCCGTGTTATTACAGTGTTAATTCTTGAATACTGTCAAGAATTCATTAAAGCCCATTAAAAAAATATTATCTTTTTTATATATGTCAATGAGGATCATACTATTAATAGGCAAAAATACGGATATTTGTAAATTTGTAAATTTGTAAGCAGAGTCGGAGAAATAACGAATCACAGTGCAGCGTTCGAACACGTCAGTCGGGACGTCAAGCCCATTTGTAAACATGGCGCTCTACTATTCGCCCCAATTCGGCACGACGGAGCGCGATTACACAATTATCATCAGTTTATTGAGATTTTCTTCCACACATAAATGAAGTTTACACTGAAATGCATGAAGTTCACGCGTCAAAATTTATCAGAGAGTTCGTAAAACCTCGGTTTACGTAATTCTACAGCTTCGGCTGTTACCCCATTGAACTCTGGGATAGCCGCTCGCTCACTACTCAACAGTAGGGGAAGCAACACGTGCTGTCATTGTTGCCCAGGGAGGATGATTGGTATTGGCT
>JAFIDM010000179.1:40814304-40829807 GCA_023159025.1 Thereuonema tuberculata | reverse complement strand
CAACACGTGCTGTCATTGTTGCCCAGGGAGGATGATTGGTATTGGCTGTTAGACATTCGTTATTGTTATTGTTGAAAATGGTAAATCAATTTTTTTTTTTTTATTTTTAACAAAGTTGGCTTAGTCATTCAAACTATATGTGGGCTGTTACGAAATTCATGGCTTTTAAAAAATGAGCTTAGAACATATTTTTCAATCTTGTGTTTTTCAAAAATGTGGAATCTGTTTTACTTCCGTGAATATTTCACGGGTTGCCACTAGTAGTCTACATATTAATTTCACATAACGTACATTAGTTTACTTTAAAGATTAAAATTTGCAATTTTGACATTAAAACTACAAAATTTTACTCATGTGATACGCATGCGGCACAGTCCCTTCGAGTTACATAAAATCGAGGGCACTGTTGCGTATTACATGAATTTACTGATATCCACCACTACAGATTGATTAACGTCAATAAAACTGAATTGATGCTTCCTGGATAGGATCTTATCACTCTTACGAGCAGATTTCTCGGCAGTAGTTCAACCTATTTCGCCTCATTTTCTTCACATTTATAGCCCAAGAGGTTAAAATTAATACTTAATACTTAACATTGTGTGTAAGATTTGTGTGAACTTAGGTTTATCATATCCGGATACAAAATAAATGAATATTTCCATGAATAAATACGTAAATAAATAAGGATAATTAATAGGAAGATGGAGATAGATTTTGAAAAGTGCACAATTTTCAGAAGATTAACAAAATAGGAATAAAAATATTACCATATTGTAAAGATGTAGATACCGTACAGTATATACGTTACTTCAGGATCGCCCTTCAAATTTGGATGTTTTGTTGCCCTAAAAGTAATGCAAAGGCCTTTGTCTGAACACAACTACCTTTAATATGTTGACGCTTTAATTAAAAGTTCTGTGCTTCTATGACAACAATGTACAGTGAATTCATTCCCAGAGAATCAATACATGTTATCTTGTAGTCATAGTTCTGAGAACATGTTCAAGAGGTATAAACAGATAAAAGACAGTCTCCTATTTATGGAAGAGTTCCATTCCGCAGACTCCTACGCTTGTCGATTCTTATGTAGGTCGGAGCAATACCTCACTACATAGTTTTCAACATAACTTTCAGATAAAAAATATTTAGTATCTGTAAAAAAAAATATACTACAGAGAAAATAATAGTATCTGGTAACACAGATTACAAAGAAACAAGCGTATTAAAATTAAAGCATAAAAAGATATTGTTGAGTTAAACTGCAGAAGTGTTAACATTTTATCACATAAATCGTTTTACACAAGGACATGCACGTGGTCGGATGCGGAGGATGTAGAGTAAGCGCATCGTTTGTCTCCAATGTTTACGTTAGCTCTTTGGTAAAGTTTGAACAACTCGAAATGTTATTTTTAATTTCTACGGACTTTTTACGTAATTCCAGATCTATGTAGGTTGGGATTAAGTAAGTCGGGTTATGTATATATTCGTATTCGTGTTATGTATCTATTAATATTCCTTTTGGATTCAATACTACCCTATTTTTTTTAATTATAAACGTAAATTGAAATTCTAGAGGATATTGATTTTGACATCAATTGTATAATCATTAAAATGGAAAATTAATCATCATTAAGAAGAATTGAATAAGAATCAGCAAAAGATAAAAGTATGATTTGCAGAGAAGCAGCCAACTCCGGTGAGTCTCAAATAACACGCGTTTAAATTACCTACTTCAGAATAAACATTAGTGAAAATTTTTATTCATCTTCCTTCTCTCCATTTGATTTTTATTATCGTTCTAAAATGGATAACTATTTTATTTCAATAATAACAAAAAACTAACTACAAGAGAACTGCTTCACGTTCTCTTTTTTTTTAATGAAAGAAAATGAAGTCCTTCTTTTATAATTATTTCTTAGTTAATTCTCTGTTATATTTTCCCAGTAGTTTTGTGTAACTGACTTCCTCCTATAATAGATATAATTCGTTTAGTGATGAACTCTATTCTGACAGCGATGACTGGTGATGGTGAACTCTTAATTTTATTGTAATTGGTGCAAATGTAGACTTTGAACCTTGTGATTATCAACGAAGACTCTATTCACGACCGCCGTGTCATATGATTGTCCTCGGACAGGGGCAGGATTGCAAACCCCCAGGGGATGTGAGCGGCGGGCGACGGCCCTCCCATTGTTTCGGCAGAAGACGTTGTCCGCCGAACACTGACATCAGGTGGTCTTCTGAAGAGAACAACCGGGAGAAGGAAAGGTCGCCAGACAAAAAAAATAAATAAATAAATATACGTAACTCAGTCCATCGTTGCCGACGGAGATAGAGTAAAAAAAAAAAAAAGGAGCATCATAATCGGTGCGGTGAATGAAAGGCCGTTATCGGCATCTGCTCGAGAGACGACGGCGCAACCACCTGCTTCTCCCGAGCGCTGGGGGAAGGAGCTCCGCTGAAAACCGGTCTTCCCGCCCGATTCCCGCTCGAGTCGGAATCGACACAGCTCGATCGCTCCAGACAGTTCTCGCTTTGACCTGCTCTCCTGGGCATGCGCCCTGAGCCTCGAGTAACCACATGTTCCGTTTCGTTTCAGGTTAAACGCACTTATCCCGTCGCACGCACCACATAACGTCTGCTAGTCTCCAAAAGGATTTTCGTTCTTTCATTTTCCCCGATCAACGACCGCAGATGTCGGCGAGACGAAGCCGGTGAACACACGAACAATCTCTCTCCCCGCTCGAGGATTTAATCTCCCGGCTTCTCGGATCACTCCGTTACGGGACATTTTATTTTTGTTATTGTTTGGTGGCACGTGAGACGAACAACATGAGCGCCTTTTCCACTTCCACCGATAAAATCCTAGAACAGGGCCTCGGTTCCAGCACCACGTCTTTGGGAACGACGGCATCCTACGGCACAGTAAGTCCCCTTCCTTATTAATCCCCCTCCTTTTCTTCTCTGGACCGGTTCTCGGCCTCGATTGGTTTTAACCACAATCAACTTCGAATATAAAAACCGACCACCAACTCGCGACCCACCGATTCGCCGAAGTTCGAAAATTAGGACTTGGGCAACCTGTTCATAACAACGCCCTTGTCCATATCGCTCTATTCTTTTTTTTCATTATTCTTTATTTTTTGTTGTTGTCATCTGACTGTCACATGAAAAATAACTGGTTCTTCAGTAATGGTTTCAAGTTAAAACAAAAGCAATAACGTGAGTTAACATTACAAGCTCTCGTTGTATTCGAACTTCACA
The DNA here is from genome assembly GCA_023159025.1 of Thereuonema tuberculata. Lineage (NCBI taxonomy): Eukaryota > Metazoa > Arthropoda > Chilopoda > Scutigeromorpha > Scutigeridae > Thereuonema > Thereuonema tuberculata. The sequence continues at coordinate 40,826,540 of JAFIDM010000179.1, read as the reverse complement.
TAAATCATGCCCATAGCAATAGCCTACTTAACGCCGACATAATTAGAATATAAATATTTCCTGCAACGTGAATGCTGTGTTTAAGGTAACTATATCTTCACCCAACCACATTCAGTTTTCCATATTTTTTATTTTAATAAAATTTGTTCTCAAATACGCGTCAAACTTTGACACCGAAATAACACGACATTGTTTTTCCCCAAGAAATATAATTACGAATTTTTTTTTTTCATGGTTAAGTTACTTTGAGCTATTTTTTTGTTTGTTTGTTTGTTTGTTTCTGTGAACTTTACTAAGTTACTTTTTATAATTGCCTCGAAGTTGAGAGTTGAATTAAGTCTCATTGACTCCAAATAACAACATTAAGCGATTTGCAGTTTAATCCCCAATGGTTAAAACTAATCTTTGGCGTAGCCAGTGATCTGATTCATTCCGCTCGTGATTCACTTAAAGTAGGCCTTGAAGAACCGTTATTTCCTCTGCTTAATATTTCGTTTCTAGAAGACGTTTCATTCTGTTAACCGGCCTTGGGTTTTTCGTTTTTGTCTTTCCAACAGTATTGATTATTTTCACTTCCCAACTGTTGCGAGCAGCCAAGTGTTCCCAAAAATCAATACTTTCAAAACTGCAGTTTGTGATTCACGTTAAGTTGACTGTATTTCCCTCTAACTCATACTTTAACGGTAGATAACAGAAAACTTAGGAATTCTGCATTAAATCACATTCTCAAGGAAACTACAACAGAATAATACGACAGTTTAGATTCCAACCACTGACCCTGGAACTTTTAAACGCAACTTTTTTGTCGAAATGGAGAGAAATAAACATTTAATTTTATACTCAGTTTGTCTATAATCATGATAGCCAATAGCCTATCTAACGTAAACTCTCCATTCAGTTTGATAGATACATAAACAAAGGATAAGAAAGCTAGGAATTCTACTCAAACCTTACGAATCCAATAACTAGAAAGGCTAAATTTTAGTGATACAAAATCCCATGTGTAGTAAACTTACCCTTGTTTATGACTGATTTCAAGTAAAAAAAACAAAAACACAACCATGCGCTCGCCTTAAAAGGTCATGCATGATCATAACAATCTTAACTACACGTATATAAGTTGTATATTAAGCACTCTAATGAATATACGTAATAAACATCCATTATTGACCTAAAAATTGCAGTGCTATCTTTTATTGTTACAGTGCTAATAATGATCTGAAGTTCACTGGAAGTTTATTTATTCTAGGATGCTGAAATTGCCTTAATTTTGTTAAATTATCCATTGTGAGTTATCTATTCATTTTGGTACAGTTTGGATAAGACATAGGGAGTGTGGGACCGAATATTCCGTTATATGTTAAATCGTAGCTTTGCACGATAGAGAACATAGCAGCTTATCCCAGGGACTACAAGTTTTTTGGCTTAGTCACAAATGAATTCAACCGAATTTGATATGAAAAAACAAACATCTCCAGTTCTGTAGGTAAATGTTTTCTGGCGTTGCCATGGAAAATGGTCTGTCAGCTGAATTTTTTTCATATTTGTTTTTTTTTTTACAAGGCACTAAATAAAAGCGTCTTTTGATTAAGCAGGTGATGTTCCATAACCAGTTATTTTTTTTCCATGCGGGCGTTTTAAAACAGTCAGCCGCCTTGGCTGTTCTGAATCCTTCGATGCTGTGTTGTCGTGTGAATCGAACAGTTCATGTGACCGAGATTTGCCTCTTAGTAGTTCGGTCACTCAAGTGAAGCAAACGGGTGGTTCACAAGTCTTCCCCATTGCAACGAAACCAAACTCGTTTTATATTACGAATGAAGTGGTGATTTTTTTTTTAATATATATTTTTTGTTAGAGAATTACGATTTAAAAAAAAAAGTTTAAAAACGAAACTCAGTGACTTGTCATTGTTTCAAGTTAAAAGTTTAATGGTTTAAAATTGAATAAATTGCTAAAAATAAAAATAAAAATCCTTTACTTTTTGCAATTTCGGTTTTCGCTTTTCCCCAAAGTGATATTTTTACTTCCTAGAATTCCTTTTCCCCCCAGGAAGGTAAAAACCCAGAGCCGAAGGGTTAACGGAAGAGAACCACCCCCTAATTTCTATTTTAAGCTATCCCCTAATTAACACCCACCAGCATCTATCGAAGGGTCATCGATAATCCCTTGGTGATTTTTTTTTCCTTGTCTTTTTGAATGAAAATGTCCAAACAGAAGTTTGCAATGAAAATGCCCAAACGGAAGTGATGTACTGTCAGAGAAAAAAGGTTGAATAAAATGTGATTTCTAGAGAATTAATCTGTTCCTAGATTTTTTTTCCTTCATGTAAAGACTAAAAGATCTCGCTCTTTATATAAAGTAAATCAATAATGACTCAATTTAAGATGAGCAGCATTTCTTTTCCCATACAAAAATGTTCTACTCCTTCATGCTTACGTATAAAACACGTACTTACATGTAAAGTGTAGCATAACTATTGGGTGGTCGATAGTAGCCTGAAATTGCCCTAACACACTATGTATTTTGTTTAGCCAATAGGTTTTTTAAATTGACCTTTGTGTAAATAAGGAGAGAGACAATTCGAACACAACCGTCAACAGCAAATCACCGTGTGTAGTCATGTTAAACAGAAAAGATAAGGTCTTGTACTTTTAATTGTACTCTTGTTTTTTGCGCCACTCTGTACATCGTTTATTCTTTTATATTTCCCAGCTTACTTAATGTATATAATTACACACTAAGGAAAATGCAATAAATAGAATTTCACTCCGTGTAGTAGATGCAACCAAATTCACGTGTATTTAAGTTTTCCCGTAATTTCAAGTTGTATGAAGGTGAGAAATGTTTGAAAAATAGAATTTCGAAACTTCAAATGCAGAAGCCTGAACTGCGTTCCCAGAGACATTCCAGTCTTCGATTGGCAGTAACCTATCTTTTCCATTTGGGTTCCCATCTTCTCTATTCGGGTCCGGACGTTTCAGTCAGAACTGGAAATCCGGTGACCAGCAATTGTAGGTCATTCCCCGTAATTACAAACCTTTCTTTTGTGAGTGTCTTCTTTTCAATAAAAGAAAGAAAAAGAAAGCAATCCTCCAAGTCCTTGATTGGTAAACATTTCCTAATTTTTGTCATTGAAGTCTAATTATTCAAAAAAATTTACATATTTAGCGAAAAGATTTACGGGGCTCACTACTCCTTTTCTTTATTGCACTTTTAAATTTGGCTCATCCTTTACATCTAGCTAGAAATCACATAATAAATCATTTTAACGATTCACAAATGGTTTATGGTTCTACTAAAATTTAAGATTTTATTTTGTGAGGTGTTTTGTTGGTATTTTTACTGAGTATCATACAGCTGACATTCACAGGAATTTAGACGAATTTTAAGATTTCAGATTATTTCAAAATTTAAAACTAAATAAACCAATTTAAAATAATCATGTCTGATCAATTTGGAGTTGTGATGTATTGAAGCTAAGAAAACGTATTTCGAAAAACAAATGTGTACCGGCAGCAGTCAACTTTAAGAGCCACATGCCTAAAAGAATTGTATCTAATTTAACTAGAAATATGCCCTTTGATAACTAGAATTATATAAGTCAACTAGAATAATATATATTTGATTATATGTATAATTGACAACTCAATTCTTTCAATACTGTTGACGATTTCATATAGGCCTAGAGGTTTGGGAGAGCCCTGTCTTGGGAAGATAGAGAGGCGGTGATGCTGCGACCATTCTTCAAGCATAGCGCCGCCTTTAACTTTATCCATATATACGTATATATATTCTCTTTTCTCTTTTTTAAACTAAATATTACTATTATCATTATAAGCGCTGAGTAATCTTAACTTTGGAAGTCGCAGTCTTGCATTACACGAGGAAAAAAAATACGTATATATTCGCATAATATCTCTAGCAGGATTTGTTCTTTTTTTTTGATAATATTGTTAGAAAAAAAAACATGTTTGTCTTGGATCTATAAATAGCTCTTTCTCCTTGAAGACTGAAAGATTTCTGGTTCTCTAGATTTTGTTATTAGTGAAGACTAATTAGAGAGCATGGGGTTAAATCCCGTAAGACGATAATTGAAAAATTAGTTATCCCGGGAAGTGGACATTTTAAAGAACTATAAATTTAAGAACTTGTCAAAATACTTTAGATTCTGATATAAAACGAAACCTTAGGAATTCAATTTAGGCCGATTATTATGTATATGCTTATATACATAAACTTTCCGTTCGAAACTAAAAGTTGTCACACCAACTAACTTATAATTTTCTCTTAGAAACTTATTTTCTGAAAAAAAAAAAAGAAATTGCAATAAACAAAAATAATTTTTTTAATACTATGATAATTCGGTTTTGAATTATTTTTTATGTTACGTAACTTTTATCATCTTTGACACGTGAGCAGTAGCCAGGAAAGCGAGATTACCGAAAACACAAAACGAAGATCGTAGAATCCAATACTTCCGCTAACTGAGTCTCCACGTTACACAACTTTTCAGCAACTCCGAACCTACTAATCTCAAATAGCAGATTTCTCAACCACGACCATTGTCATTGTCTACTCAGTTGAATTTTATTTCAAAACCAACAGATATTTAAAGAAAGGACAAAGTCGGATTCTTGGCATCAAATTAATATTTATTCCAGATCTTTCACCTTAGTTTATTTTTACCGAAAATTAAGTTAACAACATTAAAAGTTGTAAATATAACTTAAAAAAATGAAATTAACAGTATTCATTAAAAACTTAATGAAATTCCATTATATTAATATAAATATGAATATAATATTTTTATAATATGATGAAGCGACCAAGATATATGAGTATATTAAGGTTAAATTTTGAGTAAAAATAATAACCTAATTAATTAAGTCATTTGTAATAATTAAAAAATGAAACGGAGAAAGGGGGGGGGGTTACAACAACAAAGCGTAAAATGAATTTAGAATCATACACTCTTATTCGATAATCAGAAAACTCGAAACTGGAGTTTATATAAGAAAGTGAAAACTTATGAGATGAATTTAAATAGGTCCTTATTGATCTTAATACGTGTTTGATTTAAATACTGATCAAAAATCGGCAAATTACTTTGACCTTGATTGACAATATTCTTGATATCTTGAATCTACTTATCTTAGAACGCTGAAATTTCGATGATAGATACATGTTAATGAATGTGATGTAATGCACTGTGATGGTGTCTGTTGCTATTGATGCAAATTGGATCTATAGATGAGAATTAGGACTAACAATTATTGATACTAGAATCTCCTTCATGCACTGAAAAATGAAATAAATAAATAAATAAGCATTAATTATTTAGAAAAAAACAAAAACAAACAAACTGAAAGTTAAAATTATGAGTAATTTTAGTTTATTTCATATTTTTCCAATCTTAGCATCATCATTAGTTTTTGAATCTTAGCACACAGTATTCGATTTTTTTTATAATATAATAATTTTTCCACAAAAGGAAAACTGCTTTATAGCTAGATGTCAGTTATTTAATTTTTAGAAATAAGAATTTGTTACTGTCACATCAATCTTTAAACAACTAATGTTTGAAAACACGTTTTGCAATACTTGGAAACGACATTTGTGTTGATTGGATGAGAGTTGTGGCTAATTGGAAGGCTTGTTCGATCTAACCATTCTTTCTTTATCGACATCCTTTCGTGACAATTGCGTCTCGTATCGTATCACAAACACACTAATTTCGTTCGTTGCTCTTACAGATTGCCAGCATTCCTTACGATATGTCTTAAAAAAAACAAACTTTCTCTGCTTTCCAATCGTCTACCACTTTTTGTTTTTGATTTCTTCGATATTAATTTGCATAATTTACAAAAGATGTATATTTTTATTCTGATTTTCTAACAACAGCGTGATGATGGGACTTCATTCTTCGGGACAATAGACTAAAAAATAATCCGAAAATTTAGCAGTCAAGAAGACGAGCAAGGCGGCTGCCTCGGGCGCCTTGACACCGCATCCTCTAGTTTATCAAGTATGATGGTAGATTATAATTATGATCTAACTGGAAGGGTTTTGAGAGAATTTTCCAGCATCCATATCTTTAATTGATTTCTTTCGTAAATAATTCCAATTATTTATTTTTCCTTAAATCAAATGAAATAAAAAAAAAATATTCATTTTTCATTAAAACTGTTTTAACTACGCATTTCAAAGAACGAAGCCAACATCTCAATAAATTTATTTCATTAAAAGCAATAATCACATTTAGAAAGCTTATTTTTTTTTTTCCAAATAGGGAATTTCCAAACACCTATTATTAGACCTACAATCAGAGAAATACTATTGGAACATTGGATATGTATATATATTCTTTATCTTATTTGTTGTTGTTTTTTTTTTTTTTTTGAATTGTGATTTCCTTTCGAATTTAATGTTTAACAATCAGAATTTTAAATTTAAAATTCTGATTGTAAAAAAACTCAACTCAACACAAACAGTAACCAATAAAAACTTTTGAAAGCTTACGAATACGTAAATTTTTTTAGTTATTTATTTTAAAATAAAATTTTCAGAAATCTTACTAGATAAAGAATATATCAGTAAGTAATAGTTAACAAGCCTACTTTAGAACATTATTATATTATTATTAAACATCATCCACCAGAAAATAAATGTAAAAAGTACATTTATTATAAGAAAAAAACGAATTTTCAAGGAGATAAATTCACCGTCAAAAGGCTTGACAAAGTTGAGACGGTGAATTTATCTCCTTGAAAATTCGTTTTTTTCTTATAATAAATGTAGTTTTTACATTTATTTTCTGGTGGATGATATTTAATAATATTTATTACAAAAGAGAAGATCTGAGGAAGAAGTATGGTTTGTTTGTATATAGTAAAACTATTATATTATTTTTTTTTTTATTGAAAAATATACTACATATTAAGACAATGTGATTTATCTATCTAAGTTTAAAATTCGAGCAAGTTAAAATGTTATTTAAAAATGTTATATAATTTCTTTTGTTACAAATTAATACAGTTCATATAAATAAATTCTGTGTTTTATGCAAAGTTAAGTAAATGAGACAAAAAGAAGGAGAAACAAAAAATGATAACTTTAACGACGTTTGTTTTCGGAGTTTCTCATTTAAACAAAAAACAAAAAAAAAACCGTTCTATCCCTTATATTTCGAAACTTCAGAGGCGCGATTTGCTTTCCGCATTCCTTTAGCCCATATTTTAAGGGTTTATGCTTCAGCTCAAAATTTCCCGACGACAATCTAATAAGAATTAGAAATTATTATATCTGATGTCTTATCTTCTAAATCTATTTCATCTTCTAAAATGGTAAAATTTTAATTTTGAATATATCGTCTGATTCGGTTTGTCTGGAAAAACAAATAAATAAACAAACCAGAATCATTGGATTCTCGATTTTTTTAAATTCGTTGATCGTCTGGAAGTTTCTTCTTTTGTTTCAGTTTATAGGATAGATAAATAATTTCGGCTGTTTGAAGTTTCTATTTTAAACCCTGGAACCAGAAGTTGCTCCTATAACTTGTCCGATTTCCCCCAACCCCTTTTCTGGTAGTTCTGGCTTTTGTGTTACTTTCAAAGTATTGTCACTGGACTACTGTTGTCTACTTTATAAAGATAACTTATCTAATAGAACTCATTATTATGGTCATTTATTATATATAATTAATTTTTAGTCATCTTGAAATCCTCTATTAGTATACTATGTTGTGTCATTGTGACATTTGTTTCATAACTATTGAGGAAAACTTCCCTTGCATACATACCTATTATCAGTACGGCCAAAAATGAACCTCCCAGAATGCAACGCAGATGATAGATTTTTCTTTCCTGGCCTGTCGGTCACATTCAAATGTGAGAGAAAATGGCGGTCGTTGATTCACATTCAACATTTCGACGAGGAAAAGATCTCAAAAATCAAGTAGGGAAATTATTCTTAACGTTGCTCGTCGATTTCAAGAAGATGTATGTGAGATTTTTGATATTTCCTATTTTTGATAATTGAGATTGATATTTTATGCTGAGCTTACGGCATTGATACTGGAGAAATTAGTCAATGATAATGTGTTTGCGGGTCCAACTTTCGCCGCGACGATAATACAGACATGCATAGGGTATATACTTTTATATAAACTTTATTGATACTATAAATATTTATGAAATATATAGTTAATTTATGATTTGTTAATGTATAAATATTTACATGATTCATCAATTTTAAGATTCGAAATTTCAAACATTAATTTCAGAACTCTTTAATAATGTCTGAAAATGAATTTTATTATTAATTACTAATTTGAAAGCCATTGGCGGAAGAAAAAAAAAGTGTCTACAAATTCTGGCAGATCTATCAGTTGCTTATAGTGTACTTAATTTATTTTCTTAATGACTCAAAGTTCCTGTTCGATAGGAAATTTTCTTCGTATTTGCAAAATTGGAATATAACATTATGTGATCCTCAAAATTGTAAATTAAGTACAAATTTAAATTGCTTTTATTTTTTCAATACAAGCGGAATAATGAAAAAAAAAGACATTAGGCCTATAAATCAAATCAGAGGCCTACAGGATATTTCGAGGTCCGGGAACTGATCGGCATGAACCAAAAAATAAAGTCGGCTTCAAAATTTCGGGAAGGAACAAAGCATGAGAAACAAATATAGCACAAACAGACAAGGCGTTGACAGGTATCTTTTTATCAGTTATTTTCTATAAAAGAAAAACACAATATAGCAAACATCTTTAATTTATATAAACAACAATGGATGAGTCCTAAAGAGCTTGAAACAGCTCTTCCGACTTTTATCTTTAATTTTATTTTAAAAACTTTATTTTTAGTTATATGCACTTATTAAATTATCATCATATTAAATTCTTAAATAAACTTAGGTACGTTTTTTCTTTCTTTTCTTTACTTTTACCAAGTAAAACTGAAGTATTTGTTTTAATACCAAACTTTCTTGAGAAATCGTCAGCCTTTTGTTTCCCATTCGTTTGCATTGTGGGATGCGCCCTCTGTAGAAAGAGATAAGAATTCCAGGATAAAAACAAAAAGAGAAGCTGAGCGCCGAAGAAAATATAGAGCATTTGACAATGATTCTTTAATTGAGAATACTTGGAGACTTAAGAGATTGTTATTTAGAGGTTATCTTTTCAGGTAATCGGATTCACATACAAGAGAAACAATATAGAGATCTTTTTATGAGTAATGAGATCAAAGTTGTTTATTTTTGAACTAGGTTAACTTTTCGGGCACACATACTTTCACCATGTTCTTGACCTTTTCTTATCTTCATCTGAGTAGGGTAAAAGGAATTTTCTAATTCCATTTAGATTTCTTTAATGGCTTCAGAAGCTGACGAGGGAATGGCAACCATTTTTAACCAGGATATCGAACCCGAACTGAATCGAAAACCAGAAATCCAACGAAACTGAAACTGAAGAAAATGGCGTCAAACTGTTCCAGATTAGCCAAAATGCAAAGATTGCTTAAATCGTATTATAAACAAATACTGGAGTCCAGCTTGTCCGGACATCCGGTTAATCCGGATGGGATTAAAAAAAAAAAATTTTTTTTGAAAGAGTAAAAAACACCCAGAAAAAGCTGTGTTGTTCATAGACAGTGCACCGCGCCACCCTCCTGAAGAAGAATTGCAAAAGGGGGACATTTTTGTGAAATTTCTGTCCCCGAACGTCACTGCTTTGATTCAACCAATGGACGTGCATTTGGTATCTTACATCAGTTCATAGGTTAAAAACTTATATACAATACATAGTATTAAAACTAAAAGTAAGCTGTAGAAAAAGAAAAAAACGCCGATTTTTTTAGTTTTAACCATCTAAAACTTGTATTATGTGCATTTTAAGGCAAATTCCGTATAATCCGGACTTTCGTTGATCCGGTCAGTGTCCGGTCCCACCTAGTCCGGATTAACGGGACTGTACTGTATGTAAAAACATTTGATGTTTTGTGGCTTATAAAGCTTATAAAATTTATATCTGTAGTAAGTGTTTACATTTATCTTTCTTGAATAGTTACTTTTCATATGAAAAGAAAATCCAGAATTATTATCTAATTATTGATTTTCCTAAATTGAGTAATTTTCGGTTTCCTGTTCATTTGAGAAAGTGTCTCGTTTGTCGCTCTTCTTCTGCTCATCCATTTTTCCAACCTGTCGTTCTCACATCCCCTTTGATCTTGAGACTCGTTAAGAGTTTCAAGAAGATCTGATACATTAATCCTATCAGGATTAAATTTTAGGATTTGACGACCCGGGATTTATGTAAAATAGTGATCATAACTGAAAGTTTTGTGCGTTTTTCTGGAGATTTAAAAGTCAGTCACATTCTTATCAGTCTCACTTCAGTAGCTCAGAGGATGATGCTGACGATGAACTACAAGATCTCGCAAGCGATTTATTAATTATTACTTTTTCTTAATTGAATTTGATGTTTTCTTAAAAGCCACAAAAGAATCTTTGCAGATTTCATTAATTAATTTCAGCTTTTAGAGTTATTATTTCTCAATATTGATTTTACTGAATTGCGTAAATTTGACGTCCTATATCTTGTTTTTTTTACGACTTGAGATTCTTCTGAGACCTAAGTGAGTACCAATATTCTATTACGCATTCGCAATGCGGTGTCAGTTCAGTCTATTTTTAATTTCAAAAGAAAACCAAACATTTGCATCATAAGCGGCCGCAAATAACCATTTTCTGACGGTGATGTATTTACCTGAACCCTAAATCGAAGCGCGAGATGGCAGTGAAGGTCACCAGACCCTTTAAGCGTGTCAAGTGATGGTCGATAGCGACCTCAAAGTCAGGTATTGTCCTCCATTAGCCTACATATTGACAATCGAACTCTCCTAATGTAAAAGGTAACATTTGCATCGAAAATAAAGCAAAAACACAGACCATGCGGAAGCACCTCCCATTTCTTCATGCAAATTGCCACTACTTTTAATTTCTTTGCGATCACGAATTAGGTTTAAATTAGAATGCAAGGAAATCAGAAACATGAATTATTCAGTTAGCATCGAAACTGATTATTTCTTTCTTTGCTTGCTTAAGTATTCCCGTTCTTTGGTTATTATCCTCTTTTCTTTGCATTTTCCCTAAACTGAATTGCTCTGTTTTTATTGTTTTTATTTTACTCTGTATTATGTTTACAAACTGAAAATTTTCTCTATGAATTTTTATCGTGACTGGGCGTTTTGTTCCCTCAAGTTATCATTTTGTAATTTTTCTGGCAAAAAGTAAATGTCAATCACAATCTTACCAATCCCAGTTCATTAGCTCCTATCAATGAAGTAACATTGTTCAGGCGCTGTAACACTGCTAATCTGCATCAATTATTCAAATAAAGTTTGAATTTGCAAGCAGATTCAAGTGACAATCTTGTTTTTCATTATCATTATTATTGTTATTTGTCCATATTTTTGTATGGTTAAAACTTTTATAGCGAATACAGTTATAACGATCATTTGAATATAATGAAATGTTTCTGAGATAGCTTCAATCCATTAAATAATACAATAAGGATACACATTTACAAATAAGGATACTACTTTTACAAGTAGTTATGATTATGTACTTATGATTTTTTTCTCTGATATGTATCATCTCTTGCTAAATAGCATCGAATTTGATACTTCAAATTTTCTCTCATTGCAGTAAGGGAAAAAAAAAGAAAAAGAAAATGAAATATTTTCCCTTGTATAGTTTATTTCTTTCCTCTTAATTCTAGAATGTAAAATATGTTCGTTACAAAATACAGAGTATGTTTTAAATATGATTTGATGAATATAATGATCTTTGCTAATATGCATTTTATTTTAAATAAACTAAAAATAAATATTAAAGTTAATTTTTTATATGTGGTAATGTTGGTACTGCATTCCGAGAAATCTGGCATTTCATGCATTAAAGCTGTTGTTATTATTATTATTATTATGTTTGTATGTTTCAAACCTTGGGTTTCCCCAGCAAAAACAATATGGCGGGTCAAGGACCAAAGCACATACTGCCAAGTGTAAAGATGTGTGCAAGAATGATTAGGGATGTGTGCTTGTGTCCATAAATTTCCTAACTATGCGTGTAGTGTTGAGTACCACGGCCTTCTGCAGTTGTGCATAAGTGTTTTTGTGAAGTCCTAGTGTGCTGAGACTGTGGTGCAATGTGTGAGGCACCAGACCAGTGGC
>JAFIDM010000179.1:40753221-40798199 GCA_023159025.1 Thereuonema tuberculata | reverse complement strand
CCGTTTGATTTTTCTTCTTATCTGTGGAAGCTTCTTAAAGATAGCCTCTTAATTTTTGTCAATTTCATTTTCGTCAGAGGAATTGTATTTTTTTTTTCCCTTTTTAATATTTCTGACTTGTTGGTTTGCAATCTTATCCTAAATATATTAGAAAGTTGATTTAGATATTAACTATATCGTGTTTAATTTCTTTTTCTTGATATTATTTAAAGTGTTTCATATATAAGTAATGTTATTCATTTTGTTGTTGAATTCAAACACAGCAAATAAAGCTATAAGTATATATATTTATAAATATATATTATTTTATATTTACTAAATATATATATTTTTATTTGCTAAGTTATTGATTGAACGCCTCCAGTAGATTTTGAAATCGGATAATCGAAATTTTTCCCTGAAAGTCGAACAAATTCCAAATCAGTGTGATACAAAAATTTCAGTTCCGTACAACAGAGAAAATATTCTCAAGGTTTTCGGATAACAACTACAGTTATAAACGTAACTTACTGATATAATAACGAATCACAACAATAACCATCTGAAACTTTTATAGAACATGGAATTAAAGAAGCTTTTAATTATTTTAAGACAACCTTTTTGAAACAGTTTTCTAAGTCTCTATCGTGAGATTACAGAGGAATTAACGAGTGTAATTTTATATTAATAATAAATTTGTATTGACATTAGCAGAAATCTCAAATAAATATCTATGCTGTATTTAAACAGGATTGCTTTGCACGATTCATTTAGAAATATCTTTAGTTATTTTTACGCTCTTAAATTTTAATTGAAATTTTAAAACTGCTTTTTAATAAATTAATTATTTTTATTACTTCTTTTCTATATAAAGTGAATGGATTTTTATAATATAAAATTATAGTAAATTGCTTGTTAATTACATACACCATGCTGTACTCTATGTTTGTATTTTAATCCGCTAAACACCATAAACAGTGGTTGAGACCAAGTTATTTAAACGATGACATCTAGGAAATGCAGATGTGAGATAAAGAACTTGGTCTCAACTCGTGTTCATTATACCATTTTAGGCTCATGCTTTTTAATACCTAAGGAAATTCATTTGAGGCTGGCGTAGTTTTATTTTTAATGTATATGTGTTGTTTTATTTTAATTTTTGGAGGTGCCATATTGTTGTTTACGATTAAAAACTTTTATTAAGCTTTTTTTTTATTATTATAAAACATTCTAAAGTATTATATTTAATTATAATTTAGAAATAACTTTTCTTGTATTTCAGCTAAAACATTAGTGGCTTCCTGTATTAAGCTTTAGTAAGATTTTAATAAAGTGATTCTGTGAAATAAGAAAGCAAGTTGTAGTTTGTAAAAATGATTGGAGATGGCGCCACATGTTCTGATAAATGATTTCTATGTCAAGACTTGAGCAATTCGGGATTTGTGGACAACCTACAGCTTTGTATTATGACGATTAATATTGACAATATCATTATTTTTGTATTTGGAGTTTTATTTTTTAACTGCTTTATCGACGAATATCAATTAATACTTTTGATTTGTTTTACAGTTACAGACTTTTTAATCCCTAACTTATATTCACACAACTTACATTTAAAAATAGTTATCTAATTAAATAAAATAATAATAATAATAATAATAACGAGCCCTCTAAAGAATGGGTTTGGAATGGAAGAATGCGATTTTATTCTCGAGCTTAAAGACAGGGGTGCGTCGGGCTGACCATCCAAGTTCCTATTATTTAGTCCTTAAGTCCGAAAACTGGAGCTTGAAATTAAAATCAATTACTACAGAATAATAATTTTTAAAAAAAATAATTTAATTAATTTAATTCACATGGAAGAAACTTTTCACTACGAAGAGGATTTTTAGAAAAATCGATTTCTATCTGACCTCAAAGAAATGGCTACTATTTATTTAATATTCATTATTTTTCAAAGAAAGACTGAATCTTAAGTAAATCACTCTTCTCTGCCTATCATGAGAATAGGCCGCTAGCTGATTTCAAATTTCAATAGATGCACCTTGAAGGGAAAGACGACTCTGAAGTTCACTTGTATCTGTACTTTTAGGCTATTCGCCAAAACCATCTATTGTAAACTACTTAAGGCTATCGAGTGGCAGAAGTTCGGGGTTGGGGATCATATAAATGGCACTACACTTTTTTCCTACCATATTTATTACAAGTAATACAATACGTCCTAGAATTACGTCTAGCAAAAAATATCGTTTTGTAATAGATAATGTGATTTTTTTTTTCCTAATAAATTTTCTTATCTGATTAATGATTTTTAGATATGTTTCTCCTCATAAAATTATAAGGTACTTTTTTTTTTTAATTTCTACACTCCTAAAAAGATTGAAAATTTGTTGGAAGTAAATAAATAATCTAATAAATAAGGTGTTATTATTAATTTTCATGTAAAGTAATTGATAGATAATAATGCAAGGAAAGAAATGAGTTTAAACATCTACAAATAAAAATAACTCGAGGCAAGTAGTCTTCACGACCCTGAACGTAATATTGGATTTAAGGAAATTAATTCATAAAAATTTTAATGTCACATCAATTTAAAATTTTGTTCACTCGTTCAATAGTAGTGATGGGCGATATTTCACGAACTGTAGCAGTTACAACGAAACTGACCGTTTGAAACTTATTTTACGAAACAGTGGTGACATCTAGCGGCAGTATGATGAAACTAGTATGTTTGAGATAATATCGTATCTATTGGAAGAGAAACGAACTCATTTCCTTAATATTTATATTTTAAAGACAACGAATAATGTGTGAAAAACAAACAATACTGCAAATATTCTTCATCTATAAGAAATAACACAATTCTTAAGATGTCAGGATATTTTTGATTTGGAAAACAATGCCAATTGAGTTATCTGACTGAACTGATTTCACGCTCTCAGCGTCAATATCATTAATAAACAGATGAGCTGAGGTAAAAATAAAAGTCTGGAGATGATGAGATAAATATTTTAAATATAAAATTACTTGTAAAAAATAAATAAAAAGCTAACTGCAATGTTCAAAGTTAATTATTGTAATTGTTGTAAAATATTTTATTAACTAATCATTTTAAACATTCAATTTTATGTGCTTTTAATTTGAGATAATTAACAAGTGGTTTTTAGGATATTTATATTAATTCCTTCTTTTTAATTGTCAATAGTTCACTGAATCAATAACTTGTAATTATTTGTGAATCGATGTATAAATGGCAGCTGATTATTATTCTAAAATTGTATTTTTTAGTTATTTTTAGTGAATCAGAATTTTTTTTTTTACTTTAAAATTTACGTATTAAGAATAAACAGTAATTTTTAATACTGATAAAAAAATTAAACTCAGCATTTTACTAAAAGATATTCTGCATAATCTTTAAAAAGAAAAATAATTTCTCTATCAAAATTTCTTTGAAATATTAATAATTTATCCAATTCTTTCAAAAAACAAAGTTGATTGACTTCTTCTTTCAAAATAAATATTTCATTGGAATGAATTAAGATCAGTAAGAAAAGTTGAGTTTATTTACTACAAAAGAAAATCTCAGTTTAACTGTTGTGTATTAAGAATAATAAAAATATTTTATAACCATGTAAAATAAAATTCAACAATGAATACTGAATAAAATACTGGAAGGATATTTGAAATATGTCTATCGAGTCTAGAAATATGTCAAAAAAAAAATATAAAAAAATAAAGGCTAAAATCGCTTCGTAATCTCATGATTTCTTTCAAATATTAATATTTTATACAAATCTTTCAAAAAAACAACTTTAATCACTTCTTCAGTCAAAATACTAAATATTTCACTGAAATTAATCTGTATTTCAGTGTAAATTATTAAAATATTGGTGTACTTACTGAGTTGTAGACGCTTCTTTTCAAATGACTGCCGATGCGTCTCAGGCCTTTGGGAGATCATTGGCAGCAAAGTTACAAGTTCCTAATCATTTAATGGGTTATCTGATTCAAAATCCTTCTTGAAATGGAGTAATTTCACTCTTGAACGCATTTCAATCAATTGCTTTAAGTTCCCATCGTAAACTTAGGGATTTTTCTGGAAATTTACATGAAATTGTCTGAATTTTGCTGTATTGCGAAAAGCCGTCCTCGTTTTATTGATAAATCAAATTAAACAATATTCCTTGAATTTTTTTTTAAGCAGTTTACTTTAAATTAAAGTTGGACTTAAATTTATAATACATTTTTATACTAACGTATAGTTTGCACTGTTGTTTCAGCGATTATTTAGCAACACAATTCAGTGCAGTCGTCTTGAATCTTCCGCGACTTCGTAAGGTTCTGTCGAAAATGAGAGATGGAATAGTTCACGAAAAGGAAAAAGAGAAAATAAAATCGATATAAAGATTTTTTCATTATTTTTTTCAGTATCTATATGCACCAATTTTATCTTATTTAAAAACTGGATAATAATGGCTTATCTATGCAAGTAGAAATGATAGATTCCATTTTTCTGATCGTGTTCAAATCGCGTTTAGTAGTAACTGCTGTTGCTCTAGCGTCAATTTCAATACGAAACTGAATCTTTTCATTCTATTGAAGGCTTTTTTTTTTTAAGCTTATCTGTATAGCTTATTATCTGTATTAGCTTATTTGTATATCTATTATTCCTAATTTATTCATACTGAATTTTTTTTTCAAGCTTCTTTATCCAATTGTATATCTTAAAATAAAAGAATGCAATTATACACTAGAACAACTGAATTAGAGGCATCCAAAACAATTATTCAATAAAGAATCTGAAGTCGTAAAAATATTTTTTGTAATTTTGATTAAAAAAATAAATGAAAACTGAAACATTTGCTTTACTGAAAGAAAATTAAGTACCAAAGTGCCTTTTTAGAATTTAAGGTCGAGGAAATATGATTTATAATTATTATTTTTTAATTATTTGAGTGGCTTAAGTAAACAAAAAAATGTTAATTCTTTAATTTTTTGTTAAGGTCCCGACTCAAGTAATTCAGGCGACAGCAAACCTTTTATTTCTTTTATATATTTCATTTACCAATGCACCTAAAATTCTGAAAATTTTAAAAAAAGTTCTGAAAATGAACTTGTGAAGCTAGTGGGATTTATATTTTCTTGTTTTTAATTTTCAAAATATTATATAATTAATTAAATTAAAATTCAATAAACTCGGTATTTTCAACCTAAAAAGACTTGACGAAAACCTGAAATGATAAAAAAGTTAAATAATGTTTTGTATTTAAAATATTTATTATTAGTGCAATAGTTAATTTTTAAAAAAATAAAAATTGTTTTATAAAATTGTTTGTAATTAATATTTTTTTAAACCATTTTTTTTTTAACGAAACTGGTTGTGGAATGTAACTTTTTAATTGTGTATAAATGTTTTTAAAACCAGTGTTGTGAGTAGGCTGTCCACAATTTTTAAATATTTATTTTTTGTACATATAAAATTGATGTATATATTCATACTTTCTATGTTTTGTATATATTTTATATTTTTTTTGTTTGTTTGTTTGTTTATTTGGTTTTTCGAATCTTTCCTGTTACCCAAAGATTGATGGTGTAACCACCCGGATAGTTTAGGCGCTGTTCTTCTGTCCTCTCTGCCTCCAAATGGACTTACCTGTTGCTGATCACATGTTCTGGTCTCCTGGTTATTTGGCTATTTATTCTCGAATTGTATTGGGTCTTTTTTCTCTTGTCAAAGGAACGCTGGACGTCCTGAAAACGTTTGTGATTTTTAATTCGTATAAACATTTCTTAATTTATGTGGTGGCCTGGACTTTTTTTAACATTTAATTTCTTTGATTCTGTTAAACTTGATTTTCTTATTACGTTATCTGTATTATTGCTATTAAGAATTTAGAAAAGCCACATGAAGGTTAAGCCTTTATCAAAAAATACATTAAGAACTGAAATACATTCTTTTCTTTACAATTGATCTTTGATCTTGAGTTTAATCTTAAATGTTCTTCTTATTCTTAATCTGCAGAAGCTTCTCAAATTTTTTTTTCCATTTTATTTCTTATCCTGAGGATATTCGAAAGTTCATTTACAGATTAACAGAATTTTGTTTATTTTCTCTTTTTTATATAACAAATTTAACGTGAGGAGATCATACCAACATCACAATAAAACGCACATACACGCACATAAGGTGTTTTAGTATTTGGATACTGGGAATCCAGGACAGCTGTTTCTGGCTTCCTTAACCAACATCAGCTGGATTTGCCCAGTATGTACAGCTCAGTGAACTCAAGAAACAAAGAAAATAAAAGTAAGATAACGGCCCTCCATATTAAAAAATAACAATATTTAAATTAAAAGTAAAAAAGGCCCGTCATTTAATCCCTGCTAGAACTGCTTAGTTTATAAAGGATTAAATTGTAGATAAAGAACACATATAACAAATTTAATGTGAGGAAATCAAAATATCACAATAAAATTTCCGCACGTTAAATTTGTTATGTATATTGTTTAACTGCACGTTAAATTATTTTAATAATTAATATTGTAACTAAAGATTTTCCAAATTACTTAATTTAGCTCATTAATAATAAGAGAAGCTATTGGTATATTTTCAATTAGGTTCGATGATTCCTGCGAATTTTCAGTTATTTTCATAGTATAACTACGACTTCAAATTACATAGTTTAGTTTATTAATAGGTAGTGAATCTATTGTGGGCAAGTCTTAACTAATTTTGTATTTACTTAATCTATATTTATTATACTTAATGTCTAACAAATGGATGTTGACGATCCCGTATTTTCGTGATTTCATGTAATTTACGCGAGAATAGTCTCTATCCATGTCTTCTCACAAAATATTGAAATATTTAAATGAAATATAATACGGGGAAATGCATGAGACTTTTACTACATTTTAATATAGTTTTAATAAATTGAAAACAGTCAATAAACAAACAATAAATTCATTATGTAGCATTTTCCTAGTGACAGACATTAAAAATACTAAATTCCTTGAGACCTGCTGAAGAGGCTAATGGCGAGATCTCGTGTTTTTCGTAATTCTCGCGCAAACGTGATCGTCAACATCCATCTGTTAGACATTAGAGACCATAATGCACCTGTTACACATATATTAACAATTAAAATTAAAACAATGCGACGTTTCAAAGTTCCAGTTTTCGAACCTCTTCGACAGGAAAAGAAAACAAAAATGAATTCAGAAATGTTGGAGACGAAATAGCTATTAATTGAGCAATACGCTGATTGACCAATAACAAAATGTTAATCCCCGCTTGTAACCATTAGCTTAGAAGGGATATAATTATAAATAAAACATATACATACAGGAAAATTCAACGTGCGGGGAACAATTATTAACGTATAAAACGGAATAAAAACGCACACAAATAAAAATTCACTGTCTGGCTTTTGGAATTTATAAGTCTCATTGGTCTTGTTTTAATCTCGCCTTTCGTTTAGTCAGTTCCTCTGAAATCAAATTAACTTGAATAATCAAAAAATCTTTATTGCAAACAAGATATTTTACAAAGTAAATTATATATCTACATCTATAATCTTATATACAAACACAAATATTCGATAAACATAGTATTTTCAAATAAAATTCTTTCTAAAATTGCCTATTTTCGTTAACTTAATGACACCGTAAACAAACTTGAGAATTTCTTGTCAACAAAACCTATTGAAACTTTTTAATTATTATATTTTTTTTTTTTTTTTTTACCAACATCTTTTACTTACGATTGTTAGGTCAACATTTTTTTCTTCTTTACTTTACAAATAAACTTTAAAAAAAAAAAAAAAATTCTGCGCATTGTCTAATTTTATTTTTTATTAGACATCTCAAATATTTTAAGACTAAATATTCGAAGAATAAATGATTTAAAATAAGATAAAAATAAGCATTTTAAAACACGTTATTTTTATTACAACTTCTAAAATTTTAACGTGAAGTTATAATAAAAATTTCAGGTACATATAAATTTTTAGTAAATCAAAAAAATCAACTCAATTCTATTATTAAAACAACAAACAAATATAAGAAGAAAACAATTGGGAAAAATAATATTTTTTTTTTTCAATAAAAAAGAATATTTAATTATGTCAAAGCAAAAAAAAAAATTAAAAATAAATCTATTTAACAATTTAACTATAAAATAAAAAATTTTAAATTCGTATACTTTCAGACCTTGATTTCGAAAGCAATTTTTACATTGCCACAACAAATTATGAGGGATTTTAAGGATAGATAATAATAAAAAAATGCACACAAATACATAATTATCTATATTAAAATATTTAACCATGCTGGACGATAGCATTGTTGAAATAATGAAACTACAGAGCGGAGACAAACAGGCGCCAAGCGTTCTATTGGAAAAGCTTCCATATTTTTATTTTATTAGCTGGATATTATGGTTCATGATTATGGTTGAATCTTCATGGTGGATTTCGAAAATGAAAGATCAAACATACAATTTCCCAGGGAGAACTCGTCCCATTAACGAATACAGTAAGATAAGAAAACAAAAACATTATTATTTTTTAACTCAATAATTGTCCATTTCTTGATTCTTATTAATAGATTCGGATTAATTGACTTTTATTAACTTTCTGTTTATATTGAAGATTATTAAAATCGGAATTTTCTAATGACAGTATTCTATGCTACACAAAACCTGACAAACATTATTGTTTACTAAAATAATGTGCAAATTTTTATAATTATTACATATAAAATATATAAAACTATATATAAAAATGTAATAATTATATTTGCTATAGGTATTTGACTTACGATAATATTTATTACAATTTAGCTGGCAAACAGTAATATCTACCAGTCCGTTCTATTTTTACTTTTATTGTTCATGGCCTATTAAAATTTGTTAAATATATTTTATACATTATTGTAATAGGATAAAAATTTTATGATTTTTATAATACATTTTTTTTTATTAAATCAACATTAATATGGTCACATTATTTTTTTTTTATTTTTTTATTCTGTCTATTTCTTTAATCTTTAATTTCTTTAATACAAGTTTACACATTACGTAATTCGTACTTGTTATATACAAATATATAAAATATTAAGATGATTAAGATCACAGATTAAAGAAAGAGGGAAATATTAAAAAAAAATGGCCATAATAATTAATTTTGTATATAAAAATTCTGATTCTGGGGGTATTTTTCATTTTTGAATAGTGAAAAAGGTCCAAATTAAACCTTGATTGTCAATTCATGTTAGGCTTATCATAAAAATTAAAATAAAATAAAAATTGTTTATCTATTACTGAAAACTTTTATATGAATAGATATCTGGTAAATAAATAAAGTAATAAAATTAAAAGCAATTTTTTTTTAGGTAATCATATAAGTTATATATAGTCTAAAGGTAATTCAAATTTACATTACCTTTATATACATTTCCAATACTACATTTTGTTCGCTGGCTCAGTTTGAATTAGATTCTCTAACAGGATGATATTTTTGTCACAATATGTAATAATCAAACAAAATATTGAACAATATGGGCTAAAGTGAAGTTAACAAATCAGTGACTATTTCAGGAAAACACCTTTTAAATGCAGGGATCACCACCGTTTCTTCGTTTCGATGTATTTTTTGTTAAGTTAAAGTTGTCAATTTCGTGTACATCCAAAACCTAGTAATGTTTGAACGTCGTCAAACATCACAAAAACAACTAATGTTCCCAAATCCTTCAACTTCTTTTTCTTTGTAAACCAGAAAGATAATGTCAGCTTGCACTAACCACATTCAATACAGTGTCACATCCTTACTTGACTGTATCTGTGCAATATTGACACAATATCGA
Source organism: Thereuonema tuberculata (assembly GCA_023159025.1). NCBI lineage: Eukaryota > Metazoa > Arthropoda > Chilopoda > Scutigeromorpha > Scutigeridae > Thereuonema > Thereuonema tuberculata. The sequence goes on along the minus strand of JAFIDM010000179.1, from coordinate 40,788,356 downwards.
AGCAATCATTGATATGTGGTGATTTTTTTCGTTTGCTTCAATTGCTGCAACTGCTGTGTTTTTAGCAGAACCCCAATTCACAAGACCTTTAACATTTTCTAAAAAACTTATTACCATTTACACAACAGTTTAAAGCATATCCCAAATATGTCACTCGAATTTGTTACTATTGACAATAACATAGGTAATTTGTAAATATTTTATTTAGTGAAATTTATCTTGGAATAGTTTTCAGTATTCTGGAACCCTATTTCAAGCATTTATAATATATTTAGATCCTTATTATGAATTGATGGCAATGCCAGTAATACTTACATTATGATTACGTTAATGTAGAATTCATTAGAGAAAGTCTTAAAATGTGTCTCTCAAAAATTAAATTATGATATAAATTTGAGAAATATATTTGAAGCATTCAAAGCAAATATATAGATATATCATTCCCTACCAATGATTCTGTTTTCTCGCTAGTTTTGTTGTTTGTTCAATTAGAATTGCTGAATCTCATGATTTTTTGCTAAATCTTATTTATCTTAAAATATTGGAACAGTTTAAAACAAGTAGATAGAAATAGGATAAGATATTTCATACAACAACATACGTAAAATAGAATAGAAAATGAATAAATAAGTTTCTTCGTCAGTTGTAGTTTTCCTTTGTTCTTTACTGTGATATTCTGTTCTGTTCATATTTTTTTTTATTTACTCTGTTCTCGAAACTTTAAAAAAGTCGAATGAAAATCAAAAATATTCAGTTTATTTTCATTCCACCCTGTATGTCCAGAGGAATCGGTGGAGTTGACGTATTATGTATGGTTACGTCATCACGCCATACAGCAATGACGGAAATTCTGACGTAGTTGATGTTCGATCACAGTTATGGCTTATATACATAAAAGAGGGTCAAAAAAGATACTCGTCAGTGGAATGTTGAGTCCATGGCAACAAGGAACATTCACCTACTCCTACAAACACCGCCTTTATTAAGGGCAGTAATATGTGCACCTCTTCATACCTCGAAGTGTCTGTAGATGATACCAGCATTTCACCAAACAGTGGACATCTCTCTTGCGTCGACGACGTTTTCGAGGTTCTTGTGCTGAAACAGAAAAAAAAATGTCATTAAAGGATTATCTTAATAACAGCTTGAAAGGAAATATGAAATAACCTGTGCTAGAAAGTAGGTGGCAACATGTGTCCGAGAAGAAGATCGTAGCGCATAGGAGGATTAAACGTTTATATGACTTTAAGATTTAGAACAGTCAAGAAATTACAGCATAAGAAACCTGAGATAAGTGATTGAAGAGAAGCAACGGAAATTTAAAGATGTTAGAACCACCCGGAGGTACCCGAATAGAAGATAAAAGAACTCGAAAAAAATAACAAAATGTAAAAATATTCAAACTGTAATGAAATAGATGTAATTTAAAAATTGTGATTTTAAAAAAAAACGCCAGGCGCCGTTTCGACCTGTGCTACAGGACATTTTCAATGGAAGTAAATTCACATCTATTTTATTCTATTGTGTTGGTCATTTTAGTGACTGTTTTAACTACAAGGGAAGCGACTACATAGTTAGCAAACAGTGAATGTCTATGGATGCCTAATAATGCATCCTAATTTAATTTGTTAATCGTGTCTCTTTCCATAAATTACACCACAATGAAAGTAATTTATTTTTTTCTTATATGTAACCAATAATAATATGAAATACAGTAAATTCAATGAAAAACTGTAGCTATTATGAAGATTTTTAATGGAAAAAACTGCTGCAGATATCCTAAGCTATGATTACAACACTACGTACAAGTTTTTACTTAAATTTCTTTCCATTACCATAACTTTTGTTTGAAGATATGATCATGTTCGCTGTCTTCTCCATTTCTCTATAAATCTTCTTGTTTTTAGATGAAGTTTCTTTCTGTTACATATTCAACAAATGCTTTCCTTCCTGTATCTCTCCCTATTTCACTCTCTGTGCTTGGGGACATCCCGTTATGCTTTATTTATTATTATTATTAGTTTTCCATTCAGAAGGTCGGGGGAGACTTCGCCATGTGCTCCACATTTGCTCCATAATTTTCAGGTCAAGGTAATCCTTAAGACAACAGCACAGACAACGCAGTTTGAATGACTTCCAATGGACATATATTCATATGACACCTACGATTTCTCATACAGTAAAGGTTCAAGAATATATGTTTTGAAACGAGGTTTATTTCTTACGCTGCTTATTGACTGGCAAAAATAAAAAGCAAAAACAACATGTAACGGACGTGTGTGAAGTTTATTTTTAGTTATTTAACTACACAAGGAAATATGAAGTGCCATCGTAAATGTGGTTTATTGTAAATTAATATTACTGTGCCAAATTGAAAAAAGCTTATTTCTTCATTTTATTAACCCATTTAGAGTCATAATCTAACAAAGAAATAAAGCATTAAAAAAAAAAAGGCCCATTCCATATCCGTCAGAAAACATAAACTTTGCACTAAATGTGTCAATAGTGGGTGAATTGTAGAAGAGGAAAAATGAATTATACAAGAAAAATTGCCAATTAACATACTGTCAAGAAATTTCTGTTTTATTATATATAAATATGTTCTATTCTTTTCTTAATTGCTGATTGTAAAAGTTGATGCTAATTTACAGAATTTTTTTGTTAATAATACAAATTGGCTTTTGTATTTTAATTATACAAACTGTCTCATGTTTTTCCTATTTGCTAAAAGAAAATATTTCCAAAGCCTTAAGCGCATGAGGAAGTTGATGGAGGAAGAGTAGCTGTCAATCAATAATAGTGGGATGGAAAACAAATACTGGGATGGACATTTAGAAGAACAAAAAATACCATCCACAATATTGAGTTGGTTTGTTTTATTAATGCTCTACTAATCTATTTGACCAGTGTTTGGCAGGTCTCCAGTTTCCTTAAAGACTTTTTTTGCTGCAGTAAGAAGTCCTATTGACATAAGAAGGACAAAAAGTAGGCCTATTAGTAAACAGAAGCAATCGGAAACCAATATTTCGGGGCGGGAAATACTTGTTTGAAACATAATAACAACCTAACTTTCTTGTGACCAATTAACTTAGCAATTTAAAGTGATAAGATCTCCGTTTAAAAAACATATCATTGAGAGAAAAAGAAAGAAGTGTAGCGTCATTGAAGAAAGACGTATGACTGCTGTTTTGAACTTTATCGTAGTTAATCACGTGTAACATCTGTAGTTTACCACTATGTTTAAAGTAAGGTTAGAAACACTTAAAGTAAGGTTAGAACCTAAACAATGAGATCTAACAATGGATATTAACTTTTTGTAGCAATTGTTTTTCCTGAATTATTATGCAGTTTAAAATAAAATACTTCATCACGTAACTACTATTAAAAATATTATAAATTAGGAATGGTAACAAATTGTGATTGTTTATGTGGACTTTTAATATGTGAAATGTTTATATATTTTGTAATTTTATCAAGGTAAGAATCTTAATAATAAATTTCCACACTGCAGTTTCCTCGAGTTTGTTGCATGTGTACATTACAAGACAACTGAAGTCATAACGTTTTCATTCTCTTTTCCGTAAACGAAACAAAAAAAAATAAAGGCCATAGGGCCCAAGTATTATAAATAAATCAAGACTTCCACCTGAAGAAGGCTCAAGGGCATTAAGGAGCCGAAATATTGTCAATACTACAATTAACTACAGAGTTGAAGAATTCGTCATTTCTTTTTTTATTTTTCCAAAACATTTATATTTTCAAAAAAAAGGTGTTAGCTCTTCGCGACTTTAACCTGCCTGAATATGCGGGAAACGGGAAAATCTTCCGGTTAAACGAGTTCATATCTATTTCTAGAAAAACCATAACTATGCAAATAAAATATTGTAAAAGTGATTGGAAAGAAACGGATGATGTTTTAGATAATACGCAATTGGTGTATTTTCAAACACAAAAATAAATGGAGAATAAAAAGTGTCTCCAAAGAATACTGAATGACGCAAGTATCAATGATTCCCTGAATTACACAAGATGGTCTTGAACTTTGACACCGTCCAGTCAAGGCCTCCATATTTTATGATCCTTACCCCAGAGAATAGTAATGAAATAGAAATATTAAAGTGCCAACAAAAAACCAAAAGTGAATCACTATTTTTGTTTGACTTTCTAAATAAAATTTAAACTTACAGTTTCCATAAAAACCACAACAATATTTTATCTAAATATAACTATATAAATAAAATTTAAAATTTAAAATTTACAGATAAATTTATTCTATCTAAGTATGAGATAAAAGGAAGTATTTATTTATTTATTTATTTATTTATAAAAGGAAACGCTTCGTTTTATTTTATTAAAAACAATAAATAAAGAATCAGATTTGGTAAAAATTCTAAAAAAATAAAAAATAAATAAATAAAAATAATAAAAAAACCCATTAAGATTCAAATCAAATGAGTTACATTTACAAAATTAAGTTTTATACAATATATATATTCTAGAGCTAATTTTTGGCTGTTTCTCAAAATAAATAAAAGAAATAAAACAGAAAACTGAATTTTATTGTTTCAATTGTAAAGTGAACTTGAGCTGTGCAATTTTATTTGTGTAGTTTCGACTTTTCATCAACATATTATTTTCAAACATGATTTTTACTATTTTTATTTGTTTCATTATTTGTGAATAATGAGTCCAATTGTAACTTTCTTGTCGTTTTTTCCTTTTTTTCATTTGCTTTCCTTGGAAAATCTTTCACTGTATACGTGAATATATGTTGTACGCAATTAATGAGTAACAATTTTTGAACCGGTCTTGAAACTTGCAATGAATATTTACGAACAATAGACGTTAATATATACAATAAATTGCACGTGAAGAGAACAAAAAAAATTTCCTATAAAAACCGTATTAAAAGTGAAAGAATAAGTTTCAGTGGAAACTTAACAATGCCTATTAATTCATTTATTATTCCAATATCATCTGCACGTGCTGTGATATAATTAAAACAATAAGATTTAATATAGGTTTATTAATTTTCAGAAAAACTTTCAATCGATAGACATTTCAATTTACAAATACATGGAGACGTTCCTTTGTATAAATTTCACGGTTTTGTATTTTAATTAATTTTGTATTTTTTTACAAGGGGAGAAAAAAAAAGTTTTTCTCAAGTATTTTAAGGGAAATATGCTTCAAGCTATTTTAAGAACCTCTTAAATGTGTTATTCTTTTTTTAAAACAAAGACAATCTTATATCGTTATTTAATGGTTAAGGGATAAATGTGTGGAACGAATACTGCCGTTAGCTTTGTTTTAGTAAGTGCTAAGGAAAAAGGCCAACTTAAAGCATATTGATTGTTTTAAAGTAGAGGAAAAAAAACGAATAAATCCTCCAGAACGTGAACACTTTCATGCGTCATTAACTAAAGAAGGATTGGTTTGACCTCCAAGTTTACTGTCTCTGAATTGAAAAAGAAAGCATTCCGTTACAATAAAGAATACATGGAATGTATGGACAGCTTTAATCTCTTTCTCTGTTGGAATTCAGACACTATCCTCGATATCCTAGGTATTAAATTTTAAGATTAGCAATAAAAACTGAATTAAAACTTTTTTCCGACAAAGCTCAATTTCGAAAGGAGACTTGCAAATCGAAACAGGATATGTCCAAAGTTCTGAATATTTGACGTTGTGACAGTACGCCCTCTGTCGGACAACTTTGAAACTAAAACGACAATTCTATAATGCTTAAACATTATTGCTTTAGAAGTTAACAAGATTGTTTTGTTTGTTTTAAATAAAAAAAAAAAAAAGATTTAAATCTCCATACGAATTCCCGAACAACGTCGGCATTTTTACTAATGTTCCTAACATATTGATGTGTTTTGAAATAATTACAGATAGTTAAAAATCTTTAAACAATTTACATAATTACTAGCTAAAAGATTCTGGATTTTCCCAAGGAAAAGCAGAAGAAAAGGAAGAACAAGCATTGTAAATATTCATGATTTTTATTATGGATGACATATAATTTATGTAATTATGTCATCTGTAATAAAAATATGCCATCAGTTTGAATGTCGTTAATGTATTGAAATTGAGAAAAATTAATGTCAACTGTACTAAATAGTTTTGGGCGATTTTTTTTTTTAACGATCTATGAATTTTATATTTTCTTTCTGTTTGTATGTAAACATACTGTATGTTGTGTGCATATGTTTGTATATTCATGTCGCCCGTATTCTATATTAAGAAGATAATAATAAGAATTGAAGATATATGTGTATACAGTAGAACCTCATTATAACGGACTAATAGGGGCTGAAGGTTGTCCGTTTTAATGAAAGTCCGGTTTATAACAAATAATTCTTACAGGGGTGTAATGCAGCAGGGTGTACATCAATGAAAGTAAAATAGTTAGCTATAAAAAGTGTTTATTATATATCAAATAAAAAACAGCCTTCAACATAGTAGGTTGAATTGAAAAAGATGTGTACTGCATTAATCTTTAGAACAAGAAGGTTCTGGTTCATGTTGATTGCTTACATTCATTGGCTTGAAAAAATAATTTATTTTCTGCTGGGTTTGTTTGCTTCTTATTTCTTCAGTTAATAACTGATGGAGGTGCCGTAAATGTTCATAATATGCAAACACATTTTCATTTGCCGATTGTTCAACATATTGAATAACAAAATTTAAAATGGTCTTTCACTTCACTGACCTCAATTGTAGGCTGAGTAGTGTCTCCTACCTCTTCTTCCTCGTCCTCCGAAGATTCTGCTTCTTCAGTTACATCCATGTTTACTCAAAACAACACAACGATCGATGTTTAATCGCTTATTTGGAAATGTAAAACTCATCAGATAAAACTACGCATCCTTTATTATTACTATCAATTTTTTTAAAACTGTCCGTTATAAGCGACATCCGTTATAATAGGGTCCGTTATAATGAGGTTCTACTGTATTACTATAATTTCACTATGTTAAAAAAAGTCAGAAAAAAAAACAGATTCTATCTAACAATAATATAAACAAAATCATACTAAATGTAATAATTTCTAAAAAAAAACCATGTAAGAAACGTTTGAAAAAAAGACAGTTGTGATGTATTTTACTGTTATGATTATAAATTGTCGAAATTACAATTGAATCACAATCCTGTACTCATGACAACATTTATTTTAAAGTTGTCTGCAAAATTATTCGCTTATCTGCAAGCATTTTTGCATTGTCATTCCACTGTTCCCGTGATGCAGGAAACTTCTAGAAAGAGTCAAAAGAACATTTTGGATAATGATTGAACTTATTTTTATAAAACAGAATGGTGTTTGTTTTTTTTTCGGGAAATCCTATTCTCATCAATCAAATCAAACACTTTGAAGCGTTATTTTCAGTAACAGTAAATATTATTTTCATTTATTACATGTAAATAATTATTATTTTCTTGAAACAAATGATGATATTAATTATTAATTACGTATAATAATTATTAAAAGTTAATTACATAATAAATTCGAGAATTACGATGTCAACTAGATAGTCACTTCTAGCAGTATATAACTCCAAACGGACTTCTTATTTAATCGAATCGTAATAATAAAATATGTTCTATTTAAGGAGATCTTTCCTTACGTTTATATCTTATCACTATACATGGGTGGGGCAACTTCCCATACATTTGTGCCCATTGTCCTTTTCTACAATCATTTTTCCTAGCCCTTAAAAATAGTGTAGCAATGATTACAACAACGAAGGGGAATTTGCTTAGCTCCATTTTTCTAAATTCCAGAACGTACTTACAATGAACGTATTCTTTGTGTCATATTTATTTTCAGTAGAAATGAGATACGAACCTGTGTCTCCCTACTTTGGGACTATGAATGGCCATTTGCCCCTGACAGTTTTTCATCTTCCTCGGGAAAAAAGTCTCCCCTTCTCTTATCTCAAGAGATCAGTGAATAAAATTTGAAATATATAAGTAACGAAATTTGTCCCGAGACAACTGTGATGCTAAACTTCATTTTCGGAATCTTTACTATTGGATGTCCTACGAAACACGTAATAACTTACGACCTAAAACACTGTTTCAAAAGTGACCCTTTATTTTTGTGCTTCCAATAAGCTGACGCCAATCTGATGTGAACGATTGAAATACGTCGCTGATGACATCATTGATATTTCGCTGATAGTTCTCCATTCAACTGCACTGAAAACTATTATAAATTTATTGTTGTACTAATAGAGTCATCATTCGAAAAGATCTCACGCTGAAATATCTTAACCCTACGCATCAGAATATGCCAGAAAACGTTTTGAACAAAGATTTTCGAACGATATTTGAGTTATGCTACTAAAACCTTTGAGTTATACTACTAAAACCTTTGAGTTATACTACTACTTTTTACCTGTTTCGACTCTGTGAATCAATCAGAGAAAAGATTTTTACAGTTTTCAATTTGATAAATTTTGAAGCCTTTGACGTGACAAAATTTACATTCAGAAATTAAGGGCAATTTAGCAAGATTCATCCTAAGACATTTTATTTTTGATTGTCTTCTTTTGTTAGGAATTTAGGAACAATTCATCAGTTCTTTACTAGCGATCGATCGAAGGGGCTCAGAATTCCATGCGAACATCAGCCAATGCTGTGAAATTTTGAAAAAAAAATTTTTTTTTTTTTGTTTTGTTTCAAATACTCTGATATATTCTGACGCTTAAAACGTTTTTTCCTTTCGAAAGATAAAAATTTTATAATTTGCTTTCCTTTCAGCTGGAATGAAGAGCTACGCATTGAACTTGGAGAATATGCATAATGTCACGACTGAATGTTCCAATGCTTCACTCTAATTAGTTGTTGGGATTGGTCGCGACCAACAGATGGCTGGAAACGTTTACAGTCGACCTATGATAAATACAGTTATGTAGAGTCACGCGATAGCTATTAAGTTTAAATTTTAAATTTGAAAGGTTTGAATTGTTGCATCTCAAAAATTAGTAATTTTAACTGCACGTCATCATCATCTACGCATGGATGAACGTTAATATACAACTAACTGATATTTCCTGATTCAGATGTGTCGTAGAATATGTAAGTACTGTATTTACTAAAATATAAAGTAATTAATAAAATTGCAAGAAACACCTACCTATACTTTCAGGGGTCTGAGTCTGTTGCGATGTTTGTGACGAAGATAGGGAAGGAGAGAACGATGGCTCCGTATGGTTGCTTTCGTGTGATTTATGATGAAGTAAATGCTTGAGATATTCCGTACTTTTGGTCGAGTCAAGGGAGAGCTTTTCCGCTATCTTCGCCTCTTCTTTCTCGGCTTTCTCTCCGATGAGGAACGGAATGGCCGCCTCCGTTTTCTCTTCTTCGACTTCGTCCAACTTCTCGCCGATAAGGAACGGGTCCTGGATGGTTTCCACGGGTTTTTCGTCCAGGTTTTCGCCGACGAGGAACGGGCTCTGCGGAGCTGCAGCGGATCCCGTGAATTCCTGCTGCGTTTGCTCGGTCTTCAGTTCCTCAAAGACGAACGGGGAACTGGGAGGAGACGGCGTTTCGCCAAAAAGTTCGGCCACAGCCTTGGCTTCTTCGCTGGCTTTGTTTGTGTTATGTTCGGCTGTGGTGGAGAGGTCACTGGGTAACGTAATCTCCGGCTGGATAATGTGACCCTCTTCCAAAATCGTTTTCTTTTCATCTAGGATTGCTTGATTTTCGGCGTCTCCTTGTTCGTCGGGAGGAGGAATATCGTGACCCCGGTCCTTTAACTCCCCGGCACTTGTATCTGTTAACACCTACACAAAAGAAGAAAACAAAACAATAAGAGACTACATTTTGTAAATAATAAAAAAACTTAACAAAAATGGATACATAAAGTGCAGTTAAAGAGGGTTTGAGGAAAGTTGGTGTTAGACTTTGATAAAGCAGTTATGTAATATTTTAACTTAAATTGATATTCTTAATTTTACTCACATATTAGAGAGAGAAAAAACAAAAGTAAAAAAGAAAATGCGATATACTATCTCAATGGAGGAAAAATTCAAGGTATGAAGTATTTTTTTAAGGTGGTTGGAATGTGAATTTATCCTTTATTAATCTTCATTGTTAAAACGAAACAGAATATATCCTTTAATTGGTGTTTGTCCAGATTATTTGATAACTTCCATTTAGTCCATTTTTGGGCATTTGGCTAAGTGTAAGTTTCACGTTTCTGAACTCCCAGACTTTTCTTTATTACGTTACAGCAGCGATTGAGAAGCTCTGATCTACACTACTTGACCTCAAACATTATAAGAAACTCCATGACAACAAATTCTTATCATTTTTCTTAATCTATTTTTTTTTTTTTTTTTGTGAATGGAGTTTCCGATTCGAACACATTACAATAAAACTATCTTGGAGGAAATATATTATTAAGAGATTTTTTGATAAACTGTTTCATTTAAATAATCAAAAATAAATTATTGAATCCTAACAATTTAGGTTACTTTTATGGTTTTTACGTAAGCTTAATGAATTACTGCTTCCTTTCGCATCTACGTATGGTTTTTAATTGGAGGTCAGGTTAATAGGACGAATGACAGCTCGCACGCGATTTGCCGCATGGAAATGAGGAATTTGGAACCACTCTCTTTTGAACAATTTCAGTGAGAAATTAAAATTACTAGATGTCACCCAATGTGAAGATTATTACCCAACTAAAATTAGTCTTGGCCTTGAGGTAACCTTTTACAGTAAAATAGCGTTATGTAGTATTTCATCCTTTGCTCAGTTCAGTGCCATCATTAACGTAATAGAAATTCAAAATTTCATTTTTAAATAAAAAAACACTAGCATTTATTTGCTTTGAGAAAATATTTAAGATATTGACTTTCCTGTAAATCTTTATAACATCATATGCTTTCAATTTTACTTTTTTGGAAAAACATTTCAACAAATATATTTTCAATATAATAATTTTTGGTAATTTCTTTCAAGATCAAGTCAAAGAAAGAAAGAAAAAGCCTTAAATTTGAAAGTTATTTTGTGATGCACTAACGTACTTCAAGAGCTAAAGTTTCAAGAATTCAGGTAAAAAGTGTAGAATAGGCCTAAAAAGACGGACAGTGGAATGTATCCACGGTCCTTGCAATTCTACATTCTTCAAATACCTAAAGATTTAATACTCACCATATGGTAACATAAACCATATAGGAATAGCTTTATAAAAAAAAATAATAACAATAATAGTTTGCTCACTAGGTCATGTTTTCATATTTCTTTTTTTATTAAATGCCTTTTCATGTCATTTTTTTTATGTTACATAATTCATATTATGTAATTCTTATTCATTGCACTTTAAAGAGTGAGTTATATCATAAACTATTAGACGTAAATTCACATCTTTATCTGAGTATCTACTCAGGGATGGTGAAATATGCGGACTTGTCATTTCATAAAAATTGGTTTAACTTTACAGTTTTTTGTTTTTTTTTCTTACTCATTTGTTTTTTCTGTTCAAGTTGGTGTCAGGACTTAAACTAGAAAACCAATATAGCATTCCTTAATTCAAAAAAAAAAAAAAAAATCAGGGAACAAAGGGATCTATGTGATATAAAAACTTATCAAAACAGTAAATTTGAGTAAGGAACTTTCTGGAACCATAAGATAAATGTATTAGTAATAATTGTTTTTTTATTTTACTGGCCATAATGTCACTGCATAATGAAGAAAGAATACAGATTAGGAAATCGGAGTCAAAGAGAGGAGAGAATTTAACAGATTGAATCCTAAGAAGAAGCCAAAAACAAGATCTTTAATTTATGAATTGCAAAGAATGGTGGACACACGACGGTCTGAAAATGAAAGCATTTGGCTGCTTTTATTTATTTTCATTCCAGACTTCTGGACACCCTGAATGTTGTTCGCTACTAACATCCTCCATCTAAGATATACTTTTTACACTTGTTTTCCGTATGGAATAATACAAAACTACTATTGAACATAATGTTTAATGTTTGTATATAGCTTAGATAGTTTGATTGAAAATTTCCGAAGAAATTTCATATTGTGGTCTCAAGTGAATTTTTGTAGTGGTCGTTGATGGTTCAGTGTTATAAACCCCTTTCCCCTAAGTCACCTGAAATTTTTCTTCTTCTCCTGTTGTATCATCAGGAGATACCATTGGTTTGGAAGTGGAGGCCTCTTCCTCGTGTATCACGTGATCCACGGGAATAGGTAGAGGGTCCGAGGGTAGTCTTCGGACGATCCAATGGGCTGGTAGTTTGCGACAGAAGCGAGCGATGCGCCATCCAGTGGTGTATTCTAGCACTTCCGGATGAATTGTAGCATTCAAGATTAGGTAACTCTCTGTTACAGTCACAGTCAGCCTTTTATTCTAAATAAGGAAAAATAAAAATTATTAAAAAAAACAAAAACAAATCAGTAATTTGCAGATATAGATATATTAGTTAAAATAAAAAAAATTGCAAATTTAAAAGTGAAAGCAAACTGATACACTGACGAATAATCCAGTTTTTCAAAATAAACAGTTATAAAAAATAAAGCAAACCGTCAAACACCGGCGATGACTTCATTTTTAATTATCAATAATAATAAAACAAAAATAACCTATATCTGTATAATCTAATGCGCTCATCTTCAAAGATAATTTTATTAAAAATATTCTATTTCAACACAACATAGATGGATAATAGAGTAATATAGGATAATAGTTTTAATAGAGTATGGATTGTTTATTTTCTTTAAATATAAATATTCTAAAAAAATTCTTTGTAATAGATTCCGTAACGAAATAGAAATCAATAACACAGTTGGGGAAAGTCTAGCTAGCGCAAGATATTTTATTTTTTCTTTAAATATAAATGCTCTAAAAAAGCTTTTTTTAATAGATTCCGTAAAATGCATAACATTTTGATTGTAATAAATATTAAGTGCTTTAAAGAAAGCGATAAAATGATTTGAAAGATTTAATAGAAGTAAAATATACTTCAATTACTTTATGAACTGAAGTTTTACTGAATTATCCTATCTTTAGATGAAAAGATGCTATTTACTACAAAAACTTGGGTTTAGTCTACTTCTTCGGAAAGGTATTTTCTCTAATAATTATTCACACATAAAAATAACCACACACACAGATGTATATACGGATCCTGAGTTTCACCCAAGGACCAAGCTCTATTCTATTGTTAAATGCAGGCGAACATCTGGTTCGATCGGCTAAACGGTGTTCTTATTCCTTCCATTGTAGTCAAACAAGGGAACGTGTCATCAATGGACAAGTAGGACTAGCTAGTCTCCTATCCTTGCTAGTATTCTACAATTATACTAATTTATTAAATTTCATGCTTAAAAACATTTCACATGACAACTTAACTCTGTATTGCCTCCCCTCAGTGTCTATAGAGTTAGACTCGGCCAGCCACAATTCTATCCACCCCTCCCCTCAGTCGCAACAAGGAATCGACTGCCCAACAGGACTAGTTCCGAGACTCCTGTTCTTCTCGCCTCGTTAACATTTTCACACGCTCCGGCATTCTGTAGTAAACAACTTCCGTATCTCCATTCTTGTTAGAAAGAATATCTTAGTCTTAATTTTTTGTGGGTTATCAGTTAAGTATTGAAGTATTCCAGTGAAGTGTAGCAAGGATTAAAAACAATATTGTGTGTTTTACGCTGTTTACTAAGCAGGGAAATGGACTCGGTGCAAGAATCAAGTCCTCTGCATCAAATGTCAACTCCAGCGCCATGCAGTAGCGAGAATTTTCTATTCAAATAAAGAGTGCACCCTTTTAGATGGCCCCGCCTGTAATTGTCACTGCATGCCACTGATGTAGATTCTTGGTTGATAATTCAATGAGACAAATTACTACAATGGTTTTTACCCGATTTTTTTCCTAGTTTTTCTGAAACCACACTACAATGGCTAATGGTATTTTGCAGATCAAACTATCCATAAGAGCCCAAAGCGTAGTGATTTCTAATTATTGCTAAGTTGAGATGAATGAACAATGAAAACATGACAAAAAAAGCGAACTGTGTTATTCTGAAGAATTTCTGACAGAGGGATACCTCTTGGTAAAAGATAATTCTTCTTTTCACATCTTAAGTATTAATGCTTTTTTAAATTACTATGCTTTATACTTTTAACTAGATATTAATACAAAAGAAATTTCCATCCCAGAATGCGTATCGAATATGCATTTTGGATGCATAGAAATCCAAATCCGAATATGTTTATAAATACCTTGAATAGCTTGGATCTTTGTTTCGCACTATCGTCGGTGTCATTCAAATGTCCAATGAGACAAAGACCTTGCTGGAAGTCTTTATGCGCCAACAAACCCTAAAATTAAAAATAAAACAATCACATTAGAACAATTATACAGAACATGGATATATTCGCTATTAATATTAAAAGAAAGAAGAATATTAAATCCAAAAGGACTGTAGTCCATCTCAGACTCCTGTGGACCACTGTTAACCGGTTTAACAATATTATGCATCTTTTCTTTTTATTAGATCACAGTAACAAGGAATTTTATTTAATATTATTCATTATTGAGAAATAATAAAAGGGCAATACCCATCAATATTATTGCTAACCACCTAACCATGGTCCAGAGAATATATGGTTTTAAACTGAAGTTGAACATACACACAAACCACTTCGGTAACTACAAAAATAAGTATCAAAACTCTATTAGTATCAAAAACTCTTCAAAAGTCTGAAAGTAAACACTTTTCTTCAGGTGAAAGACAGGAAATTTTCATGCTGCTAAGTTCTGCTAATTATTATTTACAAGAATTTAAATGATTTATTTATTGATATTGTTCTTTTCAGTTGTATTATAATTGAAACTGACACAACACGAATAAAATAGTGAGATTAATAGATCTGATAAATAAAGACAGCAAATTAACCTTATCGTTATCGTAAATAACAACACCTAGTAGTAAAGTTATTTAAATGCTTCTACTGTACTTCATAGGCTTAGTATTTAATGATGTACTGTAAATTTTACAGTGATTTACAAAAAAACAAAAACAAAAGAAAATACATAATTTTTTCCAGTCTAAAAATGACAAACACTACACATAAATATATTAAGATAAGTAAGAACTGTCGAAGGGCATTGCAAAAATGCCTGAAAAGCTTCCTGAGAACCATAAATTCATGTAAATATATATTTTTGTAATCTTTTAACTTTATATATAAACTTATGTGCTTTTAAAAGTTGTACTAGTTAATTTTTATCATTAATATATTACCTACAAATTGGAAAATTATTCAAAAAAACAATGATACATCTTCACTACAATAATAATAAAATGTAGTACAGGCAACATAATTAAGTAAAATTCAAGCTGCCAACAAAGTACAGTCAAACGAATAAAATGTGAAGACATAAGATTAGAAGCAGATTCACGTCTTCTTAAAACTCAGTAACATTATAGGAAAGCAATAGATCGAAATCACGTATGTTCAAGAAAGTCTTAGTGGAAAAATATATTCATTCGGAAATAAGGTTACGTCAACGTCTTACATTTGATTTGAAGGAAATCACTTTAAAGCAAAATCTTTAAAAAAATAATTAATCGGACATATGCAGGTTTGTAGCTTATTTCCACAAAGCTTTCATACGTGAATTTACATCATTAAAATATCTGTAAGTACTTTGTTTGCAGTTTATCGACCAGATGAATCCAATCTATTTTCTTTGGTTTTAAAATTTGACAAAAAAATTTCGAGTTAGTTTACAGCGATCCATAAAAGTATTATGAGGTTTTACACAGCTCGATTGCATTCAACATAGGAGATATGGTATCCAATTTATTTGAAAATTCGATAAATTTAAGGATCAACTTAAATGAAGTCAGATCTTTACAACTGATATGTTTCTTTCCAGATTTTTTTTTAAGATTAAAAAAATGAAAATCAATTTTATATACTTTTAATGCATAGCTTTAACCAAGAGAATGAAAGTGAACTAGGAAGAGAAACTGACGTTATATTAGTAGTTTGTCCATCAATCTAATAATTGAAAGCTTTAAAGATATACAGGGTGTAAGGGGTCGTCCACTAATTACGTAAGGTCAAAAGGGGGAGGGGGGGTCCGTCAAAATCTCACGTCAACTTTTTCATTCAGAGAATATACGTATTATAATAGATTACAACATTTTGTAATATTGACTTTTTGAACTTTTATGAAATCTCACGTGAAGGGGGGGGGGGGTCCCACCTCATCTCACCAGGGGGAGGAGGGGTGTCAAATTTTCAAAAAACACCTCACGTAATTAATGGACGGTCCCTAATCAAAACTCTCTGTACAAATTTTAATGGGAGATAGCGAGCATCAAGACAAACCTAAATGAATGAAAACAAGTCTGAACATGTTTATTCAAAGATGCTGCTGAAAGTTGTGGCCGGCAACAGCCATGCAATGCAAGACAGCATCGAAGAGCTGTGAGAGCAACCTCACAGCAGCTCATAAGCCATATGCATGTCAGTCATCTCAGCAGTCGTGAAACGCTGCTTATTACACCCGTGTCCGATTTATGAATGACGGGGGAAACAGAAGTCTGTTCTCCGTTTCCACTTCGCATATAATTTTTTTTTTTATTTACTGTTTTGGGGACAAACAAGCTCGACTTCCCTTGGATAGATCATGAAACTTGATAGATTATCAATTAATCCCAATTCTCATTAAATTGTTCTAAAATTAAGAACCCTTTAAATTATTTATTTATTTTTTTTTTGTTGATCAGAGATCGAGTTTCATGGAAAATAAAAATCTTCAAGAGAAAAACAGTTCAACCGAATGTATAGACTTCTCGTAGAACTTGTTCGTTTGTAACTGTATTCGAAGGTGAATTTCCTTTCCCTTGAAATTGCTATCTTTTGTTGAGTGTAATAGGAATTCCTTCATTGGAATTTTAGTAGAATTTTCCTTCTTAGCCTATTCTTCTGTTATTCAGAACACTGCGTTCTTTCCCTACCATTAAATTTCATGGTCGTGTCTAACACTACAAACCGCAATGTCTTCTGCAGGCAACACCTTCTCTCTATTTTTTTATATTTTTTTTTTAAAACAAACCAGTTAATGTCTTCTTCTGTTATTTTTTTCCAGTTTTGTATATTGTTACATATTTTGAATTCCAGCAGCAGCCAGATATCAATGATTCTATAATAATCCAAACAGCAATCGCAAATCATCACCCTACTTCCATCCAGCAACATTACAAACAGTAGCGACGCTATAGGAAGCAAAGATGGGCAACTCCCCCCCCCCCATATATTTTCATGTAGAGCACCCCCCCAGCTCCTCCCCCTCCCTTGGAAAATTTTAAAGCTTTTAGTTTTCTCTATCTGTCACACAGGGAAAATACAGTAATAATTGAAATGTCTCTCCATTTATATAATTTTTGACCTAATGTTGCAAAACTGTTATACAGGAAGTTAACATGGAAGTTAGCATCTATTTAATAACATAATTTTTGTGTTGATTTCCCAAGAATCAAGTTCTTAACTTACATTTCATTTATTTTTCTTTAAAATTATTCTGGTTGTATTTCTCGTTAAAGCTACGTCCTTTTTATTACGTATTCATTTGTTTTCTTCTCTTGATATTTTTATTTTCAATTTTTGGCTTGACAAAGATGTAGCCGTAAAGTCTTTGAAAATTCGCCTATGTTTTGGTGAAGTGAAGTTAAATCATTAGATCTAATCCTTTACTCTTATTTTGACATTAAACAATGTAGAATTAATTTAAGATATCAACCGAAATTACTGACCTTTTATTTTTATAATCATCAGGTAGGTTTTTTTAGAGGACGTTTCACTTTTTTAAGATTTTTTTTAATGATTTGCGGAGTCAAAGCAAGCCATTACGTACTTTTGAAATACGAAAATATTTGTAAAGTGTTTTTTCTAAAGTATTTGATATAAATTATTGCATATAAAAGTTGTTCTGTTTACTCTATCTATCTTCTGTAGATGTCTAAAAAATCCCTGTGAAATAAACTTGTACAGGAAAAGTTGCTTGTGGTATAAGATTTCAAAAAATGTGCAAATAAGAATTTTATTTACAGCACAATGAGTAGAAAATGTATTACTATTTACAATTACTCAACCTGCAATGGAATTAATGCTATTACCCAATTGTCATTTATACTTAATTCGGATTACTTAAATTCCTTTTAGTCCTTTGTTTTTCGTTATGTAAGGAAAACTGGATATTAAGAAAAATATAGATAATATACCGTTGAGTATTACAGCTTAGGCTCGCGATATGGCCTGTGGAAGTTAACCAAAAAAGAAACATAACAACTAAAAACAATACTGAGACAAATCTAGAGGTTTCTAAATCATATGAGACTCTGTATTATATAACATTTCTGTAGTTTGTCCAATTTTTATTCAAAAGTTATGTAAATAGTCGTTTGAGGTGACTTACATAATTAATCAATTTTAATTACACTTAAAATTATCCAATAACATTTTATCAATAACTTTGAAAACCGACAAAATTCAACTGCTATTTGAAAGTCATACAGAAGACAGAATGATAGGTTTAACGAAGGTGTTATGAAGTTTTCGCAAGACAACGCAGGTAAAACTGAAACCTGTTTGAACATATTACAAAAAAGAAACCTTTACACAAAAAAAAAAAGTTCACTGAATCAGAATCAAATTTATTAAAAAAAAAAAAAAATTCTGTTCAATGTAGAAAGAACTGCATTGAATTTCCAGCCGAAATTGTTGACGTGAATGTCGGGACATACCTTCACGACTACGCAATATTAACTGTAATAAAAATTTCTACAACAGGAAATCATTCAGTGAAGTAGGTTACTAAGTTTTTATGAAAAGAATGAAAGCGCAATGTAGGTTGTTAATAAAAAGAGAATCAATGACAATAAAGCTTCAATGTACCGCAAAGACACGTTTTGTTTCAATGGTGATAATGGAAGATTTTTGTAATTAACCAATAACTATTGATTGATTATTGATTTCATTGTTAACGTTCCTGAAAGAAACTAACGCCTATTTTCCTAAAAATGTCTTTTTTTTTTTTTTTTAAATCCTGAAAACGACACCATCAAAAAAAAAAAAAAACAAATACTTTTTTCAATTATAAAGTAAAAAAAAAAAAAAATTCCATTTTCTGAAAAAAAATAATTATTTAGATCCCCATTAAGTGCTTAAATTGTCTAAAATCTATTAGTCTAACAGATCAAACCAAGCGCAAATTCAACCTAAAACCTAAAAGAATTCAAACCCATTGTTAAAGACCATCCTCAGAAATCCATGACTATGTTTGTTACACTTTCTGACATCAGCCTCTCACATCTGAGTCCCGGGTTCGGTTCTCATGTGGGTTTTCGTGATGGTAGATGATCCGCGCTGGGCAGGTTCTCACAGGGTTCTCCCGTTTCCCCTGCACTTCTCCCACCATTCTTTCTCTCCGTCTGTCCTTATTTCCGTGGGATAGTACAATAGACCTCCGGTCGCAGTGCTTGGCTTCTCTACCACCCACATTCACTACATATCATAATATAATATTGTTATACTTTTCTACGGGAATTTTTGTGGCCTCCTAGCAGCGTTTCTAGACAAAGATTCATTAGTGGAAGATTTTAAACATAAAAGTTAAATCGTTTCTAGTCCTTAAATATGCAGACCAAGTTACAAGAAGATGCATCTACCAGTTATTAGCAGGGGACACGCCGATAAATACACACGCAATACAGACAAACTGATTTGATGAACTATTGTTATTACTATTAAGCTTCTATTAAACGCATGGTTGGCGTTGTCGCTAAGACATTGGCCTCTCACCTCTGAGTATCATGTGGGTTTCGTGATGGCGGACGATCCGCACTGGGCAGGTTTTCTCGGGGGTTCTCCCGTTTCCCCATGCACTTCTCCCACCTTACTTTCTCAGTCTTTCTCTCCCTCTGTCCTTATTTCCGTGGGATAGCACAATAGTCGCAGTGCGGTCGCGTAACCTACATTCACCACATAAACATAAGCAATTACAACGAAGTTTAAAATTCTCTTTTCATATCCATCAAATTTTAAAAGTATTTTCTTTGTCTTTCTCTGATGACGTTTTAATAAGTTTAACATTTTTCTTATCTTTAAGCAAAAAAATAAAATAACTTTTTCATTGTTATCCCTTGCCGCACGTTATAGTTCAATCAGTATTCAATTAAACAAAAACAGCTTTGGAAAACAACTGCATCTGATGCGTCACATCAGGCGAATACTACAGGACGGCGCACTTTAAAACCGGCCGTCAATAGACATTTCTTTTTTGTATTGTATTATTATTTTGGGGCCGGTTTTATGTGCACCACTCTGTATAACTATCATTCCCTATCTCTGAAATTTACCTTCAATTGACTTCAAAATTTGTTACTGCTATGCGTTGAACTTTACTTCTGAGAACCATCTGTGAGAGAACAAACTTAACACCCCCCCCCTTTTTTTTTACGAATTTATAGATAGGAAATTGTTGAAAGACAGTTAAGAGGTAAGTATTTATATTTTGTAAATTACCGGTACTGCTTTATCATTCACAGTTTCTAAACATTTTCCTCTAATCTTAATTTTGCACGATCCAAAATAAGACGAATCAGCTGATGAAATTCGATAACATTACGAAAGCTAAATACACTACAACCTCGTTTATCCGGACTAACTGGGACCAAAGGCAATCCGGATTATCCAGGTAATATGAATAATGAGCAAAACAAATCCTTAAATAAACAGACTTACCGTTTATTACGATAATAAACTATGTTTTGTAGCTTCGATGCCCTGTGACACTCTAGTAAAGCTTTCTTAAACTCGACAAAAAGCATTTTATTACCATAATTTATTGTACAATCTTTGCAGGAACTGTAGATTTGGCGAATGTTTGGCGTACTTACATTTATGTTCTTGTTATCATAGTTAAAATTATTATCTATGCGAACATTAAATAAAAAAAAAAAGTCTACAAATCTGATCCGGATTATCCGGAGATCCGGATCAACGAGGGCCGGATAAACGAGGTTGTTGTGTAACATTTTGAATATTTCCTTCTATTTTCGTAACAAAAAAACAAAAAACAAAAACAAAGCTTAGAATATTTTTGAAGATAAACTGGCAAACGAAGCTCAATATCCCAGAAATAAACTACAATCACACATTCTTACTTTACTGTTAAAGGAAAATTCTCAATAATTACAACGTATAAGCTTCTGTTGGGCTAGAAACGTATTTACAAATCATTCTATGTTTTCCTTTCCTGATTTATTTTTAGTTTTTACAATAAATAATGATCAAAATTACATAGTCTCTACGTTAAGGTTATTGACAGCAAAATATATATTACTGAATGTAAGAACTTTTTTTTTAAACTAACTACTAATTACTATAATTGTAAATTCCTGTCTTTAACTTTTCACAAAATATAAAAATAATAGTTAAAAACTTAACCTATTTTATTATTTTTATTATTATTTTCACTGTAAAAAGAAAGAAGTTATAAACTAAAAATTTGCAAGCATTTTTAATTTGCAAGCATTCATCCAGATAATATTTTACTGCTTCAAGTTTATGCTTGTATTTTTCTCCTTTTATTAAATATATTAAAAAAAAATTAAAGTTAAATTAGAAATTTAGAAATATTAAACATATTTTCAATATCTATTAAAAATAACGTAAGTATTTGTAAGTATTATATTGTAAATATGAACTACAGTTAAAATCATTTTAAAGCATTTAACAGCTAATATTCAGATATTAATAAATACAAGCAATTTAGTTATTTAATAACTAAATAATAATAAAGATTATAATAAATAATTAATATACTGGAAATAGCGTAAGTAAAATTAAGAGTAATAATAAAAATATTTCAAGTAAAATTTTAACACATGTATAATATAGATATTATTTAAAATTGGCTAAAACTTTGTGATTATTTGTAGGAAACTACTGAAGAACGGCCTCAAAGACCTTGGGGTTGGTTTGTTGATTTGTTTATTTTATTTGTTTACTTTTTTACTTAAGGAAGAAAACTTCCAGCAACTTGTGTCTGTTTTGCGATGGGTCCGTTCACCCCAATGACGTCAGAGCCTCCACTCGTGACTCGAGTCAGCGTGACAAGAACTCCAAGCAAACGATTCTCCAGCAGTGTTTTTGTAGCTTGGCTTCACACTCCTTCATTAACGTCACACGCCATGTTGTTTTAACTTCCTTCAGTGTTCGGCAAGGGTCAAAGGTCTTCGCTACAAGAATTTCTCGTTCTCTTTTGTGGAGTTTTAACTTAACCTCAGTTAATAGTAGAATCACGCGTCTCATTCGTACCCCACATCGAAATTAAAAATTCTGAAACAACACACAAATGCTGGTGCCTCCTCGCCATTAGTATGATGAGGGCGTAACGGAGGAAACTCTTTTGGCGGTTTATTATTTTAAATTGCAGAAGGTGCGTTGTTCTAATTGCTGCTTTTTTTCCCAAGCATACTTCGTTAACCACTCATCTGCATTTAAAAGCGAAGTATTTATTTCTGCAACGTTTTATTGTAGTTCTCCGTTCTAATACACAAGTTGCCTTCGTGCCTTATGCCTGTTATTGTCAAGATGGTAAATATATAAATCTTGAAGAACAATAAAAACACGATACAAAATCAACAAATTATATGGACAAACTAGGAAGTTGAATACAGAAACATTATTCGAAAACCCATTAAGTGGAAAATCAATACTAGAATCAATAAACTATCAACCACAGGCGGTTTTAAGCATAAGTAGCCTAGGCTTCTGCCAAAGACAGCAAGCTTTTAGGAGCCTTGCCGCAAAGATGTCAGAGTTTTTTTTTTTTGGTTGTACAGTGTGAGATCGGGACCTAATTAAACAAATGGTCTTCAATATCATTGAGCAATAATAATAAAAAGTTAAAATTTAAATGGAAGTTAAATGAAGTTATGGTGTCACTTATTTTTTTATTGTTGTTTAATTGCTAGCTATAGAGATTTTCAGAGTTAATAGATATTCGATAAGAAAGATCGTGCCTCCCTCAATTAATTCGTCAAATTAGAGGATTTGTTTAATTGATTCTTTAATAATGCCTTTTTGAATAACATTTCGATTAGGGTCTAAAGAGTTTTGTCTTGTGTTTTCCTTGAAAGAATTTGAATAACACTGTTTCTTGAATTCATTTAAAAATTTAAAAATTGTACAGATTCTTCATTTCGAAATGCATTGGGTAGACATCAAATCTAAATGCTGCTAAATTTCTGTTTATTCGTACATTTAACTTCAATGATTTCTTTGAAGATTAAAATATAAAATAAAAAGAGTAATATTTTAACAAAAGAAATACATTTTGCAACAAAATTTAAAATACCATAATTTGTAAAAAAAAAACAAATAAAAGATGAAACGCTATATTTGAAGAAAACTTAAAAAAAAACTTAAAGGATAAATTGATAGTGATTCCATAATATTATGACGAACAAAACTATATTATTTCGTATTATATAAGGCTGGTGCATGACCTAACTCTACTGGACATGAAGATATTGGAAGACTACTCGGATGACAACTTATCCCTAAGGATGCTATTTTTTCCGCCTGGAAATAGACAGTTTATTCCTACAAGACAATGGACAATGCCATAAAGGTAGTCAAGTTTTAAGAGAAAACAAGGCTGAGGTCTTTGCCTTGATGAGAAGTTATCAGAACCTTCACCTTTTGAAGATGTTATAAGGAACAGAACTTTAGCAGCTTTAGAGATAAACATATCAAAGTCAAACAGCACTTGCGACAACTATAATTTTTTTTAATTATTACCTTTCATAATTACCTGAGAGATTCGTAGCAAAATGAAATTTTCGTAATAATCACGGCAGATTCTTATTACGAAGTCAAATTTGGTATTTCATTAATTTGGATATTTTTATAAATTCATCATATGATCAAGATGGTTGCCTAAAATTCTTCGGGAGTGAAGAAACTCAGAGATATAATTTTTTTTAAACAAATCTTTTCATAAAAGCTCATAGTACCTTCGCTATAGAATGTTCCCGCGTGAATCATTTCAAAAACACAAAGCAATTGAATTTCTCAGGTTAAATTTATATTAAACTTTTGAGATATACATCCGCGAGAGTGTATCCTTCCATTAATAATTTTTAACCGGTGAACCGATCTCCTTGAAACTTTGCGTGCATATTTACGGAGAAGCTTCGAACGATATTTTCTCTGTCAAAAGTCTGTCATCTCAGTGAAAAAATTTGCACGTGAATGGGCAGAAATGTCAATAGAAGAAGTATTTGATGAAACAATTAATTCAAACTGATGGCAAACAATCTATTTGCGCTGCCGTTAGCCTGCAGCCATTGCACACACTAATCCATTTTGTTCTCGCGTGCTTTGATTTGATTAAAATGAATTGCAATTCGGCAACTTAATTTAAGAATTCACAGATTTAATCAATTTTAATCAAATAGAAAATCTGACAACGGATTTAATAGCAGTTTTGTGAAACTAGCAGGAGATTTGGTGAATTTATGTTTTGATTCCCAAAAAACTGTAGGAATTGAAGAATTGAAAGTTTTTTGTTATTATTGGATTGTTTGTGTATTAATAATGATTTGACATTTAAGATTTGAACAGTATTAAATGTTGTAAAGTATATTCACATTCATGTCTAATGATAGGTCACCACCCGAAATTGTGTAGTCATTGAATAAGCTTGAAAAAGGAAAGAATATTTTCATTCCGAAAATTTGCTATTATTTAATAGATTGAATAAATGTATTTTATTGAATATATTTTATAGATGTGAAGATGTGGTTATTTTAAGACCATAGATTGTTTGTATTATAAGAATAATATTATAATTATAAAATATTATAATTTCAGATATTACAATTTCGCCAAACAAAAATAATAATAATAATAATAATAATAATAATAAAAACCAATGCTTTTAAAGAAAGAAGGCTTTCTGGTCTTTAGGAACCTCTTATTTATTTTTATGCTCACAGAACAAAATAACCAAATGTTAAAAAAAAAAATAAAAAAAAAAAAAAGGCGGCTATTAAATATATAAAATACACTACTTTAAATCGTTCATTTTGGGGCTTTAACAATTTGTTATTCTTAATATGATTACACATGAGTTATTCAAATCAGCTACGAAATTGTCTTGTAAACAAATCATCTGCATAAGAAACGAAATCTCCTTCCTCTTTCCTCTTCAAAGAATCTAAATAGAAAATCCTCTGGAACAATAACAACAACGACAAAAACCATGCCAAGAAAAAGTAGCCTCAATTCTAAAAAGAAACTCATTTTTCACACGTTATATTTTTCCCCAGTGCCTCATTCCGATGACATAGAAAGCGTTCAACCAATGCGTCAAGTAAATACTTGTGGTAAAAAGAAAAACCTCAAGAAAATGCAGACATTTTCCGTTAATGCAAAGTATGTTCTTAAATTGAATGCGACTACAAATTACTAAGGAATAGGCTTAGAATAATCAGTAGGTTAGTTTATCTCTTTTCAGTGGATAAATTTTCTTGAAAAATAAGAGATATACTCAGAGCTTGCTATTTTGAAAAGTTTTTCCATGTCGGTCGTTATGGAAAAATTGGCGCGGGAAAGTGAGAAGTCGAAAGCATTTGAAGCGAAACAAGGAAATTCTAATATCTCCAGCCGTGCACGTTAATTCTTTTATTAATCCGCCATTTCCACGTGTTTTATAAGATTAAATTCTAAATTCGATTTAGAACACTTAAGAACTTGAGAATTAACTTAAATTTCAGCAAAATGGACAAAGAGGATGATACTGTTTGCAGTCGATCTGTTCTAGAACTACTTTCACGGTTTTTATTTTAAAGGCAACACTTTATAGGTAAGTAGCCTCGAGTTCTTTCAGCAACTTCTTTCTTTATTATTTGCTCAGATTCTGTCTGAGATGATTCTTCTTCACTGAAGAGAAAGTGGTTTATGATGGGATGAGGTGTTGCGTGTTCAAATGGGAGCGTGGAATAAAACGCTTGTGCAAGTCCGTGTTCCACATTTTTACCTTCTTCAAAGGCAGGACTTAAGAACACATATAAGCTGACATTACTTGCTGTAAGTCAAAATTCCAAAGGTGGTAAGATCTTACCGCCAGCAACTATATGATTAATTCAGGGGAAATAGAACACTACAAAACAATATATTGCTGAAAATCTACTTTCCTTAAAGACTTCCTCTTTTTTTTTTTCGAATACCGTGAAAATGATAGAACAATATGTGTGTAAATATGTGTATGCATATAAAATATAAAACCTCGAACATATAGCAACAAATTTAACGGGTCGGAAATCATAATAACATCACAATAAAAAACATACACGCGGATAATTGTAAGGAGTCACTAAGGCGTTTTTAGTATTTTTGATACTTGGAATCCAGGACGACCGTTTCTGGTTTTCTAACCATCATCAGCTGGATTCGCCATTTAAAGAAACATATAAAGAAAACAAAAGTCAACAAAATAAATATTAAAAACAACAATATATAAATTAAGAATAAAAAAAAGCCTGTCATTTAATCCCCGCTGCAGCCACTCGGCTTATAAAGAATTAAATTGTAGAACAGAAAACATATAACAACAAATTTAACGTGCGGAAATCGTAATAATAACATCATAATAACATCACCCACATAAGTAAGATTCACTGAGGTCGGTTTCTGTTAGGAAACCAGAAACAGATGTAAGGATTCCCGATATCGAAAATACTAAAAACAGTTCAGTGACTGGGGGCCGTTCAAGTATTACGTAAACACATTTTTAGTCATTTTAGATTACCTCCCCTCCCCCTTAGCAAAAATAAGCAGATGCCAGATCCCCTTGTGTTTACGTAAGATTTGCCGTATCATTGACAGTAAATACACTGAACAAAAAAATTAAAACAGTCAAAATTATACGATATTCACTCCTGAATTAAAATGTAACAAATGAAATATAAAAGTACACATGAAATACTGAGGAAAAAGTCTATCTCTCGCAACGCACTCTCTCGCGTGCATGTTTGTCTGTCTTACGTAAGACATTGCTCCGATCGCCCCCTCCCCCTTGTCAGCGAATATATGCAAAGCTTGAACCCCCTTCCCATTTAATGCTTACATAATATTTGAACGGCCCCTTATGTGCGTTTATGTTTTTCATTGTGATGATATAAATTTATCAATATATTGCCCTTACCGCAAAATCAATGAAGAAATTTAACAAAAACAATATCGGAAACCGATCGAAAGTGAAATAACGTACATACATTTACAATAAAGTTACATCATTACAAAGATTATATCATTCCCAAGTATGAGATGCATCTTTTGTACATAAGCTCTGATATTTAAAAATATATTCATTCATTTGAGATTTAGTTGAAAATATAAATTTTCTTCGTTTAGCTCAGGATAAAAGATAGATATTTTTCTTAACTCCCAGAAGACCAACTAAACTATCTAGACACCATCTTTAATAAGCTGACATTGTTATTTATGATTCTAGGCTTGATTGTTTATCTTAGTCTTGTGGCTTCAGGCAAATGTTTTATCCTTCCAGGATATTACGAGTAACGACTTCAACCATCAAAGTAATAACCATTGATTATAATGTACTTGTCCACCTTCAATATTAGTCTTTACATTTACATCATTACCTCAATGCGTCCGGTATTTCAACATCAGTTAATATTGAAGAAACATTCAACATCACTTAACATCCAGCAAATCCATTCTATGGGTATCTTGTCAGATTACGACTTTTTTTTTATTTATTTTGCTTACAGACATAAAAGAACGAATGGATGAAATATTCCGGTTAATTTTGAAAGAATTATTGTTCGCTAGGCTGTACAATTCTACATTTGGCTATGTTTTACGATGACATCACAATAAGAATGACTATTTTTTTCCATATAAGTACTTACAGTCGCATTACAGTTCACAATCTACCATACATACAAACATATACTTACATACATATGTATTTATAGGACTTATAAATAGATAGATAGATGGCAAAGCTTCAGAACTTTCCAGAATGGTGCCTACTCTGATGCTGGAATGCGTATACGGAGAGAGGTTACATTTGAACGTTCTGTCCCTCGAACAAATCCGTCATTTACCAATTTCAGTATTTTTGGCAAAATAGTTTATTCTCTGATTGGGAATGAGAAGAAGTTAAAAGAAAATAATGAACTAAAATTTTAAGTTACCCTGAGTGAGAATCCCAAAAGTAATAAAATTGAATCAAATTACTAATGTAATTTTTTCGTCATGCAATAAAAAGGTTAAAACAGAACGTTTGAGGCTATTTTCAACTGTGAAATTGGTAGTAGTGAGATGGGTTTAAATAATTTTTTATAATGTTATTGGATAGATCATTATTGATGGTAGGGGAGTTGGCAATGTGTCAGGACTCCCTTAAGAGGACCTGTCTATTATTTCAATTTGATTGAAATTTGGGATGTGGCTAGTGTTCTTATTATGCAAGTATAAGATAGATTTAAATTTGTCCTTTAAATCTGAGTTGTAAAACCTATGCATTTTTTACTTTTGGGATTCTCACTCAGGATAATTTCATTTCCAATCTCCCAATTCTTGATAAATTTTTAAGTGATTCTTAACAAAAAAGAAAATAAAAATAGCGTATTTTGGAATCAATCTTGACATATTTTGGAGTTTAAAGTAGGTCTATTCAAGTAATATTTTTAGAGGATCGCTACGAGCAAATGAAAATAAATAATTCTATTAATATTTTACGTCAGTATACATATAATGCATTAGATATTAATTAAGTTTAATTAGGTTATTATTCTTATTATTAATGATATAAAATTAAAATTGCTAATATTTTTGAAAAATATTTATTATGACAATAGTCTGTGTTAATTTTTATTATGATTTTTAAAATTATTACTCGATTTCAAAAAATAAAGTAAAATTGTTTTTAAGCTTTCAAAAATGTTGTGATTGAGTTAAATTTGATAAAATTATTTTTAAAATTATTTTTAAAAACCTAAACACAGACGAGGCAGAGTTAGTGAAGGACGGCCAATTTGATTAGCCCTGCTGATAGAAATTAGCAATGTTACCAAATCATATTTATTTCCAATTCCCAATATAAAACTTACAATAAATACTTATTAAATTCTTGAAATGTTAGTGTTTTCTTAGGAAATGATTTTCTAATGCGCATGGATAACCTCAGCAAGCATTAGTTGTCGCACTATAATTTAGGCTTAGTTTTAAGGTTATACTTTCTCCGAGGAAACCATTGCAGCAAATTTCCAATGATTATTTTTCTGATGACATAACGATACGGAGATTGACATAGTAATGATGGTTCTAGATTGAGGAAAAGAATCAACAACAATAAACTCTTTAACTTGATCGTTCGTCCTTCGTCAAAGAATAGATGGAAAAAAAGCAAAAAAAAAAGCAGATGTATAGAACAATAAGAGTTTCTCCTTCGGTTATTGAAATGACCTTTTTCTTAACTATATTCTTGGCCAAGAATGATGTAACACTCGTGTCTGCCTGTCTACAACCGCTTACCATCGGGATATAGTTTGAAACGCCAACTTCAAGGTAAAAGATCAATCCATTATCACGAATATTATGTCACGACTGTCTACGGGTTTGGTTTTGTTTTTTTCCTTTTTTCTTAAAAAAAAAAAACGAGATTTTACACAAGATTTTTTTAGGTCTTGCTTCATGGAATAAATAAAAGCAACACATGAAAGCATTTGATTAGAATACATTATTCAAACAATAACGATTTCATTATAAAAAGTTTTCAACGACCTGTTAAATATTAATAAAATTGCCAACTATTAAAAGCACATCCCCATTAAAAAGTAATAAAAATCGTTTCAAACACTCGAGTGTTCGAACGGTCGAGGGTTCAAAACGTTGCAATGATTTTTATTACTTTTTAATGGGGATGGTGCTTTTATTAGTTGGCAATTTTATTAATAACGATTTCAATTTAATTGGTTATTTTACAAAATTATTAAATAAAATTAAAAAAAAACTAATCATTACATATTCGATATTATTTTTTAAGTTCATTATTGATTAAAATTGTGAACATATTTCTTGTTTTTTGTACATTAACTCATTCCATCACATCTGATTAGGTTACTGAAATAAGATAATGTAATTTCAAAATTCTTTGTAAAAATAAGACAAAAAGTTTCCAAAATCTTAAATTGTGATAGAATTTGTATAACATAATTTAAAAATTATATGATTTATTTTTAGTTCCAGCTAGTTTATTCTGCATTAAGATAGTTTGCTAGAAGACTTATGCGTTGATGGTCGCTAATTCCATGTTTTATATCTTACGAAGGCCGAAGAAAAAAATTAGAAATTGAAGATTTTAGCTTTTACTCAAGAGATGAAATACGAGTCAAAAGTAAGAAGGAAAAAAAAAGGGAAAAAAAAATAAATTTGTTTATTTTATTACAATAAGCTGAAATGAATCCCCCATTAATGTCATCTTTATACATTAAAAATTTTAATATTTTTTAAATATATTTATTACTAAAAAATTTAATTTTTGAGCAATATAATCGAGTAAAGTTAATGAATAATGTAATAAGACAATTATCCAATAACACCATAATATAATTATGAAATAATATCATTATTACGATCATTAAATAAATTTCAATGTTAATCAATTTTGATTTTAATCATTTTTAAATTAAATAATTATAACAAAATTTATTTAAATTAACAAGATCATTATTATGATCATTAAATAAATTTCAATGTTAATCAATTTTGATTTTAATCATTTTTAATTTGAATCTCAATTTTTAATATGGGTGCTTCTTTTTTTTTTGTATGAAGTGTTAAAAAACAACACTTATAAACCAAAAATATGATATTTATTAAACAGATTCAAAATTGTTGTATTTGTATATTGCATATAGTTCGGTGACATACATGCAAGAGATCTATAGGATTTGCTGCTTTGGATGCATGGTTGTTACGTATTGGGGATGTTCTATTTTTCTATTTCTCATAGCATGTGAATTATGAAAGTGGCTTAATTATACTCGGAGTAATTTTCACGACCATCGGATTTGGTGGAGTTCAAACGCTGCTATGTATGTTTTCAGCTAATTCGGCCACACGAATGAGAACAGACTCTTCTCGTACACTTTTATATTAGAGGTTAATCCTTTTATAAATAGAACGAAAATTGAATGGTGAGCGAGATTTAAGACATTCTCAACACTGGAAAAGTTATGGAGTTAATGAGAAATTGATTGGATTAATAATTTCATTTTCATTGTTTTTCTTCTATTAATATAAGTTTCATTTTCTATTAATATAAAATTTCATTAATAACAGAATCTTAGGTTATTTAACATATTTGAAATAAACTCTTAAATTCTTTAACATTAAAAGTTTTTTGTTTTTTTTTAATGTTTGACTAAAATGAAACTTTTAAATATTAAGAATGTACGCGGAAGTAAAATAAATCGTTTCGTTAAATAAGATCAAAAATGTATGGTTTGGTTGGAGAAATAAAGGATAAATATAACATGTAATACCGTAATAACATTAACATCCTGAATGAGATCTATTCAGGGATTTTTAATAATATTATCTATAATCTATCTATAATCTATAGGGAATTCACGATGCAAACAGTGACCCCCCAATGACTAAAAACAAGAACAAAATGTATAATACAAACCCTTGGTTAGCACTCCGGCTACCACAAAAGGTATTTGACCACAAAAAAAAAAGAAAAAAAAATATAACAAACCCTCTATAAAGGATAAAAGAAAAGCAATCAATTAAAATAAGTATCACCGTTTGCATCGTGAATTCCCAATTCTTCCTCTCATACGCCTTTTGCATCTTGCACTGGCTGAGTCGCTCTGGCTGAGGAGCCCAATAAACTCGAAACGGTCGTCCCAGAGTCTTAGCTCGACTCAAAAGGCATTCTTATTTGAATCTATAGGGAACTAATGGGAATTTTTCGCACTTCCTTCATGAACTTTGCCTGAGTTGTTTTTTTTTTGTTTAGTTATTCATTCAATATTCCTTCAATTCGTGGAAAATTTTGCAATATAAAACAACAGTACATAAAACTTACATTATATCAATTGGCAACATGGATGACTCTCAAAGAGGATTCGTTAACCCATGGCTCTTTTAGTTATAATCTGCAACTCTCCATCAATTTTTCCGCTACATTGTTTGTGATTGGTTGATTTTTTTGATTGATTTTTTTGATTGGAACTTAAGCGAAGAGGGGGAGGGGGATCTGAAATTGTGAATACTTCAGATTTCATTGAATCTTGCAAAAATTAAGGAATATTTGTATCAGAAAAGGTTCCTCTTAGTCCTTCAGATATATTTCAGTATCAGTTACAAAGACCTGAGACTGTCAAATTCACATTGCAGTAAAAAAAATATGAAAACCGAATCTCCTTGAAAATCAAGATTCATCGGAAACAAAAATATCTGCACCCGGAAGATAGTCCTCCAATATTATGGCAGTTTCGAACTCGTAAACGTATATTTTCATGAATTCAAGGCTTGGAGTATATTTTCCATTAGAATTCAGAATAAAACCTACCCCCAATACATTTTACATGTAAAAGAAAACGGGAATACAAGTGAAAAGACTATTTATTGATCTTCTCTTATATGTAGATCTATGCTATATCCGCTAAATCGTGTTTGGCCTGAGGGTGTGATCTATTACAATTTGCCAAAACCATTGATCTCAATGAACAATCATGTCTTCATGTAAATAGGCTGTAACTAATCCATTATTCATCACTGAACAGTAATGGACGTGAAGGCATTTGAATTTCATCATTGCTAACAGTAATTAAGTACGAGATGATCGAAAGAAAAGTTTTGTTCTTATTTCTAGAAGATTATGTCCCAGCAGTAATAAAATATTTATGTAAGAAAATATTTTTTCTTTATTTTCTAATGTGAAGCAAATTCCGAACCTTACGTTTAACTACTTTCTGCCTACGAAGTTTAAACCCATAAGCAAAGTATTCCTTAACATCCTAGACTAGAATCTCATCTAATTCTTGATGTAATCACGTGGCCCAGTCTTACTATAAATGGCTCTTTCAAAAGGTCTACAAATAGTAAATATAAAGTAGACTCTACTTTCACTAGTTCCACTCTAGTTCAATGAATACGATGAGGGTTCGCAGTAGATAATCTTACTCTCACTCGATTTTTTTTCCATTTCATTTCATTCTCATATTTATTATTGTAGCTCTAGTTATAATTCATTTACTTTTTCTTCATCAAACGGGTTCTAGTAACCCTAGAGGTATCAACAGAAATTCTGACAAAATCCCTTTTCACCCCTTTTTTTCTTTAAAAGATTTGCTGTAATTTCTATTTACACTAACTTTATTAATAGCATTTTCTTCTCTTTTTCCATACTCTCTAGCTGACCCAGAAAATTTTACTCCAGCTAATCCCTTAGTAACTCCTATTCGTATTCAACCAGAATGATATCTATTTGCTTATGCTATTTTACGATCCATTCCTAATAAACTAGGAGGAGTAATTGCCTCACTTATATCTATTTTAATTCTAATAATACTTCCATTTTTGCAAACAAATAAATTTAAAGTATTGTCCATTACACTCTTACTCAAATTTTATTCTTCAAATTTTTAGTCTGACTTCAAACGTTCTTATTCTCACATGAATTGGAGCTCGAGCTGTTGAACAACCTTATGAATGGTAGACCAATAAGGCTTATACGTCAGTGAAACTATCACAAAATGGCTCATCCACATTGACAAAATTATCACTCGAAAAATAATCAAAATGTCTTTGAAAGACCACAAAACATACATTCCCAATGAAGTCTGGCAGACAATTTAAGTGGTATGGAAAATAAAATGAATCAGAATAATAATAATGTTACTTTATGATTGTCTAATTTATGATTATTATACGTATAATTACTGTAGTTTTTAATTATAGCAATGACGGATAGAGTAAAATTATTGGTTAGTTCGAATTAAAATTAACAAAATTAATTTGAATATTTACGCTTTTGTACAAGAATGTCATATAATTTAAATTTCAAGCCATTCATCAGAGGAAGAATAACGTGAAATAATTTAGACGCGTTATGACGTAGAAAAAATTATTATAAATTACAAAGGTCACATGATCACACCCAACTTCCCAAAATTGAGGGTTGAAAGCATAGGAGGTTTAGGTTCCTTCGATCATCAGCCGAACTGAACTAAATGGAGTCGAAAGACCACACCTTTTCTTTTTTAACCTTTTTAACCTTAAAAGCAGAATCAATTTGACAGATCCTGAGAACGTGTCTAGAGAAGGAAAAAAAAAATCCTAATCATTGCGAAAATTGAACCTTCAGCCTTGAGCTACAGTCCATTTGTTCTAAATATTGCCTATTCATTTTCAATTAATATACGTAAATGCTTTTAAAAATTTATCTTTCAATTCCTTCCTTTTCATATTACAATTTTAAACAAAAACTCCACACACTCCATATCTTAGTATTTAAAATTGTTTATTTAAAGTACTAATCGAATTTTTATTGGAATTCTTATTTTAATTGTTAAATATTTATTTTTCAACAATTGTCTGAAGTAATGAAACGAACTTGTAATGCTCTTTCATTATAACAACAACTGTATATTGCTTCAACGTGTTTTTAATTGGTTTCATGTTCATTACTATTTTGTTTTATTTATTCCAAAGAATATTTTAACTTTTCGCTTGAAGAAGGGATGACGACACAATTTCAACCCGAAAATTCGCATGGTATTTTAAATAAACAATTTTAAATACTAAGATATGGAGTGTGGGGAGTTTTTGATTAAAATGGTAACAAATTTAATTTGCAGTGTTTTTTTGGTAT
The DNA here is from genome assembly GCA_023159025.1 of Thereuonema tuberculata. Taxonomy (NCBI): domain Eukaryota; kingdom Metazoa; phylum Arthropoda; class Chilopoda; order Scutigeromorpha; family Scutigeridae; genus Thereuonema; species Thereuonema tuberculata. The sequence goes on along the minus strand of JAFIDM010000179.1, from coordinate 40,753,383 downwards.
ATTATCTAACGTTAGTAGATTTTATATCGTGTCTAAGAAGCTGTGGGAATCAGATTAAGACTGTCTTACAACTGTGGGAATGGTGTCTTTGTAATCTTAATAGTTTTAGTTAGAGTTTATGTAATGACAATTAGGTTTTTCCTGTTGTTTGAAGGGAGGTCT
>JAFIDM010000179.1:40703834-40743221 GCA_023159025.1 Thereuonema tuberculata | reverse complement strand
TTTAAGAGTATTAAAGAAGATATTTTATAGGTAATGATGTTGTAGTTTATTTAAAACCTAGCAATGATTCTTCATTCGTTAGATATCTCTTATGTTAATTCGTTTCTATTACGAAATATAAACTATTACAAATATAATTTTAAAAGGAGACTAGACGACTGCCCGTCGCTTCGATCCGGAAGCCTCGTAGATGTAGCGGGAAAAAAAAAAAACAAAAAAAAACAACATATTAAAAATAAACATCAAGGGATGAGCCCAGTGTTTACTAAGTGAGATCTTAGAACAGTTTCACTCTCTTTGGCGATCATCAGCTAGAAGTAGTCACCAGTAAAAGCGAGGTCTCGGTAGTGAGGCTAATAGAATAATCGTCGAAATCGCATTTTATTTTTATTGTTTATTTTTGCTTTGAGGCTCCACTGAGGCTCCACTGCGATTCCGACGAACATTTATTTATTCAAAAAGAAAAACAAAATATCAAGTAAACTAAAACTCACAGCTTAAAACTAAAACTAAAAATTAAGTAAAGTTTAAATTCTAAAAAATACATGCAATGAGAATTGAATCCATTTGTAATAGTCAGAAAGTTGTTGCCTGACAACGCACTTGCGAAATTACATTGTTGTGGGCAGGGTTGACCAAGCAACAATACTCTTGTTGCCTGGCAACTCGCGTGAGAATTGTTGCGAAATTCAATTGTTAGAAGACATACTAGGTCTCGCGCGCACACAATTTTTTTAATAATACAGAAGATTAGTTGGAACTAAAAAGTTAAAAAGTGTAACTATTTTTCAAAAAATTGTTTAAAAATAAAAATGTCGCAAATGACTCTAATTATGACGTACGCATTACTATTATCGTGGACACTTCATTTACAGTTAAGTATTATATCATTAAAGATTCCATTACTTATGTATTGAAAAAAAAAAAAAAAAACATAATTCAGAATTAAGCATTTTTTTCTTTCAAATTTAAAAATGCGGGTCTGCACAACATTAAAGATAATAAAAGCATATAATAAACTTAACAACGAGAGATCTTTGATATAGTAGTAAAAACAAAAAAAGGAAGAAATGTTATTGTATAAGCGAAATGTTCACCCTCATTCCAATGCAAGCCCCCACAATTCAGCAATTAAGAATAAGCCCGCCCGGGTTGTTCACGTGAAGGGCGGAATATGAGTAATTGCTACTGAAACGAAAGAAATTCCTGATACACCGTTCTTTCACCTGGTCCCCATATAAGTAATAGTTTCTGTTTTTTTTTTGTTGTTTTTTTTTTGTATATTTGATGTAATAAAGGTCTTTTAGTGGGTTTCAATTTCTATATGTTGGTTTCTTATAAACTTACGTTCTTTCTATAACGATTAGGACCTATGTTTTATACGAACTTTCAACTTTTAATGACCTACAGAATGCAACACTGAAGTTAAGACATTTCGTTCTGAATCCCCCTGATGTATCTAATGACTTCCCATGTAATACAATCTATTAATAAACTTTTTTAAACTTATATTCAAAAGGGAGAAGTCATTTTCAAGTGCTTCTCCCTGTTGAAGTCGAAATCTTGGTCATGTTAATTTTATATGTATTTTAAATATTAAATTTTGCGTAGATTTTATATATATACATTTGTGTAAATAAAGAAAATATTCGCTTTAGAATTCACTTTCATGTCGAAAAAAAATATTTGTCCGTCCGTAATTGTGGTAATTCACAACAACCCCACTTAGCAAGGAAATGACGAATTTTAATATGCTTTTAGGTGATCCCATGGGAGTTCCTTTTAATTCTTGATCAGTAAACCCAAAGAATAACCACCACCACTATCTGTAACCCTTTAGGAAGATATTTAAATTTTGATTAATTTTGACAAGGTTTTTCGCTGTTTTCTTTTAGGCAATTAATCTTTAAGATAAGTTTGCGTTGATTAAGTGCTTTTTATTAAAAGAAGCATTCATTAAATATTATTTTCACTGATATTCTGTTTAAAATTTAACGTTTATTAATACGTAATATAATTTTTTAACATTACCACATACAGTCGGACCTCTATTTAACGAACCTCTATTTTGCGAACTTTTCTTTGGAACATTTTGCTAATTTCTTCGTAAAATAACCTCCAAATAGCGAAGTGCATTTTCTATTTAACGAACTTTTTCGTGGTATCTATTTTTTTTTTCTCCTTGAAATGTTTTTATTATTAAAAAATAAACGTCCTCTACATATGTTTTTAAATGACGACAATTACCTTTGGTAATTTTAGGCTTTTTAAACTTTTATTGGGATTTTTACCAAAAGGATTAAAAAATAATGTTTTTATTATATGGATACAGCCGAGGGAAAAAGAAGAAATTGTTGATGATGTGCTGATTGATGATTATCTTTCACTTGATTTTGAAGTAGAGACCTCGGAAACACTAACTGAATCGGATATTTAAGACAGTGTGAAAAATAAAAACAATACAGCTATGAATTGCGATGAAGATGAAGATGATGAAAATGGAAATGATCATGATGCAGAAATCAAAAAAACCTTCGTATGATGAAATGCTAAAATCATTTGAAACAATCCGACGCGGATTACAATTTGAAGAAAATACTGAAGGGTTTTTGGTGCATTGCAAAGATGCGAGACGCACTATGAGCAAAAACACTTTTTCAAAACAGAAACAAAAAAAACAAAACAAAAAAAAAACTCAGACAAAATTAACAGACTTTATTAGTAAAGTACGCATGTGGTAATGTACGCTGTATGTCAATAAAATATTACTTTTTAAAAAAATATTTATTGTATATGTATTTTACATCTGTTTTATGTAGTTTAAAGTAATTTTAAAAAGTGAATCTCTATTTAACGAATTTTCCATATAACGAACTTTTTTTCGGGATTTAGCGACTTCGTTAAATAGAGGTCCGACTGTACTTTTTTATGTGAATATTCACAAATACTTTTTTTGTTTGATAATAAGTATAATTATAAATAATATTTATTAATACAACAAAAATTTTTTACTTAATACAGGTTTGTTTAGTCAGGCCTTGTCTCTTGAGAGATTTATTAGAACCGAAAGAGATAATAAGCATAGAAGAAGCCTAGGTGGCAAGGAAAGAACTTAGAAAGGAAGTGTATTACATTTTTATCAACAACAAAAAAATATATGAGAATCTACTTATTAATATTTAGTTGACGCCAAATTACGTTTATTAACCGTGTGAGTAGGAAAGAACAAAGCCCAATTTATTATGCAGTTTTGCGGAATCGCCAATTTCCAGTTAATTCAGACGCAAATAAAATATTTCACCTCTAAATTTAACCCCATTTAAGCGATTAAAGGCTTAAAGAAAGTGATTTGTTTTTCTTTCTTCAAGCGAAGACTGAATCAAGGAAAGTGATTGTGGATTTTAAATATGCATCGATGGAACCACTTTTATTAATGCAATTTACTTAAACAATAACCACGTCACAGTTGACAGTTGCTTTATGAGAAACGAAAGAGAAATGAAACAAATTGTACTAATGCCTATTAATTGCAGGTTTTCACCTGCCAATTACATTGGTGGTTTATTTCCTAAGGGAAAGGAAAAAAAAGGGCAGACACTTTGTCTCGCGCCACGGTTCCGGAAAAACGAGTGAGAAAATGCAACTTCCGATTTAGTAGCAAATCGTCCTTCAGTCTAATTCTGGATTTACTATCGAAATAATTAACCGACGTCACTTAGAACCCCAGAGAAAGTCAATGAGAAACTGTTTCATCATCGCTAATGATCAGACATTAAAGTTTCATAAGAATTAGAAGATAGAGATAATCTCTCTTGAGACAATCAAATTGAGCTCAAGAACGAAAAGTGCTCAGAGGCAACAGACTCCTCCCGTTTGGATCAAGCATTTTAAAAAAATAATAATAATGAATTAAGGGGGGAACCTACATTGCATTTCGCGGAAGTGAAAATTCAGTATAATTGTAGATGACTTAGCATCTTTTTTTTCTTCTGTTATGTTGCAAACGTTACTCAACTGAATGCAAAAGTCATTATAAATTGATTGAAGAGATTTTTTTAAATTTTTTTCTTTATATGAACAAAACTGAGTTTCAAAGGGTTTGTAATGCGTTATTTAAGCATTTTTTTTAAAGATTTTCAGAGCATTTCAATGAGTTTTAAGCTCCTGAAGAGGATGGCACAGGCTTAATAATCGTGAAAGTGTAGATAATTGCGAAATGCGCATCAACCACCGAAAAGAACTATAGGAAATTGAACCTGTACAGCATCTGTACCTCAGTGGAACCTTTACAACATTCAATTTTCCTTTTACCTGGAAGCATAAAAGCAAGTGGTGGAGTCGTAAAAGAAATTAGTATTTGGGCGCGAAAGGTTGATTATTATTATTTTTACGATATTTTTGTGTGTGTGTGTGGGGGGGGGGGGGAACCATTATTATTTTTTTAAAACAAGTGAAAATAAAGAGGCTCGGCGCTAACAGATTGCACAAAAAGTACCAAGACGGCGCCCTGGCACGACTACACCCCTGCATAAAGAAATTTAAATTTATATTTAGTTTATTTTTTTACATTAAAAGAAAACAAGAACGCACATAACTAAACAAAAACAAAAATTCATTGAGCTATTTTTGATATTTGCACTGGGAATCGGAGACAGTACTGTTTCGAGGTTTGTTGACCTCTCATCAATCCGATCCGACCAGTATACCTAGCTCATTTAAGTATATATTTTATTTAAGAAGCAATTTGATAGCTAGCTTTTAGAAGTTTAAATCACGAATCATTATAAATGAAACTTTAGAATTACTGAATCTGCAGATGAGGTATCTAAGTGATGAGTACAATTGAGAGTGAAACCTGCTCTTCTACTTACTTGAATTCCTTTTCGGTTGAACTAAAGTAGATGGGGAATTGGGGGTTGCCACTGATTTAAGGCAGAAGAAAAAAAAATAGCACTTGCATAAACTTGTGAAACATCAAACTTAAATCCCATCGAGAATCTATGGGAAAACAAGTATTCTGTCTTAGTTGCACTTAGGAAGTGCTACGATATTCCAAATCAGTTCATTTAAAATTAGGAAATAAAAGCAAATAAAAGTAAAATGATTGACTAACTCACATTCTAAGCCGCCGCCATTTTTATACTCTCTTTACTCACTTGCTGGACAAACTCACGTGACTGCTTCCAATCCTCTAATACGTCAAAGAATACGCACTTTTACATAGAATTAATTACGAAATTGTTCGATAAATCTCATAATGGTTACTATCATACAATAACACGAGTTCACAGTTGCAAGTCACGCCGTCTGTAGTTTAAAAGCATCTTAACCGTCCCAACAGAAAATAGTTCAATTTGGACGTATCAGAAAAATAAGCCTTGCAAAATTAAAAAAGGTTTAAGATACACAAAAATAATACGATTGAAAAACTTTTTTCTAATAATTCCTTCTTTTTCGTTTTTTACAAATTTCTATAATCTTAATATTACCTTTTCCGATATTCTCGCTTTCCACTTTATTATTACTTAAGATCACAATTAATCCATTAAGATAACTTATATGTTAATAAAGATTCAATGCTCTTTTTCCCGGATATTTTTCCAGAAATAACCCTTCTAACTGAATTTTTCCTGAAATTTACCAACTATATTTTTTTATAGAAAAATATATTGAATTTCAATTTTTTTTTTTATCCTTTTCGTTTCTAATTGATAAAAGCGATCTTCAATTACTTTTAAAGTAATAAAAAAATTTTTTGTCTTAACGCAACAATATTCTACTCTGAATTTATATTGACAATTTTATTACTTTTCCTTTCCTTTGTTATTTTATTTGTTTGTTTTGGTTTTTTTCCCTCTTAAACTTCGAATTTACATAATCTTTTTTTAAAGAGAATAACATTTTTTTTTCTATATTATTTTTTTTTTAATTTGTAATCCACTTCTAAGTTTTTGTGAAGTTTGTTAAATTTTTTTTTAATAAACAGAAGCTAAAGTATCTCAATATTTTGAGGATTTTCAAAGAAGTTCACAACCGTTTCTCTTCATCTTCGTATTTTAAATAAAACTTATAGAATCATGCTCTGCACGAAAGCCATACAAGAGAAAGAAAATAACAAAAGAGGTACAGGTTTGCAGCCATCATTAATCTTAAATTCTTTTCATCCCTAGAAAACAACCCTCTATCTCTAAACACCTTAAAATTTGAGATTAACATCTTATAGACAGCCTGTTTCACACTAACTTGGCGATCATCAGTATGTTAAGAATAGTCAGAATGAACAAAGCAGGTCTCACAATGGAGTTGTATTTGAAGAGAGTGGGAAAAGAAATGGAACCTCCATAAATTTAAACATAAAAACACATTAAAAATAAAGAAAAAGTAAATTCATGTGCTGTGCTCTGCCAGCCTCAATGAATTTCTTATGCGAATGTAAATAAAGAAAAAGTGCCTAAAAACGTCTAAACACATTAAAATTTGAGACCAATGTTCAAACTGACATCTCGAGACAGTCTGTTTCACGCTAACTTGGCAATCATCAGTTGAAAGTAGTCAGAATGAACAAAGCAGGTCTCATAAAGCAGATGTATTTGAAGTAGAGTGGGAAAAGAAATTCTTTTTCTTTATTTTTAATGTGTTTTTATGTTTTTAGTTTAGAATTATGGAGGTTCCATTTCTTTTCCAACCCTCTATCTCATTTGACTTAACTGTTTTTATCTTCATTAATTTCCATTAAGTATTAAAAGCATCTGAGAAGGACATCGATTATATTTTTAGTTTTATTTTAGTAATGCACATATAATGGAAAATTCCTCAATCCAAACGATGTTGGGAAAAATAACTGTTTATTCTCTGAGCTATAGGCAAAGTTTTCCTTCAGCATTCATAATTTCGTAATTTCCTTTTTCATATTTTCGAATGAAAATGACTTCAAAATCTGGGTATCAATGCCTTGGCACTAAAATATTACTTAAAATACATAAATATTTTTTATTGCCACTTTCATAACCAAAATTTCTATTTACATTCGCATGAGTACTTTAATTTTGGCCTAACAAGGATCAGTAGCTCAGTGGTGTAGGCACTGAAATACAAGTTGGGTGAAATGTTCACATCAGAGCCCTAGGGTTCGTCCAGCCTTCAGTCAAGTGAATCGTTTGCTGGAGTGGAAGGTGGGCGAGCTTTGAGCTGCCAACTCAAAAAGGTCCCGATTGATCTTAGAAACATCGGAGCTTACGTCTTCTGCGTGTCAATGAGCAACTCCTAACATTTCTAATATTCCTTAATATTTATTGGACAGAATAAAAAAGTTAGAATAAAAAAAAATGTGCTTTTACGTCGATATATATAAATCTGTTAGTCCATTTCAGATCCAAATTACTAAAAATCTGTTCGTTTGTATATTGAAATTTTAGTAGGATGTTTAGGTTCTTATAAGCAACAATGCTATTAATTTTGATACATACAAAAGATAAGGAGCTATGGCGCCAAAAAACATACAAAAAATGCCCTTCGAATTTCACGTAATCCACAATAGAATTACAGGTACTCCTCACTTTTACGACCGTGTTCCGTTCCGACAACTACATCGTTAAGCGAATTGGTCGATAAGCGAGGAGCTTGCACCAGGAGTACAAAATCGTCATTGTAAAATTATAAAATTATAAAAATTATGCAACAAACTTCAAATTTATTCATAAAAATACATGTGTATGTACATATCATTTGTTTATTTGGTTATCTGGAGCTTTAGAGGGTCCAGGTAAGGGAGATGACGACGATGAAATAGAAGTTGTACATTCAAGGGCGAAGGTCGTAAGTGCGAGTGGCCGTTAAGCAGATAGGTCGTTAAGCAGATAAAGTGAGGAGTATCTGTAGTTTCTCTGTAAATTTGTGTGGGGTTTTTTCCCCCTCCTCAGTTGTTCTTTGATCTATCATTGTCTTATTGTTTGTTTTTGGTTTTTTTTTTTTGTTTTTTTTTTTAATTTTTCAATTTTTGTTAGTCTCTTTCTATTTTTATTCTATGTTATTCTGTAAGACTGAATTCTCATTTTATTATTATCTACCGAAAGTCGACATGTCACCTGTACTCTGTCTAAAACAATCGTTCAAAATTCACCAAAAAATGTTCCATTTTAATTTTGAAAATTTTAACGACTTCCAAGTTTCTAGTAATTTATTTTACAGCAAACCAATGTTAAATTTTTTTGTTTTTTTTTTTTTCCCCCTTTAGAGTGGTAACGTGATATGTGACATTCGCTTAAAACGAAGAGAAAAAAAAAAAACAAAAAACAACAAACCGAATAAAACTCTCAAAAACAAGGGCGAAGAATAATTTGGCAAGAGATTCTTGTAGTGATTTTAACCGAAAATTACTACCTATTGGTATAAAAAACCATTAACTATGGTTGGCCAACCACGGATTAATGCTAAAGAATCATGAGGATATTAATATTTCACTTTGTTTACAAATGGAGCTGTTGTAAAAGTCAAAGGAAAACAAACACTCCCAAGTTGAAACGAAAGGGTGGAGTTAACTTAGGCCTAAGGCTAAAGCAATTGATAACCGTTTTCACAAAACTTTCCTTAGAGCAGAAAACAGAACCGATCACAAAGAAATCAAACTTCAGAAACTGTCCTTAAAGTCAGATATTATGTGGACTAAGACACTTGAAGTGAAAAATCACAGGAAACACTGAACTAGAAAGAACTGAATTAAGTTAACACAGAGAGATTATAACTTATCATTAAGGAAATTGAGAATGCACCGCAGTGAAGGATTGCATTTTAATAGATCAGGAGCTGTTACTAATAGATTGAATGATTTAAATACTCACAATAAGGATTTAAACAAATGTTTATCCAACTCACTAAGAAAAGAGACAAAATTTATTTAAAAACTTTCGAATAAACTATTTTTATTTATTTTTTTAATACCGGATTCTTTATAAACTGATTTTGTACCGAAATCATCATGAAAAAGTTTTATCGTCCAAGATAAACGTGGCTACCGTGACTGAATCACTTCTGACAGCTTTGTTTGTGTTCTAAAAAGTTCATTATAATTTATAATTTCTAGGATAAATAACTTCTCAATTGACTCATCATCCTATTGTGTTTTATTATATTATTTGGTATATATTGATCCGAGAGGCTAAAAACCAGTAAGCAATATTGTTTTTTAACATGTTGGCTAATATATAGCGAAAATGTATATTGATAATCTAAACTCTCCCTTCTAGAGTTGATTTCGGAGGTAGTTTTTGAGTTAGAGTGAATTTGAATTCTTTTCAGAGCTTCTAATGCTTTTGCTTTAAAACGCTTGCAAACATTAGACAAAACCTGTAATTTCCTTGGAACTTTGCTTTTCCATGCAAATGATAAGATATACGACTGGTTTAAGCTAAAGTGCACATCTATTAACTAGGATAGACTAAAAAACAAACAAACAAAAAATAATAATAACTTTCAGAATATTATTAGTAACTTATGACATTAGAAATTGAAATTAGTATTGGACATCTAAAGCCGGAATGTTTTTAAAAAGAATGTCCGTTGCCTTATTCTCGTTTCTTTCTTTTAAAATAACAAACACATCTTTATGATTGTCAAGGCTACTTGTGAAGACAATTAACTATCAAACTACTATTTTCCTGGTCATAAAATTCATAAGGATATCGCATTTGATAACTCAAAAGTACAGTTAGGCACATTATGATGCTTGAACAAAAACGATTAACTGGGAAACTGTATTTATCAAAATAATTAGTATTGAAATCAATTCGGAGCTCATTAAAAAAATCTGTCTTTAGGATCAGTAATGCTTGAATTAATTTGATGTTAATAGAACATATTAGATCAAAGACATTACATGATCAGTAATTTACTATGTATTACGTTTACTTTGTGTTGTTACTTCAATTGAACGTTATTTTAATCTTTACTGCTCCGTGCTTTCCATTGAATAGACAAAAATGGAAATGGAAATTGTAATTCAACAAAGCGCTGCAGATCCATATGGCGAAAACAAGAAAGGTATCACCAAGGAGGACTTGAAACCTCATCTGACGTTCAGCAAGAACCAAACGATATTTGTATTGCGCATGCGTAAAAGTTCAGTGATACCAGTTGATGGAACGGAAAATATAAAATCTGCAAACGGGAAAAACAACAGCGAAAACTGCTCAGAATATAAAAATAAACTTTAAAAAAAAAAAAAAGCAATTCAAAGAAAGGAGGAGAGCTATTAAAGGAAGAGTACCATCCTATTTACAATGCCGTCTACCATATGTTTTGATCTTAATAGCGGAACCGGAAATTACCTCATTAAACTTCAACACTTTCTAATTTTACATTAGAAATGAAATAGGAAAAAAAAAGGAACAGTTTCCTGTTGTCAAAAAAAACAAAAACAAAACTCCTCTATGTTAAATATATAAGAGTAGTCTTTGTCTTTTGTTTTAAGAGATGGTAGATCGTAATTTTTAGAATAAATTATAAATATCCTAAGTCACTTTATCTTCCTGTAGAATCAATGTGTTCTCTTGTTCTGCACTGAAGTTACTCCAAGCAGTGAAATAAAAGGTTTTTGAATGTCATTGTCCTAAAAACCAAAGATTCCCAAACACTGAAGAAGGTGTTCGGAGCAGGATTTCAAACTGCCTGTCATGGTACATTAACTTGCTGAGCTTTTTGATTACAACTGACCTATTCGTGTCTTTCAAAGAGAAACACAACAAAGTTATTTAAATCCTTCAGGGGTTAGAAGAGAAAGATGATGGAATCTTACAACTGTTCATGTTACAAATACTTTCCTCTAGCAACTAAACTCCGACTTGTCTTTTGTATTGATCAGCTCTAAGACGATTCACGGATCAACATATCTGTTTTCCCTACAATATTCTGAAGAAAAAATGCTGAAGAACAATTTTGTCAAGGAATTTTGAAGATTTATTTTTCCTTGTTTTTACAAGGAAATCTATAAACATATTATTCGTGTTTTAACATGCAAATATATAAATTATTAATAATCATCATTGCACAATGTAAATGTTAAAGAGATTTTAAATTATAAAACATTTAAAAAACTTACAGTAGACGTTTCGAAGCTCATAATCGTATCGAGACTTCGTTTTCAATAAAACAAAGGAGCATCAGTCATTCAAACGACAAAGTAATTGGTTATCACACATTTGTTACAGGTTAAGTTGTATCGTCATCTGTTTGTTGAACAATTGAAGCTTTTTTTAATAAATGGCGTTAATGACGAGCATCATTAATAATGAAATATAGTCACAAGTGTCAAAAAATATTATACTGCACTGCGTTGACAAGATGTCTTGGTTGCAACTTTTTTTGTTTTTTTTAGCTAAGGATTCATAAAATTTCCTAAGATATGCATCTTGTTGCACTCAGTACATGATGGGATTTGTGGTGTCCATGCTCTGCCCTGTCCTTACACAATCTATAAGCTGTTAATTCGTTTCAGATTTCTGAAAACCATGGAAGTCGAGAGTAATTGACATATGAATAGTTGGCAAAATTTATAGCTGCTAAAAGGTTAAACATATTGCGATGTCCAAACATAGTAAATTTCAATAAAATCATAAATATATTAGACAAAAAAGAAAGCAAACATTTAGTAAAGTGAATTTTACACCTATATTAATTATTGATGGATATTTTACTAGAGAATTGTTTAACCTAGTAATTGAAAAGACTAGCAAATAGTTCGGAAGTATTCACAAAAATCGAAGACTTTTCAGGAGCTATAATATTCTTCTGAAGACATTTTCCATAGAACGGTTTCGGGAACTATTTAGATCGTAAGAATGGGATGCATATTTTTAGCCTATTTTTCTAAAGACATTAAGCTCCTACGATCAATAGTCCTGTGCAGCAGGTTCACACTAAAGCCTATTGCACATGGATCCGAAAATCGGATGGTCGGATCCACGAATCAGACGTTTTCTCTTTCACATGGCCACGAAATGTCGCCTATACCAGCGATTTGAATTTTATATGTCGTGCAGACAACGTCAGAGAGAGTTTCGTGGCCATGTGAAAGAGAATACGTCCGATTCGTAGATCCGACCATCCGATTTTCGGATCCATGTACAATGGGCTTTAGTTACAAGAAAATCCATATCATTTGAACCAGTATTCTTGATATTCTAGTAAGGATATTCTTGAAACTTGGCGTGCAATTTTACTGACAACAGACAATTTATGGCAATTTATCCATGTATCACGAAGATTCTTCTACCACGACTTTTAAAAACAAAGAAAACAAAACAACACAATATATTATAAGAAGGAAAAGACTTTAGGTTCCCTCAGAATTTTTGCAGAGGCGTTTCTTTAATTAGTAAAGCAGTTTCTTCATCAGCGTCAATTTAACTTATTCATTTCCTCGATGTATCGACATTGTTTACATTGAGAACAGCAATAGTTAAGCCTAATACCATTTTTTCTTCTAATTCCTGGCCTTGCCTTGTTCTGTCCACATGTGCTGGTGTGGAAGGTCATTTGTGATGGTCCTTGAGTCTGCCAATGACACAGAGACACAGTCGACGCGGTCCTTTTCACTCCGAATCCTATCTTCAACCCGGAACAGGAAGACTTTATGGACTCTGGTTAAACAGAGCTGTCTCACCAGCGTTTTTACAGTTGAGACTAATTTTTTATGACTAGGTCAGGACTTAGTTAAACGAGAGTTTTAAAACACTCACAAAAAGTTTATGTTAAAGCGGTTACCGAAGACAATGCTACAACAAAAACGAAAGCCAATTTAAAATAATTACAAAAACATTAACACAGATTGATGGTTAAGAGGAAGTAAGATAGAAGAACAAAAAAAAACCACATCAGGCATCACTTATTTCTGTTTTTACTCTTGAAATACAACTTATAATTTAAAAGTAACTTTATTTAGTTTCGAATATACATTCTTTAATTGTAATTAAGTCAATAAAAGACCAATCAAGATAATTGATCGTGGGATTACAAACAAGCAATATGGCGTCCAGGGAGGAGTTTCACCGTATCATGTTAATATACATCATTAAAATGATTTATCAGATGGCAATTCAAAACTTGAAGTGCACTGAGTTTTTAACACGAATCTTTTTTTAAAGTGAATTTTTATTTTTAGGTTATTTTTGCCCATTAAGCTTCGACTCCGAAAGCTGCGAATTTCCATTCCACTTCTAATAAATCTTAACATTTACTGTTTTGTTTTTCAACGATTGCAAAAACTACAGGAACTTATTCAGTGTTTTGTTTCTTATTTACTAGATCTGTTAGAATTTAGTAAAGAAGAAAGATAAATACGAAAATTGTATTCAAATTATTTAAAAAATATAAGAATGCAATTTTTTTTTTCAAAATCCCTTCCCCCCCAAAAAAAAATTGCGTTTCTAAATATTTAAACCTTTAAGTATTTTTTTAAGGTTAATTATTTGAATTAACTAGTAAATCTAAAAGGAAAACATAAAATATTTGTATGGAAAACATCTAAAAATTAATATACATTTTATAGTAATTATAAAATATTTATATTATAATAAAGCTGCACTAAAAAAGAGTTTTTAGCCTAATAGGTTTATTTTTTTTTTGTTTTTGTTTTTAATTTTTCCTTTTTAATTTAATCTAAAAACAAAATCACAGCATTTAACAAATATCTAGCACCTGCTTCTTGTGAACAAAGCAACAGAGAAATAGTGACGTCACACCTTCAGAATTATCCTAGCGGATTTTTTTTTTCTTATAATTTCTTTTTTCGAATATATGAAAAAAAAATTTCTTTTTTCTTTTACTGTTCAACCATTCTTTATTTTCTGTATATGTTTATGCTTTAAAAAAACACAACGAACCAACTGGGAACTCCCCTATTTCATCATTTTCCAAAACTGACAAACTCCCACGACCGAAGATTGTCTAATTGGTGTCCTTGGGTAAATTGTCTCCCTTGAAACCAGAGCGTTTAGTCTGCTCTACTTTATAACGAAATGATTCAGCCTTTAATAAAGCTCGGAGCATGCGCAGAAATTATGACAGTCCCGTCAGTCATTATTGTAAATTAAAGCTAGCAATTACGAAATGAACACAACTTAAATGACAAAATAAATAAACTATGATTTTGGATGGGTTTAAAATTCTTACCTTTTCGAACACTTTTATTGTGTAAATGATATTTCCTGTGTATTTCAGATCAGGGGAAGTCACGTATTCAATCTGTAAAGATTAATGAAATTCAATGTAATCTACGCCTGACTTAAAAGGCTCTAAATCTCTTAGGTCTAACTTTATTGCAAGTCATTTTCCCTTGATCAACTTGATGTCCCGATCTCTGCAAGCCTGCTAAGCCCTGTGAAAAGCAAAGGAAAATCTTCGCATTTAATCATAAAAGTCTTTTTAGTTAACAATTGATGGAACTATTAGTAACTCTGTGGAAAAAAAATTGAAATGGTAACCATTAGAGAAAGAAGAGTTAGTCCATCAGTACGTACTAATTTAAATTAAGAAATAAAATTAAATATTTAAGCTACAGGTACTCCACACCTTACGACCGAGTTCCGTTCCGACGACTATGTCGTTAAGCGATTGGTCGATAAGCGAGAAGCTTGCGTCTGAAATATAGGATCGTTGTAAAATTATAAAATTACAAAAATTATGCAATTAACTTCAAATTTATTCATAAAACGAAATGCATATGTACATATTATCATTTGTTTATTTGGTTATTTGGAGCTGTAGAGGGTCCAGGTAAGGGAGATGACGACGATGAAATAGAAGTTGTACCTCAAGGGCGGAGGTCGTAAGTGCGAGTGGTCGTTAAGCAGATAGGTCGTAAAGTGAGGAGTACCTGTATATTAAATAGTATGTAACAATAACACTGTAGTGACTAAATTATAAAACTAAGAGTAATAATGTGATTTTTAATGCATTACAGCTAATTTACATTAATTTAACGGAAAAGTTATATACATTCTGTATAATAACTAAATTGTAATATCTTTGAACAATATTATAATTTAAAAAAAAAATCATACATAAAAATAATTCATCTCCAAAATCAATCGTTCTCAAACGATATTATCGTAAAAAGAAACTGATTTTAATTATAATGAATTATTTCTAATAAACAAACAAACGAACAAAATAAATAAATAAGTAAAAAGAAACCAAGATTTGTAATCAATTTCGCCCAAACAAAAATTAGAATCATCAAAAACTGTTGCTTTAAGGATTTCAATTATATTTTATTTTATTTCAGTAGAATTCACTTCGATCGAAGATCCCTTCCGGTGCTGTTTTTCTTGTGATCTACAGAAATGCTTTTCCTTTTCTTTCTTTATGTCTATTTAATTATCAATTACTATTTAACTGTAACCCAAGTTTTCAACCAAAAGTTCCATCTGAAATTACTTCGTTATCAAATTCTTGATAATTCTTCACTTACACATTGTACCAGTTTTGGTAATTTCGAACAGACTGGGAAACAGAAAATGTTTCAAAAATATGTATTAGATTTATCATTTATCTTATTAGTCATTCACATTACATATAAATAAAAGTGAAAATAAGTAAAATGTCGAGACACAGATATAAAAGTTTTAAAAATTTCTTTAACATTAAAATTACATCTAAAACTACCGGTTTCGCTTTTATGACAAAGCTTTGACAAGTGTTTTCTTCTTTTTATTTTCCCTCCCCCAGACAAAGAAGAAAAAAACTTCTATGAGCCCCTTTAATTGTTCTAGCTTATTCTAAAATTAGAACAGGCTGTAATACCATGCAATAAATACTATTTTTTAAAACATAGCTTTATTCCATTCATATTATTGTAGTTCGATTGAATTACTGACGTTACGATGACGTTAACTTACAGATAATCAGTTCAATGACGTCACTCATATCAAATTTAACTATATAGTTTATTTTGACCAAACAACCTTTTTTATCCATTTCTTAGAATACGAATCTTCTTAAAAAGGTCCTAATAATTTATTTAAATTTATGAGATTCCTCTTGTAACAAGCATCTGCCATTGCTCTTTTTCAGTTCTGACTAATTTTATAGGTTCCCCGCGTGCTTCTTGAGAACGGAGCTGGTATTGCGTGGGCAGACAGGAATGTATTAAGACAGAATAACCGAACGCTTGTTTTGTTAACAAGAACTTGACTAACGGGTTCTCTTACCTTTTCCAGTTTGTCATATTTCACGTTGACTCTCACCGACTTCTCGCTCTCCAGTTCTTTCAGAACGATGTAAAATTCCTGAAAATAACAGAAATCACAATAAGAGTTGTTCAGTGAAATTTGTATTTTTAATATTGGTATTTTTTACAGATTTTAAAAGTACAGAACTTGTTAAGATTGCAAAACATTGAAACAGAAAAAACAGCAACTCCCTAAAAGCAAACAACCACAAGTTAAATAACAACTTTCTTAAGAACTAGGATTCTTCCTTCGTTTGTTGAAGCCAAATATTAGTAAACACTAAAATTCAAAGAAAAGTGCGTAGTTAAATTTCAAGAATTCAAAAATGTTTGTTCGACTATCATTCATCAGCTTGAAAAGTTGGCGATATTTTCAATATTCTGAATTTGAGTTCTACGACATTTGCTGATATTTCATCAACAGCAAAGCTTTGCTATTCATAAGCGAAATTTCCAAAATCCGTACGATTTGAGTTTGAACTAATGAAACACATCCTAGGTAATTACTAACACACATCCATTGTCCTCCAAATGAGAGATGGCCGCCCTGTTTTTGTGAGATCTGCGCATATATCATCGATTAGTCTGGTCAGGCACATCCGTCTGATTTTATGACAGGACGACGCCATTGTGCTAATTGCTTGTTACTTTGCAAAAGAGCATTGTATTTATAAATAATATATATTTATTTATTTACATAAATACTTATTGTTAGCAACTGGTATTGAAATAACACTAAATAGTCGAGAGAAGTTTTAATTTGGCGTTATCAACATGTCTTTCTCAGTGAAAACAGACGACGTCGTCCATTGTGACAGGAAAACATAATTTATCAGCTACCGGAAGGGCTGCGCAGTTCAAACTTCCGCCGGCCAACTTTCATTTTGAGGACAATAATTATGGATTACTTTATTATTAAGTTAATCATGAACTGCATCAGTTCGTGCCTCTTGCTCGTAAAGTAATTCGTGAAGAAAATGTAAATGATAAAGTTTTTGTATTGTGTATCTCGATATTTCCACTTCCGCTAGGATTTCGCTAACAACAGATTTCCCTATTTATTGAACATTTGCCATTTGTTGTTTTATCCTTTATGCGAAAGTGATTTCGACTTTCTTCTCATATCGCAAAAATTTGTTTTTTTGGATTAGGATCCAAATTAATGCTGGAAATCAATAATCAATAATATTGACTTTCCTAAATGTGTCCTTTCATGGACTGAACAACTAGCAATAATACATTCTTCAATGATCAATATATGGCTGTTTTCGGTCACTGTTTCCAATATTTGATTCAAAAAATTAAATTTGAATCAAAATTCAAAAAAACCCTTAAATTTCATAATAGATTCGACTAAAACACGTTTGAATGTTTATCAGATAAACGTTTTTACAAATTCAAGTGTATCTTCGGTGAACTATTAGAGACTCAGTTGAGTAAAACGTTAAACAATTAAAATTATTTTCACATAAATTCGTAATTAGTAATAGAAGGTCAAGTTTATAAACTAAATCTGATAAATTGACTTGAATGAATAAATAAAACGATGATTCTTGCTGTAGTAAAAAAATCTACGTAAATCAGTGATTCTCAAATGCCGGTTCGTGAAAAATTAGTTTTCACGAAAAACCTAATCCTTTGTATTTGTATTCATTCTGTAATAAAAACGGGAAACTTACATTTTATAACTTTTTATTGAAAGTTATAGATCCGTGAAATCAAAAGTTTAGAAACCACTGATCTAAGTAATATAATTTCCTAGTTTCATAGATTAGCATAACTGCAGTCAATGGACCGTTTAAGTGATGTCGTCACAACCTACGTCACAGTTCAAACAGCCTGTTGCTACAGTTTATTGCTAGAGTTTTAGCATTGAAATCAGTTACGACCAAGCGGATGTTTATCTTGTTTTTCTTTCTGAAAAGACTCAAAACAATAATAAAAAAATTGCCAGAACGCATTTTTAAGACTTGAAGGCCCATCTTCGAGATTTTGTCCCCTTATTTTTGTGAATTTTAGGAAAAATATTTAGATAAAAAAAAAGCTGTATTTATGATATTTGAGGTTCTGACTTCCATAGATCACAGTGTACCCGATGTCGAGAGCTTCTGATTGGTTAACTCAAAAGCCACTGTCCAACAGCAAAGGACAGATCTGAGTACTGAAACTCATTTCAGAAGTAGGATATGGAAGAAGAATAATTTATATTCACCAACAATTATAAAATTATTTATTCTTCTGTAATCCAACTTCTGAAATGAGTTTCAGTAAGTCAAATCGGTCCTTTGCTGTGGAGAGTGCTTTTGAGTTAACCAACAGAAACTCATCGGTTGCAAGGGGATCTGTGGAAGTCTGTGGATCTGTGGACAAAAACATGCAGCTTTTTTTGTCTTAATATTTCTCCTAAAATTCACGAAAATATGGGGAAAAGTTTTTAATTTAATAAGAAAAAACGCTGTCACAATTTGAAGTAATTCTAATTTCCGGAAGTAAATTATTATTATCTAATTTTCGGAGCCATTTTTTTCATTGTAGGCTTTTGTTTTTTTTGTTTTTTGGTTGGAAACCGATAGTCTGAACGATTACTTCTTTTAGTAAATTAAGCTTTCTTTCTGAAGCTCGGAACACAGTACGTGTAGCATATTTAGATCTAATGAGGATCTAAGATAACAGTCCTTACGTCTATGTTAGCATACTTATAGACAATATGATGCAATAACAGACAGGAAGAGTTTTACAAGTACATCCAGGATTTCGTCATGAGATTCTTTTAATTTCTTTATGTGGAAATTCTTTGGCTCATGTCAAAGCCATCAATTTCACCTGCGTTCCACGGATAATTTTTAAGTCAAATTTATTACCATAAAAACGTTTCGTGTACAGCGGCTATTACGTATCTAGGACGAAAGATGCTGAAAGTGTTACCTGAGGAGGGGGTGGAGGTCTGCTGAGATAGATGCCGACTAGTGCAGCAGCTGCCACCAGTGCCAAGAGAACAAACACAATGACTGCAGCAATCTTCAGCCTCCTGCTTTCTGGAGGAATATGCGAGGTTTGCTATAGGAAAAAAAAAAAGAAAGAATAACAATTAAGAACTGAAATAAATTGACTTCGCTAAAGTCAGTGGAGAGATTATTAAAATAATTCAGAATAACAGAATATTTTTGTAAACAAAATGATAAAATGAATTTATAATTTAGATGTAAGACATGCAAAGGAAGATATAGAATACCCGGAAAACATAAAGATTGCGTTTAATAAGTTCTTATTATTCAGGTGGAATGTTTTCCAGTTGCGATCAGCTGATTCAAGCTAATTAGCTCTTACATAGAAGAACCCAATGGTGGAATTTACAAAAAACTTAAAGTTAAGTTAAAGTTTCCCATTACAGGTCCTATGGGGTCGCGGGAAACAGGGCTCCAGGCGTTCCGTGACAACGAGACTAAGTTGAGGTCGGGTCACACCCGAGAAAGAAACCCGGTACCCATTCAACAGAGGGCTGGGTAAATTTTAGGACCCGTGTGGAGGAGAATGGAGCGTGGAAAAATCCCCACCTTCGCCGAGGCCGGGGATCGAACCCGTCACCTCCAATCCGCAGCCAAGTGCCCTTAATTAAAATAATCATACTATTAATAGGTAAAAAACGGATGTACGGATGTACGTTTGTTTGTCATCAAAGTGGAGAGAGCGGAGAGAGTTGGATAGAGAATATTTTAAAGTGTATTTAAAAAAAAAAAGAATACTTAAGTATAAACAAATTAGTATAAACTTTTGCATCTAAACTTTTGCATCTCATTTAGTGAATAATAAAACAAAATGAATTAGAAATAATTCCTAAGCCCCTGTAAGGCACTGTGGGGCACTCTCTCATAGGCTCAATTTGGAGGAGCCTATTATTTTAGGGCAGGAAGTTAACTTACTTCGCCGAAAGTGACAGGAAAGCATGTTGATATTAAAAAATCAAGAATCGTATAACGATGGTCTTTCGGTCAGCGCTGTGGCGCTATATAAAATTTCACGGTATATCAAAAATGTGATATTTGTTGTACTTCCGTGAATATTTCACGGGTTGCAACTAGTAATAATAATAATAGTCACAAAGAATAAATGAAAAAGTTACTATTCATCCATGCGTAGTATAAAGCAGAAACTCCGATTTTGTAATTTGCAGTTTTATTCAATTCTAATTTTTGTCTTACGAATAATTTCTTTCTATATACTGTGTAATAATTATAATACTGAACTAATAAACACCATTGCCTTAAAAACAAGTTGACTCGTTTCATCTTAAAGAGCACTTGTTCATAAATTTCTCACTTCAGTACTGTTGTAATAAAACAAAGGATCTAGAAATTGATGAAAGTATATTTCTTAATTTAATGCAATAAACTATTCTATCTCTTATTTACAAAAGCTTTAGAAAACTGTTAGAAAAACTGTTACTGTTAAAAATTTATAATATTCTTTTAAAAATTTATAAATATGTAAGTTAGTCACTATTTCTAACTTTAGTAAGATAGTATTTGAGGCGAAACATAAATATACCAAATAACTTGGCAGTAAATAAGCCTTGTTTTCCAGTTATTGTTCAAGGTTTAACTTTACCAAGCGTAACTAAGACAAATGGTTTTCTTTTCTACTTCTTTATTCTTTCTTCTTTTTCTCATGTTAGCAAAACCTACATAAAGAGTTTTTCAATTCAGTAAATTTAAGTTTCAAACTTAAAGAAATCTGATATAAAAAAAGCAGGAAGTGTTTTATAATTATTAAAAATCTCAACTATTAAAAACACCAACCATTTAAAATTACTTAAAAATGTCGTCACTATGTTTCGAACCTTCCGCTTATTTAGATTCTTTTTCAAGTGTACCCTTTGTTACACTTGAAAAAGAACCTAAATAAGCGGAAGGTTCGAAACGTAGTGACGACATTTTTAGGTAATTTTAAATGCTTTGTGTTTTTAAATTAGTTGAGATTTTAATGATTTACTAGCACGTTAAACTTATATAAACATGTTTTATAATTACTTTATATTACTTTATATAAACTTACCATAAGCTTATTTATTAAAACAAATTTAGTTATTTATAAAAAAGTGTTTTATAGTGTAATACGAACTAAATAGTTTAGCAATCATGTGTTGTTTTTTTTTGTTTGTTTTTTTTTGTGTGATTTAATATAAATTTAAATATAAATACTGAAGCAAATTGTTTATACATAGGAAAAGAAATCGACATATTCTAATTGAGGAGGTCTACTAATGGGTTCTTTTTTTTGGCTTTATTATTCTTGTATTAACTTAAATTAATTCTTTATCTTTTAAATTAAAAATGTAGGAGACATAAATGTTCTTAAAATAAGTATCAAATAAACATCGTATCATTTTGCAATCGTAGGTGTCAGTATTACCGACAAAAATTTAATAATTCTTTCTGATACAAGGTAGTAATTTTAGGAGAAACTACAGTTTTAATTTATGAAAACATTCTGAATAAAGATATAGCTTTTCTTTTTGAAAAATATTTATATTCTTACTGGGAATTATTTTCTTCAATGGAGTAATAAGAGAGCTTTTGAATCTAGATTTTCATTCTGGGAAATTGAGTGAAATCAATTACAAATTACAAGAGAGAAAGAATCATTCAAGTCTAATCAAGATCGAACCCACATTCTATTTCAGAACTAACCCAGCAAACAGCTAAAGAGGGATGTTCATTTTTTCTTTTTTTATTTCGAACGCCGATTTCGACTCAATAAATATCAATATCTGCAAATTCATTTGTGAATTTTCAATTAATAAATGAAAATTCCTTTTTTAAAAAAAATATTATAAAAGGGTCAAATTTTGACCTTTTCTCAATTTAAACGAAAAGTATAAAAGTTGGAAGAGAACGTTGTATTGAGAAAATGTTGGTATTTGAAAGTTCTATCGAACGGTATATCAGTCATTAACAAACGTTTCTGCGTTTGGAAGATACATGCAAAAATGAAGTGTTTTTGCGGCAACCCCCCCGTGTGAGTGCCAACGCGCAATACACCTCAGTTAAGCTGAGAATCCCACAACGAGCTGGGAAGTCGTGTATTCTCCGATCTCCGTATTAACTTACTAAATAAATAAAGGTTTTTTTTTTTTTAATGCTATACATGCAAGGGTTCCGGAGCGAAACGACGGTACCCGTCTAGTTACAAATATAAAAAACTTAGGCTTGAAAAAAGAACATAGACAAAAAAAACTTAGGCTTAATAAAACGTATAACATTTTTTTAACATAGCGTATAGCTGTAACAAAGCAAAAACAAATTATCCGTCAACCTCTTGCAAAAATCTAATCAAATATGGTGATTTTTTTTCCCCCTTTTTCATTTCCTCCAATGCAGTTTGGGATGACTAAATTTTCCTCTTCCTTAAACCTGTGCAGTGAGGGGGAAAGAAGTTTTTCCTTTGGGTGGGGGAATTAAGACACTCAGTGGTTTCTCATAGTTAACAATAATAAGAAGAAATGACTTTCACTTGTAATTGGAAACCTTCCCTAAATAAAAACCAAAAACAGAGAAATTACATTGCAGATGAACGAATTATTTCCACGGAGAAACATCTTAATAAGGAAGAAGAAAGGCAATGAGAATTCATTTTTATTATTTTTATTATTTTTGGATAATTTTTAAATAAGAGACAGGAAAACCGAAATTGTGCCCGAAATACAGAGAAATCCAATTGATTCTACAATTTTCTTTCAATCGGCCGCAAACCCAAATTTAATGATATTATTATTAAAAAAATTGGATAAGAATTTCTTTTTTCTTGTTGTTAAAGGTAAGAAAGCGAGAAATGACACACCTATGTTCACATAATTTCATCTTTAAATTTAAAACTCAATTACTCATTTTTTTAATTTTTTTTTTTTTATTTTAAATTTTTTTAAATTTATTTTAACGAATTTGCTATTGATATTTACTTAAATGCGTTTGCTTTCTAAAGGACTCTATATAGTATCGTTGCAATTCTAAACATTTATTTTTTTATTTAATAGCTGTGCCCGGCATCATGGGCGGATTTACGGGGGGTAAATAATTTTTGGAATGATAATTTTTTTTACAGATAAATAAAAATGTTTTCTGTTATAATAATTTTATTAATTATTTATTTAGGCTTAAAAGCGGAACATTTAAATTGGGTTTTGGTGTTTGAATTTGGTATACAAATACCTCATATCTTCCGGTGAGCTCGCACCCCCAGCTATCAAGACCTAAATCCGCCCATGCCGGCATGCGTTGCAATGCCACTCAAAGAAAGAAAGTGTTGTGTTTTAATTCTGTTTATTGAAGTGCTTTTGGATACACAATATTTTTTTGTTTTTCCGTCTGGTGCATACACGAATAAATCAGAAGGTTTTCCGACGCGTGAGCAGGCCACATACAGCTGTCCATGTCTTGTCCCTGTGCTTTGTTGATGGTCATTGCAAATGCAAGGCGCACCGGAAACTCCAAACGTTGAAACCGGAAATACACTCATTTGTTGCAACGACTCGCGCACCAGATATTGTAGAATGGTTCTCCCAATTCAGAAATCTTCGCAGGCTTGCGCACAACAACTCACCAAAGTTTCATCGCAATCTGATGAATGGTATAGGAACGCATACGGGACAATCAAACAAAGAAACATTCATTTTTATATATTAAGAAGCTAAGGAGCATGAACTATTAGTGTTAATCAGCTTTGGCCAGTATTATTTAATATGTGCCTCTATTTTTTAATTGTTGTTATTGTGCACATCAATTGCAAACTTAGTATCGAAGTTTCAGTGGACAACGGGTCTCTAGGGTTGCCATCATGGCGAACTCCCAGAAGAAGCCATTGGATTTCCAGGCACCAGATACTGAGGTGATTTGCGTTGCCTTCCTCAGAAAGTCATTAAAGAATGACGCCAGACCTGAAGAGGAAAAAGCAGACAACACAGGAAAGGATTTTTTTTTTTAAACATCCATGCCGACGAAGGGATTCGAACCCAGGTTCCAACATATCTTCCTCATGGCAGGCTATCGTCTAGACCAGTGCTCCGCAACCGGTGTGCCACGGCACAATGGTGTGCCGTGAGCCAATACAGGTGTGACGCGGTCAAATAAGACAATATTACAACTAAATAATTTTTCTACAATAATACTATAAATAAAAAATATAAATAAATAAAATAAATAAATAAATAAAACAATACTACAAAGCGAAGTATGCTTTGTTTATATATCTATATATTATATATCTATATATTTTAGTTTTTGATGTGCCGCGGAATTCTAGGAAAAACTTTGGTGTGCCGTAGGTGAGAAAAGGTTGCGGAGCACTGGTCTAGACCACTAGGCTCTGACAAAACGGCATTTTTTAATTTATTGTGTAAAATTTCTTGCCATTTTATTTATTAACTGACGGGAGAATAATGTAATCGAGTTAATAGCAAAGAACTCCTGGAACATACACAGAAATGTACAAAATTGAATTCAAATGACATTAGTACATTATTTATTGTAAAATAACTCACGCAGACAAGATCAGTAAATACACCGATCTAGCACACGAGCTCCAGAAGCAGTGGAGGCAGGACCGAGTACGTGTTGTACCCATCGTCTTGTCCGCCACTGGTCTGGTACCTAACACTTTGCCCCACAGCCTCAGAACACTAGGACTTCATAAAAACACCTACGCACAACTTCAGAAGGCTGTGGTACTCAACACAACAAGCATAGTTAGGAAATTTATGGACACAACCACCCATCCCTAACTATTCTTCCAACCTTTTTTTTTTACACTTGGCAATATGTGCTTTGGATCTTGACCCGCCGTATTGTCTTAGCTGGGGAAACCCATGGTTTGAAACTTTTTCGAGATAATAATAATAATAATAATAATAATACGGCATCCAAGCGTTGAGCAGTCAAAGTGACTACCCTATGAATAATATTGAAGAACTGTGCTATGATTGTATGAAGTTGATCTGTGATAGATTTTCTGATAGGAAATAATAAACTTGATAATTATTTTACAGATGGAAAGGAATTTACAGAAAATGTCAATATTTGTCAGAATTAGCATTTAAAAAAAAAAAATCATTTATTTTGGTTTTGATAGTTTCTACGCTAACTGACTTACACGATTTTGTTGACTGTAAAACGAACAATCTAAATCTTAGTTATCGTCTATCAAGATATCAAATGTTTTTTTCCATTATTCAAAAAAATATCTTAAGTAAACTGCATCGGTTTGTTTGTGTGTCAAAAACTTTTGAAATCAAAGATAAAATATTTTGTTTTCAATTTCAAAAAAAACCCTTAAATACTTGTAATGTCAGAAAATCGAAACTTTTTAAAACTTTCTCTTCTGTAATCCTCATTCATGAAGCTTAATAAATTAAAAGTAAAATAATGTGTTTGTAAATAATTATAAGTGTTTGTAATTTTATAAAGGAAGGGGAGGCTGTTTTAAAGGGGATGAGGGACTATACGATATTTAATCAATTATTAGGTAAATTCTTTAATACAGTTCAATTCCGAAATGTTTTTAATTTATATTTTTCTTGAAAGAATTTAAAATTCAGTAATTTTTTATGGAAATTCCTTTATATTAAAGTATCATATGATACAATTTTGTAAGGCAAGACTTTACCAATAACTAAGAAATGTTGTATTGCTCAAAACGTTCTTTCGGTTTTTAAGTAAAATAAAAGACATTTTTCATTCTCACCAATAATTTTATTGAAGAACGTCTTCAACGGTTTGTTCCATTACCTTCTGCCATCTTTCAGGCTACTTCATAATTCCATCTTCCCAAACCTTTTTATCTTTTTTCAGCAAAGAAATGTTCCAGGTGACTTTTGCAGTCTTCCAGGGAATTGAATTTTGTCCATTAAGAGAATTTTGTAAAGACCGAAATCAATGGAAATCCGAAGGTGCAATGTCTGGTGAATAGGGCGGATGAATCAGAACTTCCCAGCCAAGCTGTAACAGTTGTTTCCTAGTCATCAAAGAAAATGCGGTCTTGAGTGCTTATTGTCTTCCATCTTCAATATTAAATTGCAACACAAAATTCACCATTTTTGATCAGTTTTTATTTTGAATGGACGCTGATATGACAGCTGTCACAATACAATCTAACAAAATGGTGTCTAACGACGTTAAAGACACCTAAGCACTACTAGTGCCAACATACGTAAAAAAAAACCGAACGAACTTTTTGGCCAACCCAATAACTGATGTTAATGGATGTAGACTTCCTTTGGAATATTAAGGAGCTTTTAATGAAGTAATAAAATTTGTTGAAAACTCTTGGAAAATACGTATGTTAGTCTTAGATTTCTGAAGCCCATTGAATGCTTTGTTTCTAATAGGAATTGGGAGCCGTTCAAGTATTACAAAGCACATTTTTAGTCATTTTAGACCCCCCTCCCCCCCTTATATTTAGGTAAGATTTGCCAAATCATTAACAGTAAATACCACTGAACAATCAATTAAAACAGTCAAAATTACTTGATATTCACTCCTGAATTAAAATGTAATAAATTAAATAAAATAAAAATTACACACGAAATTGTGAGGAAAAACTCTTATCTCGCGCAGCGCACTCTCTCGCGTGCATGTTTGTCTGTCTTACGAAAGACATTGCTCTGATCCCTCCCTCATCCCCCCTGTCAGCAAAAATAAGCAAAGTTTGCACCGCCCCCCATTTCAATGCTTACGTAATACTCTAACGGTCCCTTGGATAATGATATTACAATTTATTGTCACAATAATCTAATAAAAAAACAAAAACAAAATATATATCAATGTTATTGCTGGCACTTGACAATGATTCACCAAATCTGAAACGGATTATAACTAAAAATAGCTATAAATTTGTATTTATATATGTACATGATTGTCCTACAGTACTGTATTTTTCTAAAAATTTTCATGTATTACGTTAGAAGCAGTTATAATTTCAATGCAAACATTTTTTGACAAATAAAACATATTAAAATTTTTAGGAAATTTGCATCTCATTTTTTTGGAGTTACTAATGACGTATGTTAAACATAAAGATATGAAAATTAGCTAAAAATTAGAATAAAACAAATATTTACAGGTAACAATTAAAGTAAATAAACTGTAATTGTCTTTAAAACAAAATAATATATTTTTTCAATTATGATTTTTTTATTATTTTTTATTAAATAAAAATGTAGATTATTTCAAGCAAAGATTATTATTATTATCAGGCAATTGCAAAAATATTAATCATACATAAAGACTAAATTATAGATTATTAGACTTATTATACACTTATTTTTAATTTAGCTGCAATTAATGTGAAAAGATAAATTTCTGCCAGTTCAAATATTATGCATTTTGTAGCAAAATACGAATTTTAACTAATTTTAAACGTAAATTGAAAAAAAAACTGTATTTCATTTTTATATATTTACTAAACAACAATTACTCAATTTACATTAGAAAGGATTCGAACGCTGGGGGATCACCGAGTTTAGCATTTGCCGTCAGAAAGCAAATCTTGTTGAAGCGTGAAGTTTATGAGCGAAATCTTAAGCTAGAAATAGGTAATTAGAAAAACGGAGTGCATCAGTGGAAAGGGCTGGTCATTACTTTCGTCTTAAGTATATTTACTTTTATTACGATTTCAGAAATTGAACCATTTTCCACATGAATGATTTTCCTAATTGTTATCAAACGAATTTGTTGCCAGTCATATATTAAACATAAATCCCTTTACACTTAAGAAATATATTCGACGTTATAAAACTAGCAATTTTGTTTAATTAATCCACAACTAATTTTGTTTAATTTAAATTTTATGAAAATATTGCTCATCTTACGATTTATAGTTAAACTTATGAGCTCAAGTCTTCATATTAAAATGTAGTTTTACTTATTAAGAACTATGAAAGCTTATTTTATGGCCAGTCGAGAAAATACAAATATATATTACTAATGAAATAAGAAATATACCAGACTGCTGGTACATGAAAGCAACAAAGAATTGTCATCGGAAAGCAGTTTCGAAAATCACGTGATGTCTTAATACAG
Organism: Thereuonema tuberculata; assembly: GCA_023159025.1. NCBI lineage: Eukaryota > Metazoa > Arthropoda > Chilopoda > Scutigeromorpha > Scutigeridae > Thereuonema > Thereuonema tuberculata. The sequence continues at coordinate 40,714,931 of JAFIDM010000179.1, read as the reverse complement.
CCTCATTGTTAGGGCTAATTATTACGTGATTTTGTTTAGTGGAATTTTATTTAAATCTGTAGACATCAATTTGTGTAATAGAGTTTATTATTATTATTACCCCGTTTATTAACTCACACTGTCTGGTTTCCGGATCAGATCATGTAATCAATTTTTAAGTCACTTCCCATCGGTCAATCATATAGAAATTTGCTTACGCCTGATGACAATACAATAATAAACAATAATATACTGATATATTAATATATTCCGCCAATGCAACACGTCCTTCTGTGCGCCGTTACTATCGAGACCAGCCGCTAGGCGGCGGCATATATATTTATATATATACACAAAATTACTTCTGAATTATATAAACATAATTCTTATATATTTTAATCATTATATAATACAAAAGCGTGGTTTTAAAAAGTTTTTTAACATTAATTATTTTATGAATTTAAATATAAATATACACATATATAAACAAAGAGTAAACAAAATAATTAAAAATCGCTGATGGATTCATTATCTATCGTCAATTGCAGAATGAGAAAAAAAGAAGAAAAAAAAACGAATAAATTGTGGTGTTGTCTAAACAATGAAAATTTATTAAATCATGTTTGATTAAAGCGTTGCAACATTTGGTTTTTATCTGCGTTGTTGTTGAGAAAAAGTAGGCCTACAATAAAAGAAACTTAATTTTCTTTTTCTTCTTTTTTTTTCTCAGTATAATACTAACTTACTTTCTACATTGATCTCAAACTAATGAGCAGGTTCTACCTACTTTGTTCGGTATTCTTTCTGTGGAATTATGTAACGATAAGTTTTATTAACAATTAAAAAAAAAAAGAAAAAAAATTAATATCTCGTAGCGTTTCAGTGAGATTGAAATATAAAATACATTATATTTCATTACATTAGTTTCTGTTTATTGAACTTCATAGGATAATTGGGCTAATAAAAATTATTTTAATAGAAAATACAACATGTTTCGTAGCAACTTTTGCTCCATTTTCAATTGAAATAGAACTGAATAACATTAAAACGATATGTGAACATACTACATCAAATTGTTTTAATATTATTCAGTTCTATTTCACTTGAAAATGTAGCAAAAGCTGCTACGAAAATGCAGCAACTTTGCTAATGTTGTATTTATATTAAATAATTTGTATTAACCCAATTATCCTATGAAGTTTAATATTAATTAATCCTTTAATTAATATTAATAGTTTTATTTCAATTATTATAGTTTCTGTTTATATCTTTTATGAATGTATATACAAATCAGCAAAGAACAGAATAAAAACAATGATTATTCTATGCAAATATTTAGTCGGCATATAAAAGACACTATATTATTAAATATTTATTAAGAATAATTAATGTAAACATTTTTTAATCTTTCTTATATGTACTTATTGTACAGGATTTATACATCTATGTATCTGTAATCAGTATTTACATCTACAGTACACGACTTTTCATGATATAAAATGTAAATTCGAAAAATTAAAAAAAAAAATTAATTGAATTATTACTATTTTCGCTTTAACTACATTAGCTGAATTATACCCACATCCTGTGTAATAGTTGTATATTAAATCGTTTATTGAGGACTGCATATTTATCGTTATTTTAAATCAAAAACCTCCATAAAGTCAAATTCGGCTTTAACTTGTCTTATAATTTTTCCAATACCAAAAAACTAAAAATAAACACACACACGCACACACACACACATATGGAAAGAATTTTTTCATTGGTAAATAAACATTTAGACATATGTATACTTTATACATTATATAGACATATAGTCTATACATAAGTCTTTATATACATGATAGAAACGGAAGCTTTCCAAAAACAGTATCAGGAACCTTTATAATTTAGAATTATTATTAGGATTTTTTTGTTGCTGTTATTGTTAGGAATTAATATGATCCTTAATGTTATATTTACTTTAGATTATTAACTTGGTTTGGCTTATTAAGATCAAGATGGCTTTATGAGCTTAGGGGCTCTAATCTAAATCATCTTTTTCCTTTGAAGATTGGCACCATTTCAGTGGTCATAGGAGATGGTGTCAATGGCCGCTGTGAAATGGCTTCTCTCGAAATGCAATAGTGTTCGCTTTTGTTTACAAATGAAGGACATTTGCTTTATAATTAGGAACAACGCAGTGGCAAGAAAATTCATTAGTTTGTTTTACAAATGTTCGACATGGCGTTAAATGACATAAATAATTCATAAGTTTATTGCCATGTATTCTTATAGAAACTCAAGTAACGTGACTTATATGATCCAATAGTTTCAGAGTTCTTGGTTTCTTTTGTAAAAAAAAATAAGGAGTAACTTTTCAATGCCGCTTATATAATAAGCTTGCCTACAATTGATTAAGTTAGAATTTCAGTAAAACAAAAATCAATTCCGTAGCTCTGCGCTAGCATTGATATCTCAGAACTCCAGTTCTCTGGGTTACGGCGTTTCATATTGTCCTGAACAGCTGTTTTGAGAAGGCAGGGTGGTCGTGTTCCATTCATGAGGCCTTCAGGTGACCAGGGTAACTTGTTCTCTCGGGCCTTTTGCCCAGTGACTTGATTTGTTCACACTAGCATACATATCACGGACAAAAAGAATTTCTATTACGGTCACATGTCCACGAATTTAAAACTGCATCATCGTACAAGTTTCTATTCACAGCTCACTAAACAACGGAAGTGCAGTTAAGTTTATAAAACAGCGAAAGGGTTATATTAGTATTACAAGAATGAATCAATGAAATATTTATTAAGTAAATGAATGTATTGTTTTATTAGTAGTATGAGATAGTGTATATATATTTTTGCATGCACTGAGCACGGTTATATTTTTTTTTCTCTCATTTTTTCGAATTCTTATTTTTTTAAGAAATAATTAAAAATACTGTTATTAAAAAAATATTTTTCTTAATTATAAAAATTAAAAAAAAAAATTAAAAAACAGGGAAACAACATACACACATGCGCGCACACAAAGTAGTCACTCTTTATTTATAGTTTTAAATTCCAATCGCAATTCTCGACAATTTTCAATTCCCGCTCATTTAAAATCGTAAGTAAGTTGAAGGTAAAGTTAAATAATAGTTTTTTTTCACTAAAGAAATGTTGTTATTTGCGGGATTTGTCTTTAACCCAATGGGGCTTCAGTTATTTACTTCATATTTAAAAGACTTTAACTCTTTAAGTTATGTTTGATTAAAACATAACGACTTACTGATTGAGACTTGAGTTTCGGCTCGCACAGCCAAGTTTAAAACATGTTTATTGCAAGAGATAAATTTCTTCCAATTGGAGACAGTATCGAAAACTGCTCAACATCTGAAAAAAAAAAAAAAAAAAAAGGAACCACCTGGAATTGGAATGAAGATTACCGTCTACGGTACAACTATCTATGGTACCATCTATGGTATAAATCTCGGAGATTGTTTTTGGTACAAATATTGTTTTTCTGCATGATTCAGAAACAGAAGTCCAAGTAGGGCCGTGGGAGCATCAACCATAAGTAGATCACTGTATGGTTCTGCTAAATGAAGAGACCAGGACCAGTGCTACTAGTTTTTAAGACCAAGTTGTTGAATTATTTCCAACAGATTCAGGCTGAAATTAGATAATCTCGTTTGATGTCACAGAGCTGAGTCGGATATCACTGCTGTAAGGTACTGCAGTTCACAAGAAGAAATGAATTTATAGGTAAAAATGTAGATAGGAACTGAATTATTAGAATTGAAAACTGAAATGTATCAATGGTTATTTGTATGTGACTTAAGGTCACGTTCTTACATTCGGCGACTCTCAATTTTATGCTCTTTTTTTTTTCTTTTATTTTCACATACATTCATAAGTAAAAGAATAAACGTTTGAAAACTCAATATATATCTCATAAAACTGACAGTTTCCAAACGTATATTCTTGTACATATAAATGCATGTGAAAATAAATGTACCTTTACTTTTGATAAGCAGTGTAATGACCAAAGACTTTGAAAAAAATCGTTTCCATCCTTTCTTCGTTCTGGCTCTTCGTGAAGCTACAAGGTCAGCGAATCACAGGTAGAAAAAAAAGAAACAAAAAACAATGGTTTTCTATTTATGATTCATTCGTAGGAGATGAAGGTAAAATGAAGATAATAACTTCAACATAATGAAAAAAAAAAAGGTAAATTACATCGCAGTAGATAAAGGATTGTCGGATTATTCTTTGTTTGTAGTTTGAACAAAACAATATGATCACTGACCAAAACCATTTGCCTGAAGGAAATCTTAAAAACAACAGATGCATAGATTTGTTACAGTTGACATCCAGAGCTAGGATTGGAATGATTTTGCATCTTATCTATAGTTAAAGAGAAATCATTGTTTAATAAATAGGCCTTAAGATTAACTGAATTGAGAGAAGTGATTTTAATTGTACTGTTTTGGTATTTTACCAGTTTGAACGTAAAGAGTTTGGTTTAAGATTTTGAGGCCTTATAATAATAATTATTATTATTATTCTTATATATTATACATTTTTAGAAAAACTTTTTTTTTTTTTTTCTGGGGTGGGGAGAGTTAATCAGGGTAACCAGGAACTGTCTACCGGAAAAAAAAGGTGAAATTTGGGATTTTTTCCTGGACAACTACTGACTCGATCGACTTGAAATTTGGATATGCTTTAGCTTAGAGTGTCTACGAAAGTGTTTGGGCCTCTGAACATATGGTGAAGTCCGTTTGCCGATCCGACCTTCCGTTCGGGAGTTGTTAGGATGGGGGAAGGGGGGACAGCATGGACGGACGGACAGGAAAAACGCAATAGCATCCTACCTAAACAAAATGCCTATGCTTCATGATAATATCAATTGAGCCTTTTGGCCCAAAAATGAATTGTTTTAGATTAATGGAAGGAGTTAATTAATAAAATAAAAAATAAAAAAAAAACTTGTATATATGAATTGAATTGTTAAAATCAAAAATTGATGATTGAAACGATGAAAACAAAATGTGGAGAACTCCTGTCCGTATCTGCTTCATTAAAATTTCAACTTTAAAATTTGTAGCTTGCTATTTTTTTTTTCTTCTTCTTTAATTACGAATCTGTAATGAAAAGTGTTTTTAGCTAATGAGGTCATTGGGAGAATAAAAAAAAAAAAAAGTTAACCTGCGCCATCAATTTATTGTTTTCCAACATTGCACTGCACGTCATGGAAGAAAAAAGTTACCAAACAAGAAACACAAACAGGACTTTCGTTTTTTTGTTTGAATAATTTCTCTTAATTTACACAATTTCATTTATTTTTCGACATTTGGAAGAAGAAAAAAAATGCAATCGAGTTCAAGTTTATTAGGTCGTAGAACGATGTACAGTTGTGTTGAGCTATCATTTCTTTTGACCTCACTGAATAGGACGATTGATTTTTCAATATTTGCCTTTCTTTCATTTGTATCTGAGTTATAAATGTCACTTAAACACTAACTGTTATTGATTCATACAAAATACAAAACAGAAAAAGTTTGTTTCCTTATCTCGTTAATTTTCCCTTGCTTCAGTGAGGTTAACAGAAAAGTGAAATATATACGTAACTTTGTATTCTCATTAGACATAATTTAACTGTATTTATTTAATTTTTTACGTGGGCTTATACGCAAAATAATTCTAAAAATTGCTTACGGTCGCTGATATGTAATTTCGCGTGAAATTACTATTACTAATTCGATGAAACTTGGTACATAACAAGATCAATGATATTTAACGACCTATTCCAAATTTCTTCGAGACTGGATGAAAATTAAGGGTAAAAAATAATAAACCTAAAAGTTTAATTAAGTTTATAAAATTTAAGGTCAATTAAAATTTCGATACCCAATGAAAAACATTGTAGTTCAAAAAACATCATACGTGAGTTTGGATGTTTTTCCGACGATATCCTTGATAAACCTTAAATATCCAATGGTTATTTATTTTTAAATATTTAAACTTTGATGCTCCTAAAATTTCAAAAAGTTTTAAGAATTGGGTCCTAAATATAAAACTTCTTATAAGTTAATAAGGTAATTATTAAATAAAATAATCCTAATAAATTTTCTAATTCTCAAAAAAAAAAAAAAAAAAAAAAAAAAAACCTTCTTTTTTGACTTTCTAAAATATTCTGATTCATTATTTTATAAATATTTCTTGTGTGTACTTATGATAACAAAATAAACGAAACATGTCTTAATATTTACAAGTATTTGATCTGAATAAAGCACGACCTAAATGCGTAAGAATTCCAATTCGAAAAGGCAAAGATTACTAAATTAAAAATGATCATGAAATATTATTTTTAGATTATTTTCTTTTTAAATAATTATTTCTATTTTCTCTTTTCGAACGGATATATTTTCCTTGCGATAAATGAATCTTATCGTGAAATTATATTTTGAAATTTTACATCATAAAATACTTAAATTTCTATGATATTTAAATATAAAAATTTATATAAATGAAAGTATAAAAATATATACAAATTTAAAAAAAAAAAATTCAAGAATAATTTAAAATATCTCTTATTAAATATATTAACGGCAATAAAAAACATGAACAAAAGTATATTACAAAAAAAAAAAAAAAAAAAATTCGACCCTACCAGGATTCGAACCTGGAATCTTCTGATCCGTAGTCAGACGCGTTATCCATTGCGCCACAGGGCCAACTGATCTCAACACTCAACTTTTTGGTTCATAGCGTTGACCCCCAAAAGAGATTTCAGTAAGATAAGACTGATGTTACCTCATTTAGGATCATTTTTAATTCGAATTCCTGTATTATTTGTATATTAGCGCTTTATTAAAAAAGATCTTTGGAAGCATAAATGATGTTCAGAAATTCTTCAAATTAAGCAATAATTAAAGTAGTTAGCTACTTGGTACTGTTTAAAGTTAAGTACCGATATAATTAAGTACTGTACAACGGTTAATATAACAATGAGATTTTTTTTTATACTAATTAAATGTATATTTCCTTTAATTTATTTGAAGCCGAGTGCAAAACTAGCACTTGATTATTAAAATCACTTTGACAGACTATTTGTTGTAGCGTTTTTGTTTTCTTTTACTTCTTGGACAAAAATAACTTATTTTCCACAAGGATGAAGATAGAAACCCTCTCCATGCTTCCTCCGAGTAATTTCTGCGCAATTCCAAACAGTCTCCTGTTTCCATTAAAAAAAAAAAAAAAAAAAAAAAGAAGAAAAAAAATCCTTATTAAAAGCAAATTATGCAACAGCAAAATGTTCGCAAGATACTCGGGCATGTAACTTTCTTTCATTTTTTTCATTCGATGTCAAATGAATACATCAGTAATATTAAATGCTGTTTTTTTAGGTATTTAGTTTTAAGCAAAGGCATTGTATATTATTGTGAATCATTATAAAGGCAGGGCTTCTGAAACCAAGGAAATGTCGTAACCGCACAAAAAAATCCACCAGCAGAGTTTGTTCTATGGCAGTTGTCTCTGCGCCGTATTTAAGATAAGGTTCAATGCCAATCGATTCCCTTTAAATGAAGCATAATTACAAGGTTAAACATTGGAAGGAGACGATTTGTCCTACAAACCTATAAGTCAACAGCCATTAAGAGCTATTTTCATTGATGGCGCAGAGAAACCCCCTGCCTGCAGCGTGTGCCAACAAGAATGGAAGACTGCAATAAAACTTTTCTTTTCTTTCTTTGTTTCCACTTGCTGTTTTGGACGCTTTTTTCTATCTGTAAAAAGCAACAAAAAAAAAACACGTCGAGCATCTATAAAAATCATGTTAACAACTACCGTCGACATTAAAGTGGCACCCGATAAAGTAAAACAGAAAGAGTTAATTCAAATTAAAAAGAAAGCAAATAATTCACATACCACTTATATTATCAGTCAGAAACGAGTTTATTAAGCGCATTAAAAAGAAAAAGGAATATATAAATTTTTTTAAAAAAATATCAATAACTACGTTGCAGTAACCTGTGATCTGACTTGTAAACACATGATTGAGAATTTATTGACATTCAGCACACGTTACGTTTTGAACAAAATAAAAAGGGAGATGGGAAGGGAGAGGAGGCGATTGAACGATAGTTACTACATTGTGAATGTTTATTTCTTCTACGCCATCTTGAACGCCATCTTGTTTTCAAGATGGCGTTGATTTCTTATATCTAATAGCGTGATTTGTTGTAAGATTTTAAATTTTGTAGGTATTATAAAATTTAAAATTGCATCAAGATGCATCTATTAACAATTACTTAATTTCATTTCACTTCATTTTAATACAATCTTCATGAAACTTTACTGATTTAAAGAAAAAGAGATTTTACGCCCCAACGCACCTTTCTGAGTCTGTCACCGGGGAAGTTTGGCTGGATGATGAGTCCTAAAGAGGACGAAACGGCCCGTCCCAGTCTCTTCCCGATGACAAACTCAGGGTTTTCTAATCTTTTCCTCTCTTGTTATTTGCGTTGTGCCTTCGTTTTTGCCCTTTTTACTGATTTTGTTACATAGAAATTTTCATGGAAACCATACTGACAAAACTATTTACGAACTAAAACAAGAAATAAAAAAAAAAAGGCTCTTGCAAATAAAGTAAATATTCAATAAAGTTTATTTATTTGATCTACTTATCAGGGATTAGTGCATTATCGAAGGAAGTAGTCATTTCTAGAGGGGATAATGTCTTCATTGATGAAAAAGTCTATAGAAAAATTAAACTAAATTCATCTAAAATCGATGCATTTAAAGATTTATTAGCTTTTATTGACTCCCTGTATATCAAATTTCATAAATATTATAAGAACGGACGGATAAACTGAATTTTCACTTTAATATAAATCAGAGGCAGGATTTTTCATCCCTCCTCAAAGAGAAAATGTAGTTTTTAATTGAATGTGTTATTAATAAAAGTATGTTTCAGATTAGACACATAAAAAAATCCAATCCCGAGGCAATGGAATGTGAATTAAAAACCAAAAAAACAAAAGTATTTAACACAATATCTTTTGAAAGCGTCGCATTTCACGCGAATTTGATTCCAAAGAATGCAGTAAAAATTAATAAAAAAGAGAAGGAAAATATTAACTCTTTTGTTATTTATAAAACATCGTTAATTTACCATAAAAAAGTAACAATTGAAATGTAGTTATACCTTATGGTTTACAGTTACGTATTTCATCTCTATTTCTTTAGGCTTCATAATGAACATCGTATAAAATCTTCTCTCACTAAAATTAGATCAATATTTAAAAACATTTTTTTTTTCTTCTTTAAATTTAAGCGATATTGTAATTTTAGATATATTACTATAAAAGTTACACGAAGAAATTATATGAAATCATATGCAATTATATAAAACTCCTATGATAACAGGAATTAAATGAAGATTTATATACGAAAAAACCGTATTTCAGGTTGTAAGTTGTAGCCCGTTTACGATTCAGTAGCGGTATCGCGACACGTTGTTTGCGAACACTAGTTTAAAAATTAAGGATTTTCATTAAAGGAAATGTAAGCCTGTTGAATAGGCATTTATATGTTTAATTCCCGACACACATTCTTATTCATTATAGCTAAGGCTGAAAATAAAGGACCTATAAACGACATAAGGAGGATATTTAAATTTTTATTACGAAATCAGGCTAAAAAATTAAATCACTTAGAAATGGAAGAAGTACTAGATTACGTTCAACGGTATAAGCATATTTCTTACTACTATTAAGGCCAATTTTATTGTAATTTTTGTTTTGCAATTCTAACTTGTATTTTGAATATCGTCATTTTTTTACACCTTTTTTTTATTTTACAATTTCATTGTAATTTCCTTAACCGAAACAAAGCAAAGAACTGATGAGACGAACAGCGAGAAAAGAAAACGTGATCCCAGAGATATTGACAGAAGTGATCATTTACAATCCATTGTAATCCATGTAAATGTATTCAGGTGAATGAAATCAGTCTGTTGCGTCGAGAAATTAGAACATCCCGGAGTCTTACCTTTCGGTTATTAAACGTTTCTCCAAGACGGGAAAACGTGTTATTACGACGGGTTTCTTTCTTTTTTTCTTTCTTCTTCTTAATTAAAGCTTATTTCGAAAATTCTTTGATAGTATCTTATCATTTGTTTGCAGTTCATTACAACATAAAGTAGGACTACACAACGCCTCTGGGTTATTTTACCCTATAACATATTCTCAGACGTGTAGTAACAGTTCGGAATTTTTGGAAGCTGAGTTTAATAAAGAAATAAATAAATTACAAAAAAAGTAGCAAGGAATAAGAGAGGAAAGACGAGAAAAACTGGAACAAATTAGAAAATGAGGTAAAAACTAATAATGGAGGTGCGTTTGCAGTAAGATAAGGTAGCCAGTCACATCTGGACTTCATATGAACTGACACTTGCGATATTTCTTGTTTATATTAAACAGCGAATCCTTTAATAAGTGTGTGCGTTTTTATGCTTATTTTTATTGTTATATATGTACCGCGCACGTTAAATTTTGTCATTATGTTTATGTCTACTTTACAAATAAATATTCCATAAGCTAAGCGTTCAGCTAGCGGGGATTAATTTATTGCCCTTTTTATTCTTAAATTGTTTTTAAATCAAGGGCCATTGTTTTGTTTAATCTTGTCTTTTGTTTATCTTTCTTTGGATTACACTGAGCTATGAGTACTGGGCGAATCCAACTGATGAGAGGTAAGCACCTCGAAACAGCCTGTCTTGGGTTCCCGGTACAAAATTTCCAAAAATATCTCAGTGGACCCTTTAAATGTGTGCATTTTTATGCTTGTTTTATTGTTGTATATGTACCACACACGTTAAATTTTGTCATTATATTTATATTAAAGAAAAACGAAAAGTCTGATATTTCTCGTTCTATATATAGCCTCAAAGGTTGATTTTTTTTCTTTTTTTTCTGTCATCTAAACATCGCTGATGTAAAAGTATTTAGGAATGCAATATAAATTCATTTAATGTGTTACATAAGTTTTGATTTATATAACACATTAATAAATATTCTAATATTTCGATTGTATTTTTATTGTAAGGATGGTGGTTTGTAAATTTTGAATTACTATTCAT
>JAFIDM010000179.1:40682025-40692721 GCA_023159025.1 Thereuonema tuberculata | reverse complement strand
TTTAATACTAATGCAATGTATGGAAGAGTGTGTTTCTATCTAATATTTTTGATATGGAAAGAAAGAAGATTGTGGAAGAATTTGGTTTATATACTTATGGTTTACAGTTACGTATTTCATCTCTATTTCTTTAGGCTTCATAATGAACATCGTATAAAATCTTCTCTCACTAAAATTAGATCAATATTTAAAAACATTTTTTTTTTCTTCTTTAAATTTAAGCGATATTGTAATTTTAGATATATTACTATAAAAGTTACACGAAGAAATTATATGAAATCATATGCAATTATATAAAACTCCTATGATAACAGGAATTAAATGAAGATTTATATACGAAAAAACCGTATTTCAGGTTGTAAGTTGTAGCCCGTTTACGATTCAGTAGCGGTATCGCGACACGTTGTTTGCGAACACTGGTTTAAAAATTAAGGATTTTCATTAAAGGAAATGTAAGCCTGTTGAATAGGCATTTATATGTTTAATTCCCGACACACATTCTTATTCATTATAGCTAAGGCTGAAAATAAAGGACCTATAAACGACATAAGGAGGATATTTAAATTTTTATTACGAAATCAGGCTAAAAAATTAAATCACTTAGAAATGGAAGAAGTACTAGATTACGTTCAACGGTATTAGCATATTTCTTACTACTATTAAGGCCAATTTTATTGTAATTTTTGTTTTGCAATTCTAACTTGTATTTTGAATATCGTCATTTTTTTACACCTTTTTTTTATTTTACAATTTCATTGTAATTTCCTTAACCGAAACAAAGCAAAGAACTGATGAGACGAACAGCGAGAAAAGAAAACGTGATCCCAGAGATATTGACAGAAGTGATCATTTACAATCCATTGTAATCCATGTAAATGTATTCAGGTGAATGAAATCAGTCTGTTGCGTCGAGAAATTAGAACATCCCGGAGTCTTACCTTTCGGTTATTAAACGTTTCTCCAAGACGGGAAAACGTGTTATTACGACGGGTTTGTTTCTTTTTTTCTTTCTTCTTCTTAATTAAAGCTTATTTCGAAAATTCTTTGATAGTATCTTATCATTTGTTTGCAGTTCATTACAACATAAAGTAGGACTACACAACGCCTCTGGGTTATTTTACCCTATAACATATTCTCAGACGTGTAGTAACAGTTCGGAATTTTTGGAAGCTGAGTTTAATAAAGAAATAAATAAATTACAAAAAAAGTAGCAAGGAATAAGAGAGGAAAGACGAGAAAAACTGGAACAAATTAGAAAATGAGGTAAAAACTAATAATGGAGGTGCGTTTGTAGTAAGATAAGGTAGCCAGTCACATCTAGGGTGCTTCTATAAAATGGAACCACGGTTGTGGTTACAAGCACTCCGGTTACGATTGTGACGTCACAGGTTGCTCTGACGTAGGAGCCTGGTTACTCCCAAATCCTTCATTTTATAGAAGGCGCCGGTTGGTTGTGTTCAAAAATGGCTGCCAAGATTGTAGATTATTTGTTAGAAGTTGAATCAGAACTTTATTCATTGTTAGAAAGAGAATCAAGTACTGATTCCTCATCCTCGTCAGATGAAGAGATTATTATGTTATCAATGTATAGTAATGAAGGTAGAAAGAAAGCAAGAATTGAGATTTAAGCAAGAGAAACTGTCGTAGCAGCCGACAACATTCCCAGCAGACGACACAATGGACGCATTTTACATTACATTTCTATTTTACAACAGAGTTGCTTTTTACTCGCCGATTAAATTAAAAAAAATATATTTTATTTTACTTCTTTGTTTCATATATAACGCCGATGGTGTCCGTTTTCGTGCCACCGCTAGTCCGGTACCGCCGACTCTCCTGCCGACCTGCACCGTCGCGTCGGCGGCAGAGAGCCGGCCACCCGCGGCAGAGAGCCGCCCGCAACCTTCGGTGTCCGATGAAGATGCCCTAAAAAAAAGGGCCCGGTGTCGGGATTAGGCATTCATGTCGACATCCACCCACCATACCTGAGGCGAACTAAAAAAAAATTACGGCAATAATTTCCTTTATTCTTTTTTTTTTTTTTTACTTATCTATGTTGCATAAAAGTATAGTTACTATTTTTAGTTACTTATCATTAATGAAGCAATCACACTGCCATTGAAATTAAGAAGAAGGAATATATTCACTATTCTTTTAATGAAGTTAAAAAAAAATTAATTTAATAGAAGTGAAATTGCAAGTCTAAAAAGAAAAAAGAATTAAATTTAATAAAGCGAAATTGCAAGTCTAAAATAAATAAATAAATAAAAAAAATAAAATTTAATAGACTTCCAATTTCGCTTCTATTAAATTTAATTTATTTATTTATTTTAGACTTCCAATTTCGCTTCTATTAAATTTAATTTATTTATTTATTTTAGACTTCCAATTTCGCTTCTAAAATAAATTTTAAAAAATAAATTTCATAGAAGTGAAATTGCAAATGTAAAAATAAAAAAAAAAAAATTAATAGAAATGAAATTGAACGCATCATTGTCTGCTACTGAAGGAAACGAAATTGAAAGTCTATCGCATCGTCTGCTACCGAAGGAATAACCCACCTCCTCAGCCGGTTGCAAAAACGTAACCTCGGTTACTGCAACCGCAAATCTGGTTGGTATTTATAGACGCGGTCACCGGTTGGCTGGAGTAACCGGCTTATTTTATAGACGCAGTGGTTGCCCGGAAGGTTGTGACCATAACCGTGGTTCCATTTTATAGACACACCCCTAGACTTAATATAATATAATATAATATAATATAATATAATATAATATAATATAAAAATTTCTGGGGGGATGGATAAAAAAATTAAGAGAACCGACAATTGCGATATTTCTTGTTTATATTAAACAGTGAATCCTTTAAGAGTGTGCGTTTTTATGCATATTTTTATTGTTATATATATACCGCGTAGGTTAAATTTTGTCATTATGTATATGTCTACTTTACAAATAAATCTTTCATAAGCTAAGCGTTCATCTAGCGGGGATTAATTTATTGCCCTTTTTATTCTTATTTTTTTTTTTAAATCAAGGCTCATTGTTTTGTTTATCTTGTCTTTTGTTTATCTTTCTTTGGATTACACTGAGCTATGCGTACTGGGCGAATCCAACTGACGAGAGGTAGCACCTCGAAACAGCCTGTCTTGGGTTCCCAGTACAAAATTTCCAAAAATATCTCCGTGGATCCTTTAAATGTGCTCGTTTTTATGCTTGTTTTTATTGTTGTATATGTACCACACACGTTAAATTTTGTTATTATGTTTATATTGCAGAAAAAAGAAAAGTCTGATATTTCTTGTTCTATATATAGCCCCAAAGGTTGATTTTTTTTCTGTCATCTAAACATCACTGATGTAAAAGTATTTAGGAATGCAATATAAATTCATTTAATGTGTTACATAAGTTTTGATTTATACAACACATTAATAAATATTCTAATATTTCTATTGTATTTTTATTGTAAGGATGGTGGTTTGTAAATTTTGAAATAATATTCATTTCGATTACGCTAATAAAGAAAAAGAAATTAGAAGATTGTAAAATGGTAAGGTGAAATCCCATAATAAAAAATTGCTTTCAAAGGATATTCTGTCATTATATCCATTTGAAATAATACAATGCAATTTCTTTAATTTGAATAGTTTCGTCATCAAATCATTTGATTCAAATGAAAAGTGCTATTCCACTCAAATAAAGGAGTGGATAGTGAAATTATAAATTTTATATAATTTAAATTAACTGTTAACAGCTTTATAGCATTTACTACTTATACTTTTATAATATTTTTTCGGTTATTTTATGGTGTATAAAAAAATATTTCCTATTACAGGAATACGTTTTGTAGTATTTGTTCTTAAAAAGCAACTAAGCTGAAAGCCATAGAATTCGAGTTCAAACAATTTCAGCAATTAAAGACAGTAAGATCTTTAAAAAAAATATGGCGATACTGCTATAAGGAAGGATTTCAATATAAATTTACTGGACTACATTTTGCAGGTAAAATGTTTCGTAACCCTAATTTCCCGTAAGGCAGTTATCAAATCCTTATTAAAAATTCAAATGCCAATCAGCATTATCTGTACCTCATTAAGTATGATGCTTTCGAATATTTGCATATTTTTATTAGTAAAACTTACTGAGTTAGTTTACATTGAGTTATGTGTAATCTGTAACAGGAAGAATATTAACAAAATTTATTGTGAAAATAAACCAAATATGAAGGACAGAGAATACTGGCACGTATCTGACTTAATATATATTTCAGTAGCGTTTCTATTTTTTCTATTTATTTCCTTACGCTTGTACTAAAGATGATTTTTTTTTTTTGATTGAATGATACAAAATGCAGTATAATGTTATATCGCTCCATAAATTTTTTGCTTTAGTACACGTAAATACAATCTTTGACCTTTTAAAAGACCTTTTTAAATATAATTTTTGAGAAGTTTTTAGTAATTAGTACTTTTATTAATAAGTTATGAAATATAAAACTATAAAACTCATACCTAATTCAACCTAATAAGTGTAAAAAAGAAAAGGAATTTAACGTGCTGTAAGAATCAGTGAATAAACTAATTTCCTTTTCTTGTTTACTTTATTAATTAATTATCATAAGCTTTAGTAAGTTATTAATTATTCATAAATGTATATTATTTTGCAATATTTAAGTAATTGTTTATAATAAATTAGGTTTGAAAATTTCAACCTCTTTCAATCATATTTTTTTTTACGCCAACCATATTGTGTTTAACGAGAATTTCAATGACCCTTTCAAATCTTCATCGAATTTCGTTTTTGCCTCTCATTGTTCTCTGAACCTTTGCTCCACTATCATTTAAATTGTGCACGAGCAGAAAAAAAAATCATTACTTTCATTATTATTCTATTACAATTAAAATGTCTCTGATTTCTTTTAATTAAAAACTGATTTCAATAATTAAAATGAGCTGATGCAAAAAAAAAAAAAAATGTGAATATTCCCACAATCGGTATTTAATATTCCAAAGGCACAAAGGCAATTATGCAATTTGTAAGAATATAGGCCACAAAGAATTTGGGATATAAAAATAAAAAACAAGCATTTGATAATTTCATTTAACTTTTGAGGATATAGGAAATTCATTAATTTAAAAACAAATGTAAGATATAATATAACAACTTCATTAAAAAGAATATTTAAAGGAGGAAAGAAAAACTTATTTGATCAATTATTAAAACAACCATATTTCAATAGGTTTACGTTATCATGGAAAAAATACGCTTTTAGATCTAAACAGCATTAATAGATTATTTTAAAGATCTTATTTGAAAATAATAACAATAATATGTTTTTTCAATGTTAATTTCTAAACACAAAAGTTACAGTCCTGTTAGGAATGAAAAAATTGTTCTGGATATAGGATACTATAATTACGTAATTAATTTTGAATACAAATATTTTTAATTCAATGTTACAAAGGAATAAACGACTTATATCGATATATAGTTTTTTAAGTGATTTTTGTCAAATAGACGCTAAGTGCTAATTTCCCAAAATTTTATATTAGGCAGTAATTTAAGGCTAAAAATTATTTTTTGATTTAATTCTATGTGTGTGTGTTTGTACGTTTATGTAATGAAGTTACCTATGTTTAGCTTATTTTTATCGAATTAAGTAAGAACTAATAACAATAAATAAAAAAGACATTGGAATAGTAGTAGTAATAATAAGAATAATAAGAGATAGGTTAATTTACTTAACACAGAGCAGTAGATTTGGAATTAGGAATCAAAGAAGTTTTTAGACCCTTGTTTATATTCAATCCTCTCCCAAAGAGAGTTTAGATTCCGAGTCCAAAACGGAAACGAGTCTTTAAAGCATCCCAGTCAGTGGCTGTTTCGTGATTATCATTGCAGTTAGCTCCCACATTTGAAACTTCCTCATGATTTTATCAAGCGCTTATGTAATACTTAATAACATATTTATATTACAAAGGTTTCATTATTGATTTATATCATTAATTTTAATTAATCAATTATTATTATTATTTTATTATTTCTGCTTCCTTATCTGAAGCTCAAATCTTTACTTAACTTTAAACTTACAAATAATAGATGAACTCATCATCTGGAACTCTTTTCAGACTAAAAACTATTCCTATTTTCCATATTTCAACGTTAATTTCGGTTCTTGAATTTTTCCTGCTTTGTCATCATTAACTTTGGATGGAAACTCCTGTTATTTGACTGAATCCTTTTAGAAATAGATAAAGAGATAAGGTATTAGAACTATAACTGTAGTATCTTTTAATTTCCACTTCCGTTCAGTTAAATGGACTTTTTCAGAATTCCAAGAATATCTATATAAGATTCCCATGCACATCTGAATGAATTATATGAAGCAGTATTTTATTTTCCGCTAATATATTACTAAAAAGGCTATTTATAATTAACGACTTAACATTTATCCTCAGTCATAATGAAGCCGTGGAGATGAGATGCCATTTTGTGGGATTTCTCGATTACAAAGAAACTTTTGATTAATGATTATGCTATTGATGCCTTAAAAATCATAATTTTAACAGTAGGTCAACAGTTTACCTACATTTTATTTGAGACATTTATTACACAAATAATTACACAATAATTTCTACGTCCAGAGATCTAGAGAAATGTAGAAAACGCTTTACTTATATTCAGAAAATTTAAATTGGAAAAAAAGAGAGGCATCAATATTAATGGCAACTATTTAAATCATCTTCTCTTTAGATGATCTTTGCAAAATTATAACAAACTTACAATTGGGCTGCTCAGAAGCCAATCAGATTAAGTCAATAAACCAAAAAATGAAATAGGTTTTTTAAAATTACGTACCAAAAAATAACGTTTGTAAATTTGAAGAAAGAATTTTTTATTGAAAGATAACATAACTATAAACTTGGAGGAGTGATTTGGGCACTTTGTCAACCGAAAGTATAAACATTAGAGTATGACTTACAGGAAAAATTTCAATTTAAAACCAAATGACTTAATCTGATTGGCTTCTGAGCAGTCCAATTGATAATCGAAGAATTGTTATCGAAACATTATAAGTGGTATTAAATAAAGAAGATAGATTTACTATATTCAGTAATTTCGCAAAAAAAAAAAATAGAAGTTTTAAATGTAGTAATGAAGTTAGTCGTTATATACGTTCATTTTGGACATATCTTGATATATCCTTTCTAGAAATTAATAGCAAAATGAAACTTGTGTCGATCTTTTGAAAGAAGCAACATAACATGTACAATCGTGCTTTGGTTCAATGGAGGTATTTAGCCAGTGTATTCTATCAGTTCATTTCAAAGTGAAGAACATTCACCAAATAAGAGGAAATTATAGATTACAGAAAGAAATATGGAACATGCATGTTAGGAATTACAAAATGAGAGATCAAGGGTCAGAGAACGAACCAATCATTATGTTTTAACATAAAGGAATTTAATTGAAATGTTGGAAAAAGAGACCGTGTGTGGACAATAGAAATTCTGAACATGCAGTTTAAAAATTCCTATTTATCTCTTGATGTTTGTAGAAATTCAACGGCATCCAACGACAGTAGAGACACGAATTCAATACAGGTCCATCGATGAGACTAACAAATGCATTCATTCGTGTAAATTGGAAATCTATCTTGAAATCGACAATGTCATGCGGTTTATCATTAATGAATCTGCTTGTCAAAAGTCCTGTTATCGCGTCTCAAAATGCTGCAAACCATTGGAAACAACTGCATAACATGAGGGATAGTTATTGTGAACGAATTCCCTTTGTGAACAATCTAAATTGCATACAAATATCAAACATATCTCAGAAATAGGTTGATTAATAAATATTTGTTTGTACGGCAAATATCTAGCAGTACAAGAAATACAGCATTTATTAATTTACATTATTGAGATTAGAAATCCAAATTTTGGGTACAGTTACAGTTATTCTAAAGAAAAAAAGGGGGAAAACAAAAAAAAAGCGTACCATTAAATTGCTATGTTGTTGAATAACTACTTTTTATGACACATTAAACTAAAAACATTACGGTACTAAGCAAACTACAGAAGTAGTTCACAATGTAATAACTTCATTTAAAATAATTAAACTCGTGCAAAATGTGAGAAGGTTGGGCTTCTACAAAGTAACATAAGAACACACCTTTCTAATGCGATTTAATGTTCTCCGCTAATCCAAGTTAATTGCTAAGTTCAAGTGCTCCTAAAAAAAAAGCCCAGGCAGGTGAATGAACACAGCAATGGATACAATTATTTTTACTTTCGACATGAATGTATTTAGTTGTTGATATTTTTTCTTCTTCTTTTTTTAAAGGAAAAAAGGTTGAAGTTAGCGCAACTATTACATCAGAATAAAAACAAAAGAATAGAATAAAAAGGAATATTTTTTTTAAAGAAAGGAAAATTATACGGCAGATCTCCGCCTTCCATTATTTTTGAAGATATTAGCAGTTGTGTAAGTGCACTGAATTAGTATATCACGGGATTATAGAATTAAAAAATAAGTCGATAAATTTGTCCAACATTTTTTTTAACTGTTAATAAGTTACTTTTTATATTTTATTTTTTTATTTTCTTCAATAAAAAAAAATGTAAAACATTAATTATTAAAAACTTTTTTACTTTGACATTTATTTTTACAATTTTACTTAACTTACTTATCCTTTAAGAAATTTACTTAATTTTTCAGAAATTTCCTAAAACGTTAAAAGTTTTTGACAAAATAATGCCGATATTTATATCTAATATAAATTTTTTATACTTAATTTTTCAAACTATGAATGATACAATCATGAAATTATAGTGTTGTAGTCGGTAAACAAATAAATAATAACAAAGTCTCTTAGTTCGAAACCATTGTTTGTGATGGTCTTAATGTTAATGGATGAAAAACACGAAATGTAGATTTTTCTGTATAGCATATGGTGAACTTCTTGACTATCAGAAAACTCTTGATTCCATTGAAATCAACATCGGGAATAAACACCGAATTTGAGTTATTTATGAAATACTCGTTTTATGATTGAATTTATAAATAAAACAGATAATATCTAATATTGTATCTAATATTATAATATCTAATGAAGAATAAAAAGATAACAAAGAAACACTTATTGTTATTTACAGAACTAGTAAATCAAATAAATAACCATCTCTATATCTTCATTATCATCATTATCATCTAAAACTCGAATATAAACACTAACTCCATCAACATAAGTTCAATATTTCGTCCTTTATTTCAAGGACTTTCTCAAGATCCCACATCTTTAAATTAAATAACGAAAAATACAAAAAACATAAATGGAAGGAGAAAAACTTTTTTCTCATCCCTAACAAAACAAAAATATAACAAAATCTCATTAGCGAGATCTTACATTGTGAAATAAACAATTGAAATCAAATATAACCATAAACAATTGAAAACAAATAAACAATTAATACAACAATCAAACATATAAATAAACGTGAAAAAACATGTTATTTAATTAATCTTTAAAATGTTTTTCAATCTCTTGTTTTTCATTAAATATTTTCTATATAAATTTAAAGATACCTTATTAAGTCTAAGTGATCTATTTAATAAGAATAGAATTCTTATTAAAGCATACGCTACAATTTATTAAACAAGATTCTAAAGCGAATCTTTTATATTCATCTGTGACATAATAAATTAAATGAACCACAGGGTCTGGATTATGATTATTATCCAGACAATGATCTGCCCAATCCGAAATTTTTCTTGTTCCGCTCCTGTAGGCACGGACGTGCTCATCTATTCGTTCTTTAACTGTCCTTTTTTGTATTTTTTGTTATTTAATTTAAAGATGTGGGATCTTGAGAAAGTCCTCGAAATAAAGGACGAAATATTGAAATTATGTTGATGGAGTTTGTGTTTATATTCGAGTTTTAGATGATAAATCAAATAAAACTTAGTTATTTACAATATATATATATATATATATGAAAATAATTTATCTAAAAAAAAATATTTGTCAAATAAGTAAAGCTTTTTTTTCTGCTTAAAAATGAAATTCGACTCTTTTTCCATTATAATTAATATCATTAATTAATAACATTACTTATGATTAACGGGAGATTGCATTTACAGAAATTATATTACTTGAAATGTAATTATTTGCCGTGATTATTATTATTATTATTATGTGGAAATGAAATTTTGCCATTTATGACAATCATTAACAAACAAATGAGAGAATCATTAACAAGCAGTTTAATAAAAAAGTAAACTTATTAATAATGAGTTTACGGCCGGTTAATAGAAAACGGCAAATAAGTCATTTTCCTTCATTTCTGTCATTAAATAAATTAATATGTTACTTGACCTTTTTTTAAACAGTTATCTCTGTGGATTTATGACACAAATGATGAAACAAAGGCAGCTGTAATAAAGAAACCTTCCAGAATGTCATTATTCAGGGCCACTGGGGTGCTGTTCTGCCCTAAAAAAGGTCTCTAGTAGAAGATGTAACAATATAGCTCTCAATGAACTGAACTCGATGACTTCAGTAGCGAAACAGAACATTGGAAGGAGGTTTCAGTGAAAATAGGCAGAGACATTGATGTCTCAGTCTGATTCACCTCAACCTATTATAGGAAACAAAACGATATCAAGAGGAGATTTCGAGAACTTCTCATTGTCTGTCT
>JAFIDM010000179.1:40653123-40677025 GCA_023159025.1 Thereuonema tuberculata | reverse complement strand
AAAAAAAAAGTCGACATTACAGGAATTGAACCGTATCTTAGTGTAAAAGAAATAAACTTCATGTAATCATTTACTGAAATCTTAAAATAACGAAAGTCTTTATAACTAAATTTTAAGCAAAGGACTTAGTGTGTATTTATTCTGAATATACGTTTCTTTTTTATTATTATTATTATTTAATAAGTTTGTAAACCTAAAATTATATTGAAAAATAAAGCAGTAATAATTACACTTTATCTAAGATTTATTAGCATTATTTTTTATTCAAGACAATTTCAATGTCTTGAAGATTTTTTTGTCTAAGAAAATATGTAGTTTATTAGCAATAGATTAAACTATTACTAATACGAATTATTTAGCATTTGTTCATCATAACACTAATAAAATTATGATAGTCGCAGTTTCCACTGCTTCTATAAATAGTTATTTTTATTGCATTTCGGAAGAGCTGTAGCTTCTACAGGTTTATATTTGAAAATAATTAAGAATGATAATTCATAGCAACAATTGAGTTTGAATAATGTGATATATTACAACTTCTTCGCGCATTTAGACGCAAACTATGGAATTGCAATTAATGTTATTATTCTGTTAGATTTAATCATGTTCATTACAATTTGGCTATATATTAATTTATAGTTCATCCTAAAAGTTTTCATTCATTTTAGTTATTATTTGTAAATAAACTACAATATCTATCAAATTTCAACGATATTTATCATTCTGATATATTTTTTTTTATTCTATTTCCTTGCCTTTTATTTACGCATTCATACAGCTTTTTTTTCACATTCTTTAAATATTTTTTTCTAGTTATGTAATAACCTTATTTATATAAAATTTTTATATGGTTGTGATGGATGATTAACTGCAAAGTGATGTTCATTCAGTTTTATAATTTCTTTACTTTAATAATTCATCATTAGCCATCATAGAGCCAGTGTCGTCCTCCGAATTTCTTCTATGTATTAAGTACTGCGTACCTTGACAAAATATATATATAAAATTATAATTATAAATGAAAGTCTTGGCAACTAAATTATCAGCAAGGGACTGCATGTGTAAGTTATTTTATTCTGATTATAGGCTTAAACGAAGATTATTTAACATAATTTTAGTCTTCTGTAAAGTATCAGAAGACTTATAATCCCGGTTTGTCTGCCCGTCTGTGGACAAGTATCAATAAAATATCATTAAATTATCATTAATCACAACAATCACAATAATCGCAACAATTGCGCCTTTTGCATTCGCAACAATCACATTTATAATAATTAGGAAAGTAAAGCAATATCAATTATAATATCTTATACGTATCAGAAGACGTATACGAAGCATTGTCATTGGTTTACTAATCGCTATCCCTACCTTGTTTTATTTATGACAATTTCAATGTTTTGAAGATTTTTCGAAGAAAATATATGGTTTATTAGCAATAGATTAAACTATTGTTAATATTAATTATTTATAATATATTTATGTTTTCATTTATACAATTCAATTGATTACTACCACCCTTAGAATTTAATTAAATATCTTTTCATGATGATTTTATGTTCATTACATTACCGGTAATGAAATACATATTTCATGAAATTCAAGATGAAAATTTGCAATATTTAAAATTTTAGTACTTTTTAAAATATCTTTAATTCATTACTATTTATATTTTGGATCATGTTGCTGAAGTTTTCGTTAAATTGGGCAATTTTCATCATCTACATGTTTTGGATTTTAAATCCAAGCGTCATGTTTCCTACAATTTCCTAGAATTTCTCATTATTGCGCATATTTGTTTTTATAGGTTTTTATCTAAATTTCAATAAAAAAATCAATAATTGTTGTAAAAGTGAACATGCGTACAGGTTTACTGTAATTATTAGTAATGAGTTTCAGTTTTCATAGCTAGAAAATATGTCTATTAAGCGAAAAGATTGTTTTCAAAATTTATATTTATTCGTTTTGTTGGGATTTTGGGTCGATATTGAGAGAAATAAAATAAAAAAAAAATCCATGATCAAAATCAAAATCGATTTAAATCATAAAACTAAAACAAGGAAATCTGAAAGAAACATTTCATTTTACTTTTACTTCTTTTTTTTTTTTTATTTTATTTTATTTTATTTAGTAAAAATGAAGTAAATTAAGAGTATATTAGTAAAATAAGACTACTTTTTTAATAGACTAAATCTATTAAAAAAAAACAGATTTAAAAAGACATTAGTTTTACAATTCCAAAATGCATCAAACTTCGAAAACAAATAATAAATAAAATGACAAAATTTAAAAAAATAAATGAAATAGTAAAATTTAAATAAATAAATAATTATGGTAGAATTACGAAAAAAAAAAAAAAAAAAAAAAAATTTGAAATAAAAAAAAAAAAAAAAAATGGGACAATTTTAAAATAATAAATTGTAAAATTAGAAAATAATAGCAATGAAATAAATAGGGCAAACACACAGTAAAATTATTAAAAAAATGTATTCATTAAATTACATTACAAAAGCTCCGGAAATGAAATTTTTTGTATTTATTATTAAAAAAACTATGTGATAGATATTTTACGTGTGTAAATAATTAATAATATGTTGAAATAAAATTCAAGAAACACACATTTTGGTTTGAAAAAATGTATTAAAGAAATTTCTTTCAAACCAAAATGTGGATTTCTTAAATTTTATTTCAACATTAATTAAAAAAAAAATGGTAAAATGGGATATATATATCTATATCTATCTATCTATCTATCTATATATATATATATATATATATATATATATGCACTTTTTAATGCGACTTGAATTCGATGATTCAGAACTTCATTTCGAAAAAAACTTCTTTTTTTTTCTTCCTCTTCTTTGTTGATAAAAAATTGTAACTATGAAGAAATCAAGTTCCTTAGTATCATCGTTTCACCGGAACGATAAGAATGAGGAAAGTCGTGAAAACTAAGAAAGGATTTTGCATCTACATTCATAGATTGAGAAATTTAAGAATCTGCTCGTGAGAAAAATAAAGAAAAGAAAAGAAATGTTAAAACCAAAAAAAAAGGAAAAAAAGGTCACTGTTTCATATTGGGAAGCAAAATTGTGGAACGACACGCTTTTTTTTTAGTGTTGCGGAAATTGTACGAGCTGCGGTGGTCTGCCTTCGGAACCTGTTCCGACAAGGCCACAGCCGATCACAAGGAACACGTCTGTGATTGTTTCAATGATTATAGGAACAAGACGAGAAGAGAATCATCTGTTTGGTCGATAACCAGCATTAGATATTGGATGATTTCCCTCTTTTAGAGGCTAAAAAAAGAAAAAAGAAAAAACACATAAAGGTTTCCCTGAATTTGAAGCAGGATTAAAGATTAAAGGACGGATGAACTAGATTATCCAGATTACAGTAAATCTTTTAGGGGTCCGACGCACCAGAAACTTCTTAGTTTAAAGTCATAAAAAAAGAAGGGGGTAATAAAAGGGTTGTTTTAGCCGCGGGAAGTTTTTGGCGTCCCAAATAATGGGTAATAATGAGGCGCGTGTCGCTTCGGCGCGCATTTGATAAAGAAATCGTTCTGTTCAGAACACGCGTTCGCATAAATTCCAAATTTATATCTATATTAAATACAAAAAATATCTATATAGAGAGCAAACGAGAAACTCGCACAATATTTAATAGATTTTATAATATATTTTACATAAATATATATTATATAAATTGATATTTTACAACTATATATGGGTGATCCACCCTTTTTTTTATACATTGTGAGATGTTTATAATCATGTATTACAATTATATGTTTTAAATATATCAATAATTAAAAGTGGCAAGAAGAATCACGGCAACGGAAGTAAGCCCTGAGGACTAAAAAGTCCAAAATTCATAGGCAGGCTTCACATAGCTGAACAAAGGAATAGCTTGATGCTTTTCGTATTGTAAACTTTTACTTATTTATTGTCTGTATTTTGTTGAGGGAGAGATTTTAATCTCACAAGTACATCTAATTATTACAGAAATACGTTTTGTAATTTTTTTTTAATCGTTAATAAATAGCATACAACTGTTGTGTAATTCATGCAAGATTAGTATTATATTTCAAAGAAATATTATAATGTTATGAATTGAAAAACAGGAATTTCAATTAAGAAAAAAAACTTTTTTTTTTAAATATTTATTTATTTTATTTACGTTATCGTGATAACTTTCATTGGGTTGAAATATAGAATTGAATTTATGAAGAAGCTAAGGTGAAGTGAATTGTTTCGTTATTTTTATATTTTATTTACTTTTTTTTATTTGTATTTAAAAAGATATATTTTTAAATATACAAGTATATTTAAATTGATTAACTATAAATACTGGTATTTATAATGCCGCTCTATGTTGGTAGATGTCGTACATAAAAAATCGAAGAAAATACATTATCTCAGAAAAAAAAAAAATAACAACAAAAAATTAACATAACTATCCATTTAACTTTGAATTGAGCAAACCTTTTCAGCAAAACAATCGTATTTATTTGAAATATCTCAAGTTATTTCTTTTCTTGGTCTTTTCTTCCTTATTTCCATGACCGTCTTTATGCCTGAGGGTCTGAAAAAAATTAAATTTCTGTTTTCATTGCGCGCGCTGCACCTGTAGCACGTTCTTCCTTTTTGGACTGCAAACTTTTTCCTTTTCTCCAAATTTGTGGCAGGACCCTTCTCCCAAAATACTGAAAAATTTCAGAAATTATAAAATTTTTAGTGAGCGCGGCTAACTACAGACAGTAGACTTGAATTTCCCCCTCTTTTAATGACCCGCCTCCGGCCAACATTCCTTTCTTCCGTTTTTATGACTTTAAACTAAGAAGTTTCTGGTGCGTCGGACCCCTTAGGGTTTTTATTTTTGTAGATTGCCATTTTGATCAATAGAGTTTCAGTAGTTATTTTACTACCAAATACCGTATTACTAATAAATAAATATGTGATCTGGTTTTTATCAGAGAGCATTATTTAATTTAAAACATTTATTAAAAATCGAAAAACAAATAAAAAATATCGCACACCTCTAAAAAAAACAACAAAAAACTTGTTATCATAAACCAGGACGCTTTTCAGCTGAAGATGACCATACAGTTTTCCGCAGATCGAAACGTCCTGGCTTAAGGCAATACATTTTTGTTGTTTTTGAAATGTGTTTGATATTTTTTTTTATTTGTTGTTCGATTTTTGATATTCAATCCAAAAGTTAAAGTTGAATTTACACATTCATTGTAAATCATTGCCAATTGATATTGTCGTTTGTTGTATCGACTAAACTCTGACTGATTTCGACACTAGACGAAAGCCGTCACAATAGTATGCGTCATTGTGACGTGTCTTAACTAGCCGTTAAAAAAAAAAAGTTCATTTCCTACTGTCAGTATTAGTGTTAATTCTGATCATTGTGTTGTATGCTTCGTTTAGTCGCGGCCAACAGGAACATCTCAGTTTGGCGTGGGAATGAATTTCAGACCAGTTTAACAAATAACCTATTTCCAATCTCAAGTTACTAACCATGAAGGCTACACGTTGCAAAACTTTACATCTGGTTATTTTATGTTTGTATTTAATTGCCTTGTCTGATAAGTGTTTTCATTCTCTTAAGCAACAAGAAGATAAGTATTGATTAAGTTACGAATGTTAAAACAGCGCATTACATTAAAGTGAAGTTGGAAGAAAAATTACGTATACAGTAAAAAAGAGGGTTTAATGAATAGTAATCATGGGTAAAAATAAGCTTTCGTACATAAATAACTAGCAAAATCCACGTCTTCGTACGGGTTACAATGATGTGGATGAGAAAGAAATTGAAAATGGTATAAAAATCACGCGATAGATACAAAGTAATGTTATATTTGAATTTTGTAATTCGAGATCTGAAAATATAAGACTCCCACCCCTTTCTTCCCTTCTCAACCCTTCTCCACTTCATTAAAAAAATCACGTAATCATTACAAATCTACATCTATCCCGAAAACCTTCAATATCCTTCAACAATGTTTGCCCCATCCCCCCACCGCCCTCCCGTTTACTTCTCATAGATTTTGCCTCCAGATTAATATGTGGCGTTATTATGCACAATATTTTATTTCCAATCATCGCCACCAGGTTAATCTGCGGCGCTATTTTGTACAATAATATTTTAGTCTCAATTCTTGAACAACATTATTTTTGTAGTTCCATTTGTCGCCTTCAGGTGCATATGTGCCTCCTCCACCCCCACCTCCCCCGTTTACATTCCTTATGCCCGGGTCACACGAGCAAATTTTTTTCAACATTGTTTTGCTACAGTGAAATCAGTGCTGGGTTCCCCCTTCCTTGCTTCCTCGTCCGTCTCGACGAAATTTGGTGAAACAGTGCATTTGATTGGCAGAGTGCTAGCCAATCAGAGTTGAGCTTAAAAGATTTTGGCGGTTTCTCGAAAGCTACGAAAAGACGGCGATTAATCTTTTTTTAGAGGCTAAAATCGTGTTTCGGCAACGCAATTTAGGTAGAATTTGAAATGACTTTTAGTAAGCTGTCAATCTGTTCGAAACTAATTGTAAATTGTATTCAAGCAGCTCTACTATTTGCGAAAGCGAACTGAATTTCGGCTGAAAACAGCGGGTATCCCACAAGCCTCTGCGGCCTTACACACAGCTCAAGAAGAAATGAAATCTCTCTTTAAAAAGTTGACATCTGCACATTTTGACGCATAGAATTAATTTATTTCAGTAAAAATATTGTTTATTTTCGAAAAATAATCTCCTCACTGTGATATTTAATTCCTAATAGCCTTCGGATTCTCTCGATACGGTAGCCAAAATGGCGCTGGTCAGCTCCTTCGGGATCGTAGCTGGTCGGTTCTGATTGGAGCTCACTAATGAGCATCCCTGAAAACAGGGTTGTATTTAGAAACGTTCTGAAATTTTTTCAATGATGGAATCAGGGTTGAAAATGGTCAACAGAGGCAAATCACACGATCGTAGACCTGAAAGATAGGGCCAACGATTGAAAACAATGATGAAAAATAGGCTCGTGTGACCCGGGCATTAGGACGCCAATATCGAAAATTCACCGAATACGGGTCTTTTTGTTTTTGACAAAGAACACTCATATCAAATTACGTGTTTCTAGCTCAAACTGTTTTCGAAATATGCATAACCTTCAAGAAACTTCATTGCCCCCCCCCCCTCCGTTTACACCCCTTAGGGGTGGTATTTTAAAAATCCTTTCTTAATGAGCGCCTATCTCGTAATGAGAACCCATCCCGAAAATTTCAAGTGCCTAGGTTCAGAGATTTTGACTGCGCGTAGATGAGTCAGTCAGTCAGTCAGTGGTTACTTCACCTTTTACAGGTACAGATAATATCACGTGAAATCTCGTTTAAATTTGATCATCAGCGAGATAGGCAACATTCCTTTTTTTTTTCTTATTTACTTAAAATAAAAATATATCACATAAACACACAGCCAGAAATTCAAAAAGATAATGACTCAAAATTCTGGAAAATCCTAATGAGATACGTTTACTTCCGGAGTGTCTTTATTTCTTTCTTCCTTAGTCAAGCAATTATAACATTCATGAATTGGAAATATGGGAAATGAATTTAGAGAACTTTTTAGAAATGAGTGCTTAAGGCATAACTAAAATGAAAAGAAATTATTCTGACCTTGACTTTGAACGAAACTAATATCACGATAAAGAAACAATGGAAAAATATGCAATAACTTTTTGTTATTTTATCTCTATTAACAATGATCTTACTGCAGTCGTGCAAATAGGTTTTTCTAAAAGAATTATAAAAGGATTATTAGTTTCTTTCACAACTATTTTACTGCAGTAGTTGTAATTCTGTATATTCTTTTTATTTTTCCATTTATCCAAGATATTGTGTTGCAAGAAGTTTAGCATCTACAAGTATAAGATATCCACCATACATCCATTCGATGCTATTTAAGTGGACTATATGTAATCCATTACATGGATCATCGTTGAAGCATCTGCATGTGTGCTTCACCCTTTTTCCGCTACGATCGTCTTATGTTTAAAGCGCCTCTTTTATTTGACAGTACTGAATATCTGTAGGAAATTTTCCTTGAATTTTAATTCTGTCCCGAAAAAAAATATACTTTTGCAAAATTTTAGACTTTTGTAAATATTATGAAAGTAGCAAATATTTACAAAATAGAAATTTCTCTAACGACTCTTCAGTTCATCGCTGAGAGTGAGCTTCTGCATCTAATGCCCGTCTGGCCTGCTTTTGTAGTAAGCTAAAAAAAATGAACATTGAAATTTAAATTTTAATCTGGTAGGCTAAAATTAATTAGTATTTTTTTTTCTCTGGCTCTTCACTCATTGCGTCACACACGCAGAGGAAATGATAACAGATATTTAACAACAATAATTTGAATGCGGTCCCCGTTGACTAATAGAGAAGACGTCTGACTTCGGATCAGAAGGTTACAGGTTCGATTCCTATCGTGGACGTTTCATTGTAGCAATTATTTCTATTTTCACAAGAAATTAAAATTATTTTCCAAACAGAGAAAGTGCGTTACGGAACTGCATTAGACACACACAGATCTGGAAAACTGTACAAGAGATAGGGATGAAATTGATGATTTTTCTTTGTATTGGTTTTTTTATTTTTCGTCATCGGCAGTATCAAAGCACCAATATCCACTCTATGCGGAAAAACTAGTTTTAATTTCATCAATTTTTTTTTGAAAACAAAAGTAAAGTGAAAACATAAACATCTTCTTTTCTTTTCCGAAGCGAAATCTTGAACATTTATCGTAGATCTGCCAAACTTCTTTATCGGTTATTTTCAACATGATCTGGGCAGTGTCCCTGACAAGCGGAAGCGGATATTGCGCATGGGATTCAAAGACGAACTCTGGCTGTAACCTGTTTTTTTACGTCAAGACTTGTCCTGTAAATATATTATAGTTGTTGTGTGTAACGTCCGTTCATCCTATTCACTGTTGACTCAACTTAGTACACTGACCTAAAGTATTTTAAAGCAGAAGCCATTTTTATTTTCATCCGTTACCAAGACAATGTTTAATTCAACAATAGTTACCACATTATAACGATTAGCAGTTACTTAAGTAAACATTATAACTTGTTTTAAACTATATAACTTTTGAATCTTAACAACACATGATCCTAAAAGATCGAAACGTATTCTCTCGGCTCTATTGTGACCGTTTTTTCAAAACAATGTTTCAAATAAAAGCCTCTAACAAATCATGCTTTATTATGGTCTTAAGGGTTTATATTAACACACGTCCCCGTTTTGTAGTGATAAAATAAGGATAATCCAACGATACTAAATCTTTATCTGAGACGATTTCTACTTTCTCAGAGTTCATTGCTCTCGATCACATATCGTTGCCTTTTAGCGCAAAAGAATTTGAACCACTTGACAATTTTTATCAACGCCCTGCTTTGAGTGTTGATTTTAATTTTGTTCAAGAGGTCCCAGCCTCTCTTTTCGAAGAATATCGTATTGTTTTCATGAATGTATTGTTATCAGAAGATAGCAGTACATTCTTTTTCTCCAATCTTTTGTTTTTCCATTTGATAAAATTGTGAGCTCATAGCTTCCTATCAATGTTTTCAAATTCTTGCATCCTTTGAAGCGGTTTTGTCTATTTCCTGTTGCAAAATTTAAAATCAAATATTCACCTCTGGTTCAACTGTTTATCTTCTATAAGTTAGTTATGCTTTGAAGTTACGAGAAATTGATTGAAATCGCATAAATCGAATCTAATTCCCCACACATGTCAATATCTCTTGTCTCCTACTGTGAGATAGTTTGGCCAAAGCAGAATAACTTAATAAAGTTTTGCAGTAGTGAACTGATGGAAAACAATCTGAACTTACCTTATTTTACAGCATAGTACTGTTATTTAATTCCTTTCAGCATAGATTTAATATAATAACATCAAATAGTTCAGTTTTTAGTGTATTAGTTAGAGTGTGAGACTTGCAAAAAGAAATAGATTGGAATGACCCAACAGTTGTTGATTAAAAGGATGAAGCAGCATAAATTGATGACATCTGCAATGCGAGATCATTTAATACAGAATCCTACTCATGTAGATAATTTAAAAGAAGTAAAAAGTTTAGCAAAAGATGTTAATAATTACAGATTGAAAATAAAGGAGGCATTGAAAACATAAGATTCCGGATGTAACAAACTTGAATATTGTGATGATTTTTATAGCTGTATTTTATTTATTCTATTTTATCTTATATATTTTTACTATTCTGATCGATCATTATTTAATCTATTGTACATTTTACAGTTTTCCGTTAACTGTCAATTCTGTTTCTTTATTTTTAAATTCTATCCGTTGGTGTGCTCCTATAATTCCCTTTAATTCAAATACTACAATTAAAATCAGTTATAAATCACATGCATTTTAAATCCCCCAATGAATTTAGGGGATTTAAAACCAATCACAATCATTGTACATAAGTCTATTTAAACCCTTGATTTTGCCTTTAATAAACAGATGAGTTCAGATCCAGCTAAGACTCAGTCTACCTCCCGTTACGAATAGTGGCCATATTAATTCACCACAATATTGAATTGTTCAGGTTTATAACTTTATTGGGAAATGTATGATGCGTATTGATTGTTTTGTTTTGTTTTGTATTGAGAGTTTAAACTGTGTTCGTTATATCTTTGAAAAATGGATGTAAATTACATCCGAAACCAGTTAGTTATTTTGGATTATATTAACATAGATATGTTTATTAGCTATCTTGTGAATTATTTTTGGATGAATTAAGAACAATAGGTTTCTTTAGTTATTTGATAAAATTAGCAATAGCGTCCGGGCTGCCGGCCCCAGAAATCTACCCCACTTATCCTAACATGAGGGTGGACGTAATTTGAAAAGATACAGTCAGTGAACCTTCACTAAAAGACATATGAACCGCTAACTGCAGAAAGGCATCATGTCCAAGTTTTACGATTTTGTTTTTTTTTATTAAAATTGTGGCTAGGAACAAGACGCAACGTTTAATATAGAAAGGAAACACGTCCGCACAGTAGTATTGGCATGACAACGACTTCAATATTCTATTTACCGCAGAAGTGTATTAGGGTTTACTACGTTTTTTGTCTCTCCTGTGAAATTGGCAAAATTGGACTTGTTTCCTTTCTGCAGTTACCGATTCATATGGAACCAAATGATTTTGAAGCTAGAGAAATGAATAAAATTAGTTGTGAAAAATCAACAATAATCAGCGAATGAAATGTTGCATAACAATTTGCAAATAAAAAATACTATCTAGAAGATTATTATATTACTTTAAGTTTGAAATTAAAAGTATTACAAACGAATATTATTTCTTCGACTAATAATGTTTAATTTCTGATTTTTTATGAACTGCTAAAGAAGACTCCGGTTCTGATCAGTTGTTTTTGTGTAGGAGTTTAACAATACGGGAGTTGCAGTGATCTGATATTACCTGACCTTCAGAACAATAAAAGCAAAAGGAAATGGGGAAATAACACAGCAGCAGCAGCAGCCTACAGAAGATGACATTGAATCCACAAGGAAAACCAGACTCATCTCTACCAAGATCAAATGGAAATTAGGAATTGGCCTGAGGTTGATAAAGACAAACAAATTCCAAACAGAGATTAACTTAAATAAATTCATCATAGAAGTATTTATGGTTTCATTGCATTCCAAAGCTAAGAGTTAAGGAAAATCATATAGCGGCTCCAAATAAAATAAAATAAAACAAATAATAACTCTTATTTATCTTATTTAATTGAATATAAACAAGATGCAAATAATCATGTGGTAGCTTCGCACTCAACTTTTAAACGCATTTCGTAGATACATTGAATACATATTCATTGTTTTATAGGCACTATTTCTTTTTCTCTAAATAAGATTAATGATTGGCAAAATACATGAGCAATATTTTATTTGAAAATTAGTGCAATTAACTCAGCTAGGACTGCGTTCTAATCCATATTTCCCCATTTTTTTTAGTGATTTAATGGAATTAATCCTAACATAGAAACAAAAATTTTCAAAAAATATTATAATTTAATTGAGTGACGAGGAAATAAAAAGAATTCACGCTTTATTTAAATACAGCTAAAGTAGACCGTTCAGCTTGGGA
The DNA here is from genome assembly GCA_023159025.1 of Thereuonema tuberculata. Taxonomy (NCBI): domain Eukaryota; kingdom Metazoa; phylum Arthropoda; class Chilopoda; order Scutigeromorpha; family Scutigeridae; genus Thereuonema; species Thereuonema tuberculata. Next base: position 40,664,870 of record JAFIDM010000179.1, on the reverse strand, counting down.
CCGGACCCTAGGCCGGTTAAAACGAAAATAATAAAAAATTAAATTAGCTTTTAACTGAACTATTTAATTATATAAAAGGCCAATAAAAGAGGCAAAGATTATATAATTTAATAAAATAAAAATTTGTATACTTACAGTACGTATAAGTTACAGTAGAGACTCATATACTTGTTGTTACAAGCACAACTCACAATAACCATAAACAAAACATTGTTTCGTCCTAGATTTAAATTTAAGAAACAAACACATAAATTTACTAAAACAATAAATGAAAACTGTACGCGGGCAGGTGGGTGGCCGGTTGATCCGAGGTCGGATTGATTGGCTTATAAAACAGAAATGTTTACTCCTTAACATATTTAACCCTTGAGCTTTTTTATAATAGACATTCTTAGCTCATTTCAACCAGAATTATTCCTCTTCAGTTTAACAAATAAACTTTTTTTTTTTTTATTAATTTTCTGCCACAAAGTTGCGATGAAGTTTGAATGGCTTAATCTATGTGGACTCCCTTTGTTGCGTTCTGTTTGCATAATCTTGCATCTAATCCGATGACCACTAGGTAACTCTAGATGAAGAGAGCTAAAAATCATCTGATACCCCAGAGTCATTTTCAAATAGATAAGCCAACAAAAAACTCAAACAAAAAAGCTCAACATTCTTTTATTTCTAATCCTTCTGTTAATGCATATTCGATCTTTTTAAAATTAAAATATTTTTAAAAAAATTTTCTTTTTAAAAAATCGAAATTGATCTCATTCTTTGCAAAGGCATTTTCTATAAACATTAATAAAAACAAAAATATAAAAAGCCAATGTAAGAAATATTACACTTAATTTTTTCTCTCCTGAAGTAATAAATCTAACCAATAAATATTAATAAAGGATAGGTTTGGAAAAACGCCTTTTTAACCTTCAAAGATTGCTGTTGTTGTTGCTGCTTTTTTTTTTTTAATGTATTTTTTTTTTTCTGAACTCAATATCAAATACAAATACAGTGCTACGATATGGAAACATCTTCTTTGTACATTCTTGTAAAAATATTACAAAATATATATACAATGAATATACAAGAAATATTCTTCTTAATATAACAATAAAAGTAAATTTTATCCTATTTTTAATTGAGATTCAGGTTTGATCCCAGATACAAATAATAGCAAAAGAGTTAGAAAAAATAATAAAGAATTTACTTCTTAGATGTACAATTGCATCAAATTACAGAAAGTCTTATTGACAGATCATAAATGTTAATTAGATATAAATTTTTAATTATTCTGTTCTTCGACTAAGCAAATTAATCTCCATTCCTGTGGAGTGATTTAAGGCAAAGATTAATAACTGATGAGGTTTTCATGTTTCCTACAGAATATATTAATTGCAGAAATTGTAAGTTAAAATTAATAATCACAGCTAAATGTTATAAAATTTCAGTTGTGTAGCATAAACAGTTTTTGAAGTGACCACAAACCGAAAATCGTACGAACGGATATGCAATTTAATTAAGATTTCATTGTAAAGAAATGACGTTTATTAAAAGATTTTAAGACTAAAGGAATAAATCTGTTAAAAACATTGTAAAATAAAGTTTCGCTTTAATAATAATGAGTCAATATGTTTTTAATTATATGTAATGGTTATATTTAGTATTTAATACAGCAAAATAGAAAAAGGAAATGTAAAAAAAAAAAAAGAAGAGGAAGAAAAAATATAGCCCTGATTTTTCTAACGGGACTTGAAGGTTAGCCGGTGACGCAGTCGTCAATGCCAAATCGTGAAACAAGGGGGAGGTAGGTAGGAAGGAAGGCTTGGGCAGTTGGAGAACCCTGCGGCGAGTTAAACCTTGACGCCTCCGATTCTAAAAAGGAACAATGCAACGTCCTTTATGTAGAAGAGAGGGGAAAAAACGTAGAGATTGGTGAATAATACTACAAATTGGGAACAAAGTACTACAACACGGCCTTGGTGGAGGTTCTGGAAACCAGTAGTTAACGAGAAAGAAGCAGGTGAAAAACAGAAGTGAATAAGAATTGATTATAATGTTGTATTTCTAGGTTAAGAAAAAATATAAAGATTAACAAATTCAAAGCAGAACTCTGTGTTTAGCTATAAACTGTTCGGTTATGAAACACAAAATGACTTAATCGTCTCATTAGCATAAAAGAAATATGGTTAAATGGAAATAAACCCCTTCAGGCTAACACTTTCCTCATTTCGAATGAAGCAGTTCTTTACATATTGTGACTATGAGCTGTATTTTATCAGTGCCGTATAGAATGGGAATAGGGGAGTAAAAATCTCTCCATAGATCCAGTATTACTAATTATTTCCAAACATTATTGTTTAAGAACTAAAAAGAACTACAATATGTACTAAAATTAAAAGCTTGGTGTGTAATATCTTGATATATGTTGTAATAAACTTTTAATTCCTCCACCTATATTTTATGAGGATGTTTTCTTAAGATATTGGCACAAACGACAGGAATGAGAGGAGACCATGAAAACAAAATGGATTGTTGGATACGAATGGAATTAGAAAGATTTGGGATGGAAAAACTAGGGGGGAAAAAAAGATATCCTGCAGTGGATTGAAAACGTTTGAAAATGATGATGATCAACATATTTAGATTTTGAGGAGAGAATGAGAAAATGTTCAGTAAGCCAGCAGAACATTTCTCATTTTTAAAAGTTGAACGATCTACTGCAGCAGGAACGGCGACTTTTCATCTTCAAAAGGACAGTGTTTTATAGCGAATCAAAAGAAAAACGGAAGATGTTTAGATAAACAATGTCAAAGCAAACGACAAAGGACGTCAATCCGGAGCTATGTACATTAAAATACTTTTTGAATGACAGAGTATTCATGAACGTGAATCTTAAGAAGTTATCAGACGCGTTCGACTTTACGTCCTTCTTGAAGAAGCCCAATGACACCTCAACGGAAGGATGAAACCTCATTCCCGCCCAACTCTCAGGAATTGGTTTTTCCGCGTGAATAGTGATCATGGATAAAAAAAAAAAAAAGTTATTGAACTCTACTTCGAAAAATTCACTAAGCTGTGCTTTCTAATGATAAAATGTTCGGTGTCTGCACTCTGTTATTAGATGATCTATCAGAAAAAAAAGGTCAAAGATATTATTCAGGTTTAAAGAAGATGAAGCAATTACAATGTTTCTAGTTCAAACTTGATATAGTGGATTTATTATTATTCTGCTAATCTTACAGTTGATATTTTACTGAATGACCTTTTAATTCTGAATATTTAAACAAAGCAAATCTTAAAAGAAATAAAAATGTATTTTTCATTTCTTACAAATATAAGATCTATTATAAATGTTATAATTTAATAATTACTGCCTACTACTTTCTTTTACGATTGTACGATTGATAATAATTATTACAATTTATTAGTAATAACAATTGATATTTCGAATAATACTTTTTATAAGGAAAATATAAAAGAAAAAAGAATCTTAAGAAACTTCTAGATCTCTTCCTTCGTGCATAGTAAATAAAATGACTCAGATTCTCAGATCTGCATTTTTTATTTCTGTTATCTTCCATTTTTCCTCTAACTTTTCATTCCTTAGGCGATGAATACACAGCGAGTTTCTTTGATATTAGAGAATATTTTGTTTTTATTTAGAGGTCAAAAAATGGTAAATAAGTATATTCTGATAAAACATATTTTTTCCCAGTGCATCTCATTATGAGAAACAGACTTTTCCTAAAATCGAACTGTAATCAATTTTAAAATTAAGTAAAATATCAACGATACTAAACAACAATGGGTGAGACCAAATTATTTACCAAGAGACATCCTGGAAAATCTGTTTCATGCTCTTTGGCGATCATCAGTCAGGAGTAGTCACCAGTAAATAACAAGGTCTCTGTACTGAGGCTAATAGAAATGATCGTCGGAAGCGCAGTGGTGCCTCAAAAGAAAAAGAAAAAATGAATTTTCTCACTAATTTTTCATTAGAGAGTTTTTCATTGTGTATTTTTTTCCTTTGAGGCACCACTAGTTCAATGATACTAGTTTATGTATACACACACACACACACAAATATATATATTTTATACTGTTGGTAACATGATACATATAATGTATGTATCATATCTTTGTATCAAAAGTCAGTGTCACAAGCAATAACTGTTTAATAAATAAAAAATATTAATAATGAACTTCGTGCGATTGAGTTTCACTTTAATATTAGAATGATAAACAGTGAATTTCAATATTAATGTCCTATGCTGTAATTAATCTTCAATATTTTTTTTAAATAAAACGTTTATCTTTTGCAATTAATGATGGCAGAGAATGAGGGGGTGAAAATTATTTCGATAGGACAGCAGATAAAGGATCACTCGCAAATCAAATTCATAAGCGACTGTATAGTTAGATCCAAAAGTAATGAAAAACAAGATTATTAATATGATGTTTTTATATGGTACTATTATATAAAACTAATATATTAAAATATTATAAGCATGTTAAATTGTTTCGTAGAATACCTTCAATACTAATAAGTAATCATATATTTGTATATTTAAACTATCTCAATTATTTCTTATTTTCTTTACAATCTTGTAGACTTGTAAGTTACGTATTTTTCAATTATATACTATTCAAATATATATTGTAAGAAAAAAACCATTATGTAAGTATCAGAACCCGTTGATAGGGACAACGGGACTGTACTGAGTTTACCCATCTATGTTAATAAAAAAAAAAATATTTTTCATCATTATTATTAATATCATCATTATCATCATTCCAAATTTCTTAGGCGATTACCATTCAGTTAATATACTAACTTTTTGACTTGAATTTCATGGCTTGTGTCCCCATCGTGTAACTTTCAACAATCCACCTCAATTTAAAAAATCTCAGCTTGCTAGGTTAAATAGTTCAATAGGTGCAGTGATTATAGTTTATAAAGTGGAATGAGCTCAAGTTTTATGTACAAGTCGGCTGCAGGATAGGATTCTTTCCATTTATCTAAGCTTTCTGGAAAAAAACAGATGAAGGATTAAACCAAACCTGTAATATCCTGTGGGATTTACGCTTAATAACATACTCATTACAAATAAAGGTGTGTTTTTTTGTGCATTAATAGACCTATTTGCTGATGGTTTTTTTTAGCAGTTTTTTTTTACTAAATATAGCGCTAAGAAACATGAATTTCGTAATTTGTGGAGTTCTCCCCTTTCTGCACGAAGGTCCGTAATTGCAGTAGAAGAAAATAATATGTAATTTCATTTTCCAAGAAACGATTTTTAAACTTATTTTTGTTTTTCACTACAAAGCAACGTGTATAGATTTTCGCCATTCAAAGCTTTAAAAAAAAATATATTAATCATCACCATCTTTATAAACATATATATGTATATATTTATACAAATGAATAGCGAAATACTTGTAGCTGTATTCTTTGTACGGCCTGATTAACCAAGCTATTCCGAGAAAGGTTACGTGTTCCCATCCCTGTCATTGTCCTAAGGGTTGGATTCGCTTCTTTCCCTAATATTTAACAAATTACGGAAAATCCTCGTAAACTACGAAGAAAAGCAAAGCAACAAAAATAAAAACAGCTCGAGGTTTGTAAGTGGGTTTTTTTTCTACGTAGTTTTTTTAATTATTTTATTTGGACGCCATTGTTGTTGATATTATTACTCTTGTCATTTACATACATTGTAGTTAAGAATAAGTGAAGAATGAATTCCTACACCATAAATAATAAATAAATAAGAAAAATCGTAGGTTGAAAATGGAAGATTTTGTAATGAAAATTATCAGAGAACATTAGGTTACAGACGTAACAACAGTAGGGAGCGAAGGGTCCTTTGACCTCTCACCAAAATTTTGAATTGTATATTGATGCAAAAATGATTTTTTTTTTTTAACTGTCTTTGTTTATAAATGACCATCTTATAACTGTTTCACCCAAAAAAGTGCATCATAATTGGAAAAAAAAAAAAAATGACTAGGCCTACAAAAAAAATGCTTTTAAAAAAAATTCGTCAAAGCCTCGTATTCGAGGCGAAACCGGTTGTGAACTTTTTAATTGTATATAATGTTTTTTAACTAGTCTTGGCTGTCCGCAAAATTTTTTAATTACTACGCGCGCATGTAAAATTTTTATATATTATATCTTAAAAATGCTTTTCTTCAAGAAATCAATCTGTCAGTGGCTGTGCAGTAATCTATTAACCATTAACGGTATTTCACAATTGGAAATGATTTATAAAAAATATCAAAAGAGAGACTGAATGAAACTGTTCATTCACTCTTTGATATCTGCACTCGGGGTCACCGAAAAGCCTATAAACACAAAATTACATAAATTTTCAAAGACAGCACTATATTTTATGATTATCTCAATGGATCAGCTAGTCTTGAGTCTTAACTATTTCCTTAGGTTGAAGACTTCCTTTATTTTTTTCAAGATCTCTGTTAAATCCTATCGGATTAAACGGGCTTTAAGATAAAAGCCGTCGGAAATGAAATTACAGCTCAATTCCTTTAATGTAATGATAAGTTCGAGAAGGTTAAATCTTAGAGGCCAGCGCTAGATTTATCAGTTCCCGGTCAAGAAGCCTTGGTAGCCTTATCACCCGCAAGAACATTACGCGGCACTCGTGATGCAACATTCCCTCAACCGGTTTGGTGATTGTTTCGGAAAATTTTCATTCAGACTCTTGCTTTCAATGAAGCAGGGTCATTGAGTTAACATTTTTTAAACACTTCTATCCCCAACGCCACAAGGCCAGTCAAGTTAAGTGGGCATTACAGAAAGAAAAGACGCTATTTATTTCAAGAGTCAAGAGCTATTGTTGTTTATTATATAAATAACAACATTTTGTTAAGATATTTCGTAACCGCTTCCCCCTCCATCCAGTTTGTTTGTTTTAAAGCGTACAATTGTAAATGAAATTGCTTCAATATAATATTTGCAGTTTTATGAATATTAGTTGCAATCCGTGAAGTATTCACGGAAGTAAAACAAATACCACATTTTTACCGTGAAATTACCGTGAAATTTTTCAAAAACACAAGATTGAAAAAGATGTTTTAAGCTCATTTTTTAAAAGGAATAAAATGTATAAATCCTGCTGCATTCCGATCTATTTGCTTTTTCCCTTGCTGAGAAAGTCAAATTTTCTTTTGCCTTGCATGGGATTCGAACCGAGGACCTCCGTCCTCGCAGTCAGGAACTCTAACCACTGGACTACTGCTGGTCTCTAAAATATTCTCTCTCCGACTCTCTTCGCTCTCTGCACTGTGATGACAAACATCCGTACGTTTTTTGCCTATTAATATTATGATTATATAGTTCATTCTGCGCAGGAGAATAATATTATGTGCTTCTCTTCCTCTGACATCCTTTTAAAATTTGTAACCTTGATGAATATGCCACAAGAAATTTAAAATATGTCCTGTAAATTTAATTTTTAAAGAAATGACTTCAATGTTTAATGTTTTTTTTTAAAAAAATCTCTGCCATTCCATCAATATTCAGATTACAATCTACAAGTGTGACGTTGAATCTACAGAATCTTACGATTTCATCTCGCCGCCATAATAACTTTCTTAAAATCAAGAAGTTGCAAATAGATAAGATCGGATATGCATGCCACATTTCAAGAAGACCCTACACTAGCATAGATGTAAAGATCCTTTGCTTTCCTACAAAATGAATACAAAAAAAAACCCCGCTCATTTGTTGGTCTGCATTTCTATTTTCAAACACACATTTAAAAAACCTTTTAACTATTTTTTGAGAACTCCTACAAAACACTAAACTTAGCTGATAAGCTCTAAAGGACACAGTTCAAGAATTTATTTACTATATTTTTTTTATATTATTATCAACCAAAACTAAAATAGATGATTTTTAGAAACTATCTGATTGAAACACTTGATAACAATAAATCCATGAGCTCAAGTCTTAGAAATAAGATAAAATAAGTCGATTTTTTTTTTTTTTATTATTTATTTATAAATTTTACATCTTTTTTAGAGCCAAACCAATTTCCGTTATTTTGGAGAAAGGAAATGCATATAAAATAATATAACATTTTATATTAAAAATATAAATATAACATATGATGTTTCAGATCTGCTGATGATCGTCAGCTGGGACTATCATTTGCTGAAACTTCTGCTATCAAAAGTGAATTTAATAATGAAACTCTTTTTTGAGTGGTTGAGTTCGGCTGAGCTCAAAGCTATTAAGTTTTTAGACGTGCTTCAAGTAAATATAGACCGCTATTAAATTCTATCATCTGTCTGTCTGTCTGGATACACGAAACAACGCGACTTCCCACTGAGCCATTTGGATGAAACTTGAAGTGTTTCAACCAATCAAAATTTCATAAATTTCATAAAACTTCCGCTTTGAAAAGTTGTTGTTGTTTTTTTTTTTTTTTTTTTTTTTTTTTTATAGATATTAACTTAAGAACGCACATAACTAAACAAAACAAAACACAAATTCACTGAGCTATTTTTGATATTAGTGCTGGAAATGGAGGACAGCGCTGTTTCGAGGCTTTTTGGCCTCTCATCAGCTCCACCTATCCAGCATACCTAAGCTCAGTGAAATGGGACGAATAGACAAAACGGACAAACATACAAATCAATGACCCCTGAATTACAAAGACATCAAAATAAAATCAAGAATAAAAAGGGTGAGTAATTAATAGCTCAGTGAATTTGTGTTTTGTTTTGTTTAGTTATGTGCGTTCTTTGGTTTATTTTACTGTAAAAATGTACTAACGCACGTTAATTTCCTTGTCTAAATAGATATTAACTAATAAGTGATGTTTCATGGGATTTCATGAAGTTTTATTCCATCCGCAGCAATTGCAGATAAATGCGAACAACAGAATTCTAGGAAAGGAACATGTAAAAAAAAAAATATGCATCTCTTCCAAATACATTGACTTCTTTCCGAAGAACCTTTGCTATACGAACTGCAATCCACTTCAATATAGCGGTGAAATTATTCATTATAACTAACTTGTAAGTCAAACATCTCATATGCAAATATTCCTTGCTCGATTTCTGTATGTATTTTTCCACTTGGTGTTTCCTCAGCCTCAAGTAAACAGGTGTTCAACCAATCACAGCAACAATAAAAAAAAAAAAAAAAAAAGGTCAATTTACTTCCTGTGCTTTTGGAAATGGAAGATGGTTGTGGTCACCGCGTCTTTTAGGGATTGACCTGTATCCGTATCGTGAGATATAACAAAACGTACCGATCGTTAATAGTTTATCCTTTTTACAATTTTTTTCCCTCTCCTTATCAAAGGTCAGTTTAAATTGGTAAAAGGCGAAACACGAGTTGTTTCGGGTTCTAACCTGTTCCATATTCAACATTGATTTAGATTTTAATTTCTTCCTGAAAAGGAAAGAACGCTAAAACTTTGTATTTATTAAAGATAAATTTCTGTTTTCTTTTCTTCTTATGCTCCCAATAAATCATTTTTAGGGTTAAATACGAAAGTAGCGTCAGAATGAGTTAAATAATTTTTATGGTAAATTGTTTTATAAGTTGTTTAGTTTGGTAGCACCACATTTCTTTTGATGACAGTAATTTGTTATCTTGCTTTCATTATTCCAAAAATGAAAATCTATTATAATAGAATTTGAATGTTTAAAGAGTTTTTTTTTTTCTTTTCGTGGTTCGTGTTGATTGCTATTTTGTTTTTGAAACTGTGGAATGACGTGTTCTACAAAAATCGAAAAGTAAAATGAGAAATACAAAGAATTACGCATTTTTAAATGCAGTTACTAAATACTTTTCTGATATTTACCATTTACCTTTCCATGCCAATTCTACTCATATTGCTTCTGCTGGGAAGCCGTCTGTTGTGAGTAGATTGAAATACACTCATGGACAAAAAAATTAGCGCACCAAGAAGGAGTCGTCAAAATGAAACGAAAATTTACATACGTAATGACTACTTTGATATAAGTAAATGATTAGAAAATCAAAGAAAAAGGATAATTTATTTCAGAGAAAAAGGCAAAAGAACGGAGGAGTTAATACTCCGTTGGACCCCCTCTAGCGCGAATGCACGATGCGATACGATCGGGCATTGAGTCATACAAGTTCTGTATGATGTCTTGAGACATTTCGTTCCATATTTGCTGTAACCTTGCCTCTAGTTCGTTCAAACTCGTGGGATGCCCAACTCGTCGTCCCAAATGATCCCAGATATGCTCGATTGGAGACAAATCTGGGGATCGGGCAGGCCAAGGAAGGGTAGTAATAGTGCGGAGACAGTCTTGTGACACCCTTGCCGTATGAGGCCGAGCATTGTCTTGTTGAAAAATGGCTCCTGGGAGCCGTTGCATGAGTGGCAACACATGTGGTTGCAGGATTTCATGAACATCCGTTGGGCTGTCATGGTGCCACGGAACAATACTAGGGGTGACCGTGTATTGTAGGCAATGGCTCCCCATACCATCACACCAGCTGTGGGAGCGGTGTGTCGCTGTACAGCAAAGGCAGGATTGAAGCGTTCACCACGGGCTCTCCACACACGAACACGATTGTCATCACTGCCGAGATTGAATCTGGATTCGTCGCTAAAGACGACCTGGTTCCATTCCGCTGCAGTCCAGTTTCCTCGTGCGCGGCAAAACTCCAAACGGAGGCGTCGATGGGTGGGCGTCAAGGGCAGCACACGTAATGGGCGCCGTGATACCAACTGTCCTTCAGCCAGGCGCCTTCGTATGGTTCGAAAAGACACAGCGGCCCCTAGTGAAGGTGCTACCTGTGCCTGGATGGCGGCCGATGAAGCAGTTGGCTGTACGCGTGCATTTCTGACTATGTGGCGGTCTTCTCGACGACTGGTCTGTCGAGGGCGTCCTGAGCATGGTCTTCGTGTACATGACATCTCTCGGGTGCACTGGTCCCAACACCTCCTCACAACACAATCAGAGTGGCCTAATTGACGAGCTACTCGCCTAGCTGACCACCCAGCATCCATCATCCCGACGATTCTCCCTCTCTCAAACTGCGACAACTGCGTATACTGTCTTCGAACACGGCGTAATGGCATATCTACCTCAGCTCTCCTTTGTAAATGATTCAGCATACTCAAACAAGCTTTGGTTACCTGTTTTATACTCCACAGAGTACGATGTTCAACGCCCTCTACCGGTTATACGTAATGCGCAATCACGCTGCATTTCTAATCATTTGCATATCTCCCCGACATGTACCTTCACTGCAAGTTTCGTTACGATCCCGCAAATATTTCTTGGTGCGCTAATTTTTTTGTCCATGAGTATATTATAGAATGCTTTTATAAATCCATATTTTAACAAGTTTTAAATCATAATATGCTTAATTAAAATTATAATTTTAAGTAAAAATTGTTAATATTAATCTGTAGTATTTTAATCAAAGTTAAAAAAAATACCAAATTGATTTTAAAAACACTAAAAAAACCAAATTATTTTGCTCTCTTTCTTTAAATTTATTTATTTATTTATTACCATTTTGATCACAATACGAAAAAAATTGTTATCAGGTTTGCAGATCTTTTAGGCTTAACACAAGCACTTCGTCGAATGTTTTTAATGGTAAATACCTCAACTTTCTTTGATTGGATTTTGTTAAAATTTTTATATTTAATGATAACGGCAAATTTATATATGTATATTAAACAATCGGAATATAATTATATAATTAACAATCATACCACGGGCACCCAAAACAAAAAAACTAT
>JAFIDM010000179.1:40596076-40642716 GCA_023159025.1 Thereuonema tuberculata | reverse complement strand
CTTTGACCACAGTTCGTCTGGGGTATTACTGACATTGCAGTGCTACTGTACTGATATTGACGGCTAGAGAGCGTGTAGTCGTCAAATCACACTTTCAAACGCATTCAAAGGTAACTCAATTGACATTGTTTTCCAAATCAAAACGATTCTATATATTTCTTATAATAGATGAAATATATTTGCTTTCTGTTTAGTTTTTTCACACAAATTATTCGTTGTTGTCTTTAAAATATAAATATTAATGAAAATAAGTTCGCTTCTCTTCTATCGATATCTGTTTTCTCAAATAGATTCGTTTCATCATACTGCCACTAGATGTGTTCACTGTTTCAGTAAATTAGTCATAGTTTTGTTGTTAGTAACTGGGATTTTCTGATATCAGTGAAAAAAAGCGCAGTCCGTGAAATATCGCTCATCACTAACGTATGCAATATATTGGGTGAGTGCAAAAGTTCAACCCGTTTTTATTACCCATAAAGAAGAGAAAATAAACGCAAAACGAACAGTACCTATTATTGTGCATAATCCCCATTGCTATCCAGGACCTCTTGCCATCTTTCTGGGTAGGAGGTAAAATTCCGGCGGTTTCGAGTCAAAAAACGTCTTGGATGGCAGTTTTCACAGCATCAAGATTATCAAAAATTTTCTGACTGAAGGAATTGTTCAACGCACGAAATAGGTGATAGTCAGTTGGGGCCAAGTCAGGAGAATAGGAAGGGTGGGGTAAAACCTCCCAGCCAAAGCCCAGTAACTTTGACGAGTGATAACAAGATCATGTGGCCTTGCGTTATCGTGAGGAAGGATAACATCGCGACGATTGATGAGACCTGGCCGCTTTGCTCCAAATTTGAATGCAGTCTGTCTAACTGTAGAAAGTAGAAGGCAGCCTTGATGGTATACGAGTTGGATAAAAAGAGTACGACAGCCGCAGCATGTCGCAATGTTTGTCAAGTTTATGGAGAGGATGCAATAGACGAAAGCACATGTCGTCGATGGTTTTGTAAATTTAGGGAGGGAGACAGAAGCTGCCAAGATCAGGCTAGGAGTGGACGGCCATCACACGTTGGAGAGGACGATATTGACGAAGCCATAAGGAACAGCCCGAACTCAACCGTGCAAAAATTAGCAGAGACCTTCAACGTACACCGGACAACGGTCGAGAGACGGCTGGTTAAGTTGGTTTTACGAGAAAGTTGGGTTCCACATAATCTGACAGCTAAGCAACGGGATGACCGAATCACCACCTGTGTTTCCTTGCTTTCCCTGTACAAAAATGACCCAATCTTGACACGAATTGTGACAGGAGATGAGAAGTGGGTTATGTACCGTAACGTAAAGCGTCGTAGAACTGTGTGTCGCCCTTCTGATCCGCCTGCATCGACTTCGAAAGCTGAACTTCATCACAAGAAGTTGTTATTGAGTGTGTGGTGGAATCTGCAGGGAATAATTCACTGGGTGGTCCTGCCACTCAACCACACCATCAATGCTGCCTTCTACTGTCTACAGTTAGACAGGCTGCATTCAAATTTGGCCAGGTCTCATCAATCGTCGCGATGTTATCCTTCCTCACGATAACGCAAGGCCACATGCTCCTGTCATCACTCGCCAAAAGTTACTGGGCTTTGGCTGGGAGGTTTTACCCCACCCTTCCTATTCTCCTGACTTGCCACCAACTGACTATCACCTATTTCGTGCCTTGAACAATTCCTTCGGTCAGAAAAATCTTTGATGATCTTGATGCTGTGAAAACTGCCACCAAGACTTTTTTGACTCCAAACCGCCGGAATTTTTCCGCCCTGGGATTTATCTCCTACCAGAAAGATGGCAAGAGGTCCTAGATAGCAATGGGGATTATGCACAATAATAGATGCTGTTCATTTTGCGTTTATTTGCTCTTCTTCATGGGTAATAAAAACGGGTAGAACTTTTGCACTCAGCTAATAGTAAACAATCACGGAAAGCGAATGTGTGATATTTTATTGACTGAAGCTACTATCACTGCTTCAATTTTTAGCGACCTATTTGCATGCTCTGGTGATAGCGACCAAAATCAATAGCTACTGCGTTTGTCCTGTTCGTCCGTCCTTCCGTGTTTGTTCACCCCAACAACTCCCGAACGAAAGGTCGGATCGACAAACGGACTTCACCGTCGTGTTCAGAGGTAAAAACCACGGAAGGAAAGCATATTTTCAGGCGTCAATGCACACAATTATCGAAAAATTTGCCAATATTTTCATTAGAATTTCCGATATTAGCTTAAATGTTAGAAATGTAACCATCTCATTTCATATCTCTGGAATTGCTTGATGCTTAAGGTCTCGGACTCATATATTGAAAGTTGTCAGTTCGATTCCGTATATCATGGTGCAGCTAATTCCAGCTGTAGTTTCCCATCTTGATTTCTTCCCATCTTCTTTATCTTTTCCATATTTTGTCTTCGTGAAACCTTTGACATGTTCTTCACTCACTGCTTCTAAATTCTCTGAAAACAAAAAATCGAGATATGAATGCAAATAATACAGTTTCACTGATATAAGACTCTCCATTCTTCCAAATTTGACTACTAAATTCTCCACAAGCTGCTTGTAATTGGAGCTCTTCCTGTCCCAGAAATTCAGTCACCACAAATTCAGAATGAGTAGGAGACATCGTTTCCAACATAAGTTATTTTCTTTTTCTGAGAACAGTATTGATTATCTTAGGCCACGTAAATGTACTACCTTTGACTTTGGTATCTGAGGGATTTGGGAATATTGAGGGAATGAACCCTGTCCATCATTGCATTCACAAACTGCTTCGCTAGTCCTAACTTGATAGGCAGAGGGAGTAACAAGGTTTTCTGGATTGGAGTTGTACATCACATTCTGTGTTTCGAGTTTGTAACTCATCTCTGGAAGGCCATTCTTTTCTTTTGTAATGTTCGTTGACTGCTTTACTGTCCCACAAGGACACCGTAAAGCAGGTTGCAGGCCCCAAAAAGCATCCCAATCTTAAAATCACCTCGAGTATCCTAATTCATCATTTTTTTATAGAAGAAGCTTGACATAACGTGTTGACCTTACTAACCTTATAATCTTACCTGTGTAATGAGTGTGTTACTAGAAATGAAGGATATACATTTCTGTTGTGTAATAGCAATAACTTCAGACTTCCAATTGTCTATGAAGTGTAACATTCCCTTCATCAGGAATGTGAGGAAGCCATTTGTATAGAAACATTGACAAAGAGAATCTATTACAGCATTACATTGCTTACGTTGTTTGTCGCTTTCTGTAGGATGTCGATTTATTTCCTTGCACTATGAAACCAACGTTCCAAAGCAAAAATGTACCAAAATCTTGTCTTAGTCTCCAAAAGGCATTCCGAAGTAAGCTTGAAATGCAATGAAAAATTTAGTCCCTGTAGTAATTTTGTACTTCTCTTGTTCTTCTACTTCTTCTTTCTCGAAATCTTTTTCCATTTCTATGTGGGGTCGGCATTCCCTTCTTTAATTCTTTTTCTCCATTTCTCTCTGTTTAGACTTCCTCTCTTGTCCATCCTTTTTCTCTTAGATCTTAAGCCACCTTATCTCTCCATCTGAGATGGGTCATCAACGTTTTATCTTTCCTGTCACGTCCAACAACCTCACTCCTTTTCCTACGTAATCTTCATTCCTTCGTTCTACATGCCCAAACTATCTCTTTCCTGAATTTTCTTGCTCACCCGGTCAAATCCTTGACTGTCCCTCTGATGTGTTCATTCCTAATCCTGTTCTCTCTCGTTACACCACTCATCCATCTGCATATTCGCATTTCTGCTACTTCCATTTTCCTTTCCTGGGCCTTGGTGACTGCCCATGTCTCAGTACCATACATCATTGCAGGTCTTACCACCGTCTTGTAAAACTTTCCTTTCATCCTGCAGCTTACTTTCCTGACGCACAACACTCCACTCATTTTCCTCCATTTCATCCATCCACATTAGATTCTATGGGCTACTTCAGTCTTATAACCCACCATCCTTCTCCAAGTTTGACCCGAGATACTTGAATTTTCTTACTACTGGTAACCTTTCACCTTTTTAGTTTTATAATGTCTTCTTGCTCTTCCTTTGATACCATATCTTCCGTTTTTGTCCTACTGATTTTCATTCCTCTTTCGTCTAACGCCTTTCTCCACTCTTCCAGCTTTAGCTCTAACCTATCCCCTCTTGTTTCACACAGAACGATGTCATCAGCCATGGTACTCCACGGTGCTTCACACTTGACGGCCCTCACCATTACATCCATAACTAAATCAAACAAATACGGACTAAGTACTGATCCCTGATGTAATCCAACTTCCACGGAGAAACCTTCTGTCATACCGACATTGCTCTTAATTTGCATCACAGCTCCCTCATACATACATCTCCTTCACATACTTTTCTTGTACTCCCTTTTCTCTCATGCATCTTCGTAATTCTTGTCTAGGTACTCTGTTGTATGCCTTCTCTAGGTCAATGAACACCATCTGTGGCTATGTCTTCCTATAGCGTTCATTAGCTGTCTTAATGCGTAGATCGTATCTGTCGTTCCTCTTTCCTGCGTAAAACAAGTTATTCGTCTCCTATCGTCGTTTCCTGTCTAAACTTTCCTTCAATGATTCTTTCCCAAATCTTCATGTGCTTCACTTGATAAGAACCAATAAACATAACAGAAAGAGTTCTGGAGAGACAATTTCGTCTCGTGGCAATGTTTACCCTGTAACAAAGGCAAATGACATAATATTCCCCCCCCCCCAAAAAAAGGCAATTTTAATTAGTTTTATTTCAAAATGGAAACGCCATTTCTTAAGCAACAATTTAAATCATTTTAAAATCTATCGTTACCAAAAATAATAACAAAAGTAGTATTTTTAAACTTACCTCTGAAATAATTCCCTCTGCAGTGCTTTTGCTGTCAAGATGAATCGTATGAAGGAAGTTGTTGAAAAATGTATTGTCAAAAGGTAGAGTTGAAATGAAAGAAGAAAATTGTGAAATACAAGGAATGTTGAAGCCTCCTAAAAGTCCCCATACTAGTGTTAATGACAGAAAGAAACATTTTCCAGGAAGTCGCCTCTTCTTTGCCGGTCTTCAAAGAGTAGTGTCTTGAGGTTAAAAAAAACAACTCCTAATCAGGGCACGGATTCTACTTAGGGATGTCACAAATTGTCACCATGATGTCTTTTGAGAATACTCAAGAGAATCAAGAATGATGTTGTTGTTGTTTTTTTTTTCTCCCCCAGAAAACGATTAAATACACATTGACTTGTTTATATTAATGAAGCGAAACTTTTTTTTAAACTGGGGGGGGGGGGGTTAGAAAATAGTTTTTTGTCCCCCCCCCCCACCGCAGTTTCCACTTTCTTGGGCTCTTTGTGCGCCATCGCACAGGTCCGCAGTTCATCAAATTATGACTGGAGAAGCATTCCTGTGAGTTTGGCATTATACGTTGGCCCAGTCGTTCGCCGGATTTCAACCCAACAGCATACATGTGGATATGCGGTTCATCAATGCCAGGATTCCATCGCCCGGCGAATATTAGGAATTGTGGACGTTCATTGAGGAGGCAAACACCATATATTATCTATACAGCACTTGAGAGAGCTCGTGGAATCCATGCCTAGTCGTGTTGCTGGTGTAATCCAATCGAAGGAGGACCTATGCATTACTAGAGATCTACTTTTCTGGTACGTTATTGTAGCAAGAGTATTGTTTTAATGTAAATTGTAGAGTATAATCGTTATCAAAGACTGTACATAAAAAAAATATGCTATAATGAATAAAACTAAAAAATTCAATATGGAATTTAGGGTGAGGGAACCAGTTGTGGATCAGGAACCAATTGCGGATCAAGTCGTTTACCGTCTTAATTATCACACTTATCAACAGATGGCTCAGATATTTAGAATCCCGATCCCTTCATGAGCTTCGTTTTGGTATTATAGTTTGTTTGGAGTTTCAAGTGGAGCCATCCCGTGAATTTGTTAAATAATTATTTGTCAGAATTTCAAAAGAAAATTGAGGTGAGTTAGCCTGAAAGTTATTTGTAGTTATTCTGGAATGGATATACGTTAGAATTAATGGATGTGTCGTAGTACAAGATTTAATTTAACCGGGAAAAAATAAAACATAGTGTTTTCTGCCTCTGGCCATGTTTGCGGGAAATTCTGCAGCCTTTTGTTCTGGCGGAAATTCAGCGGTTCGTGGGGTCCAATTGTGGATCAAACGTCACAATACAAATGAAGACTGTGAAAATGCAGTATATATTTTTTTATCGAACTGAGGTAATACAATGTCAATTATAAGAGCTTAATAAAGGAATAAATGCAAAACTGAAAATTATTTAGCCATTTCTCGTAGTGAAAACCAAGTTTATGCTTAGGCCGATCCGCAATTGGGGCCTTTACCCTATTTGTAGACAAGCATTATTTACAACTTATAACTGCATAACGAACAGATTTTATTAGCTTCTATTTGATATTCACATTTTGCCTAAAGTATACTTCAAATACTTTAAAAAAAGGTATTTATGAGTGGGGTCAATTGAGAACTGATATTCGGTGAATCAGGAACCCATTCCGTCTCAATTGGAATTTGATAAAAGTTCACATTGTCCTACTAATGGAAGATCTAAGTTCCTGAATACTGTATTTCACTGAATCTAATAACGGATATTTTGATTATTTCTTATTTTCATATTGAGAATAGATATTTTTCATGTATCTCGATTTTTCGTATTTACTGTAATGAAAGCATTTTTGGCATTTTGAGAGGTAGTTGTTGCTTTAAATACTCATAAATTCTCCTTTAATTTTCGATTGGAAAGCAGAAAGTATGGAGTTGTATTTATAACATTAGTAATTACAATAATAAATAATAATAATAAAACAACTAGTGGTTATTTTCAAATTTTATTTTCAAATTTTTGTAACCTCGCTTCAGTTGAAAATGATTTTTGCGGAGAAAATCGAAATATTCCAATTTCAGTATGTATGTTTATTATTTATTATTATTATTTATTGTATTTACTAATATTATAAATACAACTCCATTATCAAATGTTTGTGCATAGGCTCTATTACGTATGACCCACATTTACTTAACGAAATCGTGCACGTTAAACTATCTTATTTCAAAGGAGAAAGTAACCATTTCGATTTTTGATTTGCAATGACCTTAAAGATGCTGCATTGAAGTCATGACATTTCCTTCTGAATAATCGTATTCACATACAGACATAACTGTCTGTGAATGATGTTTTATACGGAAGTCTTTGATGTTGACGATAAATACCAAAATACTCATGTATTGTCACTGTATTTAAAACTACTTCTTCCATTAAGGAAACGCGATACACACTCCTGAGATTCTAAATTCACTCAACCTTTTTTGCTTCTGTTTTCGACCATTTCTCGCTCAGGGCGTCGTTGTCTTTCTGCCTTCGTGGTTTGTAACCCGACAAATTTGGCGGCCACATGTTGGACTGTTGTCTTTGCAACTTAAATATATAAATTGTTTGCAATAACGGATAGAAATGGATCTAATAATAGCCCCAGTGCCCATTAGCAAGATAAACGAGGCTCGAGCAAATACATCAAGTTTGACGTTAGTTTCCTGTGGGTACTTGACTGAGCCAACGTAACCAATACCCGAATTAGACGGTCGATTGTTTGCTCAAATGATTGCTGTCAAAGACTGTAATTCCCTTCGCAATTGAGAAAGGCTTAGATAACAAATTGCAGATCTCGGGGACTGAACTGTAATTTCAAAAGGACATTTCAAGAACGATAGTTGCTTAACAAAAAAACACACTAAAGCTAACGTTCGCATTATCAAGAAGTACTGTTAAAGATATTTTTATAAATTTTAGAAGTTTTAAAGATCAAATTAAAAAACAAATATTCAGACGAATTAACAACTTTTAGTCAACTTTCCTACCGATATTTAGATCGATAAAAATCAGTAAGTCTGTATTTCTCGTAACTTCTGAACAATGGAATGACTCATCTTGAAAATTGACATGCATATTTTACGGCAATTTAAACGATTTGTATTTGATATTTATAAGTAAAACAATTATCAATGACTGAAGGCAAACGGTTTTTTTCTACTAACGTTGAACTAATTTTTTTTTTTTTTTTTATTTTATTTAAAAATAAAAAAAAGCCCAAAAATGTTAAATAGTTTATAAAATTCCTAAACAAGACTAATTATCAAGAGTCAAAAGATTAAATAAAGTTAAACTATTACCACATCTTAGAAGCACTTAATGAAATGAAAAAATTCAAATATTTTAATAAGCTTTCTGTTAGGTCATTCTAACAGAATACTTGTAACAAAAAGGTCTAAAAGAGCTTCAACCTACTTTCTTTAAAAGGATTCCTCTAGTTTTCACATCTCAGATGCAAAATCTCCGTATTTTTAAATTGTTAACCACCTAACTTTTCTACTGAAAACATCCGCAAATTTCAAATTCAATTTTAATGATGTCAGTTTTGTAGGGGTTCACCTTTCATTGTCAGAAGCAAAAAGAAATCTAGTTTTTTCTTACCTTTTAATGCTTTTTGTATAAAAATGTTTAATGTTCAACTTTACTTTCAAATTTCTCCTTGAAATTTTCAAATATAAAAGATACATAAATATGCCTGCGAAGTTTCAAGATGATCCATTCACGGCAACGTTTTGTCAGCCTCATTCTTTATTGAACATTAAAAATCTTGATTACGATGATCTAACAAACTGTATTAATACAATGAACTAATAAAGCATTAGTGTAAAGTATAAATATCACGATCATTGTTAAATATTTAATAACGGTTCCTGGGAATATCGGTCTAGGCCTAAAAAAGTTGCCATTAAATCAAGATATCTCAAACAACCGTCTTAGAACGCTTAGTTAACTAACTTCGATATTTCGTTAAAGTCCCCGCGGTGAATAAAGATCCTCCCAGAATGCAACGCGGCTTATAGATTGAGCTTTCCTGGCCGACCGCTAACATTGAAAGAGAAGAGGTCGCTTCTCTTCTGTTTCAATGTTAGCGGTCGCCCAGGAAAGGACAATCTATAACCTGCTTTGCATTCTGGGAGGATCTTTATTCACCGCGGGGATTGTAGTTATATTATTAACTAGCCGGGTACCGTCGCGTCGCTTCGCTCCGGAACCCTTGCATACATAGCATAAAAAAAAAAAAAAAAACTTTTATTTCTTTAGCAAATTAATATCAAGATCGGATAATATACGAGTTCCCAGGCCTTCTCCGGATAACTCAGATGTATTGCGGGTTGGCGCCACACACCTATATATCGATAAGGCAACTTTAAAGTGAAAATAGAAATCCTCTTTATTCCCTGACCCGTGGGAATTTCGAAAAATCCGGCCTCATTCCTTGTCTACCTCATAAAGGGAACCTCTATGCAACATTTCTGAAATGTCCAAGGTTTGTGCTGGGCGTTGATGAGTCAGTGAGTGAGTGAGTCAGGACTTTTCTTTTTATGTATATAGATAAGACCTTTTACTTTTCCGTTGATAGTCAGTTCTAACAATTAAGTAGTAGACGCCGACGTCTGCGAAACTCAAGAAGTCTTATTCAAGAGCAAAGTTCAGCTTGTGTAGCAGTTAAAAGAACAGGCACGTTTTATGAAACACCTTTCCTCCGCAGATAAAAAAATTAAATAAATCTGTCCCACAACAGGCCATGAAGGTCCTGGATGTCCTAGACTGCCAGTGATTCTTGACTAACGGTACTAGTTGAGATCGGATGGTCAGCCCGACGCTCACCCGCCTTTAACACACGAGTACGAAACCCGGTACCCATTTGACAGATGGCTGGGTGAGCCCTAAGGTCCGTCTGGAGGAGAAATAACTGGAAAAATCTCCGACCACCGCCGGGGTTTTTACTAACTTACTACCTGACTCTGTACATAACTCAGTAAATCATTTTTGCTTTTGTTTGAATTGAATCACAATTTACAGCACATTGTCAGAAACCCTCATATTTCAGACTTTTCGCTGAAACAGTAATTTTCATTTCTTTTTTTCTATTTGTGTTGGTCTATTACTCGAACAAAGCATCTCTAGTTTCCAGAGGTTCCCCCAATTGGATTTTGGAGAGTGATACGTTACTAAGAAAGATAATCTTTGCTTGATGAGTGGATGGCTGTATCTTGAATTGTGGCTCATTTGATAGTGGGTGGACGTTTTTTTTTTCCTGTCCTCGTAATTTCCTGCAGCCAGTGTTGATTCAGCGTCTCAATAAAGCTCGCCTCCCCTTCAACCAAACAGCAACCTGATCCCGAATGGATGCAGCAGCACAGAGTCAACAACTGCCACCACTTCTACAAGGAAAAGACAAAAGTCGCCATTTTTAAACCAATGTATCGGATAAGCTTCGATTAGAACAAGAAGCTTCTTGTTAGGATTTCCGATTGATTTAATTAATTTTAATCAATAAAATAAAGTATATCTGTATTAAAATTGTTTACGCGCGTGCGTACGTCCACGAACAATTGAATTTCGCAACAATTCGCACGCGCGTTGCGTGGCAATAGAAGTATTGTTTCTTAGTCGACGCTGTCCACAACAATGAAATTTCGCACTCGCGTTGCCAGATAACAAATTTCCGACTGTTACATATGGATTTCAATATTCTATTGCATGTATTTTTTTAGAATTTAAACTTTATTTTTAGTTTTCAGTTTTAGGTTTCAGTTTACTTGATATAATTAGCTTTTGTGAATAAATAAAATTGGGATTAGTCCACTTTAGTTTAAAACTAACTAACTTGACGAAAACTAACTAATTTTTTTCCCATTATATTCAGCAGTTATGCATGTAAGATCCAAATTTTGCTTCTAGAGAATGCATCTGTAAGTAAAAAGCGCAAAAGAAATCAAAATTGGAAGTGTCATGTTTTTTTTAAATTGCTTTCTCAAAAGTACTGAGACTTGTGTTCGGGTTTGAGATCTTTTGAATCAGTACACGTGTTTTCTTGAACAAACACAAACAAAAGATACAACTTGTGTTTAAAAAATTTTTGTACTTAAACTTTTTCAGTGTGGGTCGCTCTCACACTGAGAGCTTAAAAGCTGATAAAATTTTCGTAGAAAAGTTATTAAAAGCAAAAGAAAGAATTTAATATCGAACAGCATATATTACTCTACATTCAATATTCCACTGTCATTTAATCTTGCTTGGAAGTGATTATAATTAATGAGATTTAGGTTAAGTATTTGTACAGTGCAACTTGGATAATTCGAAGCTGAAGGGACCTCAACAAAATTTCGAATTATCCAAGACTTCGAATTAAACAAGTCTTTTAACTTTAATTTCAGGTCCACTCAATGCTTGAAAAGATTATTGTCAATAAGTAAATATTTATTCAGAAAGATCATGGTATGAAAAACTTAAACACTGTATGTATGTAAACAAAATAAGATTTATATTACGTAAGCTACAGTACATATTAAATTCAATACAGAAAATCATAGTTTTTCAAAAAATTGTGCAATGTCTGATTGTTTTGTAGAATTTAGTCGCTTAAGGTTAGCAAATCATCAAGCATGTTTAGTGAACGGAAAACAGCTTCACTTACGTTGGTTTGTCCTTCATTGTACCGACGAAATTTCAGCGCTATCCCGTACTCGTTGGCGATTTGGCATTTCTTCTTCCCATCCTTTACCACCTCGCGAATGACGGCGACCTTTTCAGCGAACGTTAAATTCTTGTACATGCGTGGTTTACTGAAAGACATGGTGACACTGACAGCAGGAAGCTCGAATGGCGTCTGAAGCGACACGTGTCGAATGGCGTCCAGTGTCGAACGTTGGCGGGAAGGGGATTTCAGTTGTCACGTGTCGAATTTCTTGACGATGAAACGCCGAAAAGTTGTTATGGTTGGAAATTTTTTTAAAAAAACTTCGAATTAAGGAAGTTGAACTTCGAATTATCCACGATTTTTTAACATTGATTTAATAAGAAGTTCAAGGGACCAAGAGAAATCTTCGAATTAACCACGATTTCGAATTAAAGACGTTCGAATTATCCAAGTTGCACTGTATTTCAGTATTTAAATTTGAAAAAAAAATCTTAAATCTTCATTTATCACATACTAGACGGCTGCCCGTCGCTTAGCTCCGGAAGCCTCGTATATGAAACAGAAAACATTTTATCTATTCAAAAGCATAACACTATATATTTTATACATAATAGATATTTTTATAGGAATAACATTTACATTTTAATTACATTTTCAAAAGAGAATATAATTTAGAAAATTAATAAAGAAAAAGTATAACATTTTAACTATAAGTAAAAAACGTGATATCTATTATATATAAATTATATGATGGGATTTTTTTTCACTATTTACGCTTGGACTATATATTTTAATTATAATCGGATTTCACTAGAGAAAAGAAATTCAGGATAAATAATTGGATTTAAAAAATGAAACATTAATGTGGCAGTACCAGAAATGCTGAATTGTAGAAATAGAATAGTTAACATTCTTAAAATCTATAATATTGTAGCATCGTAAATGATATAAATGTTATTTTTATAAATTTTGCTATATCATTGATATTCTAAACTGGTCTAGTAGTAGATCATAACAAATTATTTTAAAAACTGCAAATTTTGTTTTAAGCAGATTCTTGAAATTAGAATAGTATGCACACTAAACAGAAGTCATTCATTATTATATAATGAATTTATTGGATACATTTGTTCAATTCCCTCGTGCAGTTCCAGAGTCATGTGATTTTACGTGATTTCTTTTTTCCTTGATATTTTTAGTGTTTCTTGCGAAGTAAAAAGAATACATAAGATTATTCTTAAACTTAGTTGCTCGGTGAAAACGATCAAAGAAACTTAAGACCTTGCCTGAAGAGAATTCATACAATTATAAGTTTACTAAAAGATTTCCTATGAAAAATAACCGTTGTGAGTCAGTATATTATATATTATAAAAGCGTTATTTTGTCTGTCATAAGACTTTACGTTTTTCCAATTTTGTGACCAAACTATAAGAGATAGAGTGGTCATGTAAATGGATCAAATGTAGATCTTTTTAAGATAAACAAAATGCTACAAAAATCTTTCGAAAAATGTTTTTGGTTTCCAAGATGGCGCCTTTTAAAGGGTCAAATTTTGACTTTTTCTGAATTTAAACGAAAAGTATAAAAGATGGAAGAGAACATTATATTGAGAAAATGTTGGTATTTGAAAGTTCTACCGAACGATATATCACTTATTCACAAACGCTTCAGCGTTTGCAAGATACATGCAAAAATGTGAATTTTCGGTGTGTGACGCCGACCCGCAATACATCCGAGTTATTCGGAGAAGCCACAACAAGCTGGGAAGTTATATATTCTCCGACGATCGCAACATTAATTTGCTAAATAAATAAAGTTTTTTTTTTTGAATGCTATATATGAAAGGGTTCCGGAGCGAAGCGACGGTACCCGGCTATTATTATTATATATTATAAAAACGTATATTATAAAACGTATATTATAAAACGTTATTCTGTCTGTCATTCTGTAAGCAAAATGCTAAATTACAAATTACTAAAATGTTACTGAAATATAGAATCTATTCATAAAAAATGAAAATATATTAAACAACTGTCCAACTATACTGATTGGCGACGTAAATATAGATATTTTCAAAATGAATAAAAACAATATAGTACAGAAATACGTAAAACTTATGTGCAATAATGGTTTCAAAAATCATCTTTACGGAACAACAAGAAACTGTACAATTCATTGAAATACGAAAACAAATATAGATCATATTTTCATAAAAAAAAACATGATATCAAAACACCAGGAATAATATGTAAAGAACGAATCGGATAACAGTTGAAATGAGAAAATAACACATCCAAATATAATCTATAAAGAACTAATCAATGATGTTAACAAAACAAAATTCATGAAAATCTACATATATAAAAAGAAAAGTCCTGACTCACTCACTCACTCACTGACTCATCAACGCCCACCCCAAACCCTTGGATCTAGAAAGCTGAAATTTTGCACAGAGGTTTCCTTTATGATGTAAACAAGGAATAAGGCCGGATTTTTCGAAATTCGGGATAGGGAATAATCTGGCAAACTGACGATGAAGTGTATCGCGGCAACCCCAGGTGTGTGGCGCCAACCCGCAATACACCCGAGTTAAGTGGAGAAGGGCACAACGGGCTGGGAAGTCGTATATTCTCCGATCTCAATATTAATTTGCTAAATAAATAAAGTTTTTTTTTTTTAATGCTAGACTATATATGCAAGGGTTCCGGAGCGAAGCGACGGTACCCGGCTAGTAGGAATATAAAAGTTAAAGTTAGACAGAATATTTTACAGGCCACGGAGGCTCCTTCGGTCGTTGGAGATGTAGGCCCCAACGATTCGTGTTCATCAGATAGTTGAGTGTCAGGTGATCAAACCGATGCCGTACCGGCTTTAACTTTACAAGGGTTTGGTAAAATGAGGATTCGCCTCGAAGAGAAACACGTTGGGAAAATCCCCAACACCTGCTGGGAATTGAATCCTGTTTCTCCAGCTTGCAGGCACCACCGATTGAAATACGCCAGAGAATATATTTTTTTTAAAAGTTGTTTATTTCTCGATTTAGTGTTGAGAATGTCACATATTGCAACATTCAATTTTGACCTTCCCGTTTCATAACAATTTTGTTTTTTATTTTTTTTTTTTATTTTTTTTTTTCCCGATGAGCTTCAGAATAAATATTGAGTAAAGACAACTTCATTCATAAATATCAATTAGAAGGTAACTAACAATGCTCCTCTTTACCTACAAATTCAAAGGCGAGCTAGTGTCAAGTTGTCCGATAGGTGTTAGTTTGAAAGAAAATGTGCCAAGAAGGAACTTATCCTATATAGGACGTAAACACAAGTTTTGACGAAGCTAATGGATGATTACAATAATAGGGTTCTGATTGAAGTCTGTGTGAAAGGATGTGGCACCTCTTTTACGAGCCTTCCCCCAAGTTAGAAATTCCATTTTCAGCTAAAAAAGAAAGACAACGAAGGCTGAATAGATTCAGAATTATGGACGTTTCACTTTGTTATTATATGAAGAAGAGCGGGTGTGCGTCTTTTGCATTTTCTTTTAGCAGGGGTGCATCTTTTACCCTTGTTGATCCATCTACCCAAATTACGAGTTTGTGGAAAAGACTATTAGTGGTAAAGTTGGGAGGAAAAATCAGATCAGCGAATGTGTGCATATTTCTCTTGACGCTAGTTTTCAAAGAGGCAGCTACATTTGTAAAAAGGTAGTCGATAAATACCAGTCGTACTTCCATTAAATCTCACTAAATTTCAATCCAATAGGAGTTATTCGTACGGAGACACTAACAGTCGAAAATAGGTTATTTCTGCGTGTCTAAACCAACGCACGTAAAAAAAAATATAGGCCTATTTAATATACTTCCTAAGACATTGAATTTCTTTCTTTATTATTGTGGAAGCGTAGAATAGTTGTCATCAGTTAAGAATTACCCTGTATTTTCTCAAGCAGAAATGAAACAAAATTAAGAAAGCTTAAGTTCACAGATAGCAAAACAAATCGATGTAGTACGTGTTTAGACTTAATCTCAGAGTAAGAGTTTAATTGTAGTGGCAATTGCGTTATTAAAACCGTCCTAAAGTTTGCTAGATGCCTTTCCGTTGTCACTCCCTGTGCTTATTATCTGCTGTTCTTTGGTAGCGTCCAACACCCATTGAGATCGAATGTGTAGAATTAAAATTACTTAAGCCACTATTAGAGCAGAATCAGGTTACGATGGTGGTGCGAAAACGTCTCCTGCTCGACTGCGATTGTCCCAGCTAATCCACCATTGTGGCTACTTAATTGAAAGCCCGAGTGTTTGCTTTGAATCGCCAGATGGAGCTGCTGTTATCAGCGATGACGGATCAATTTGCCCATTCATTACGAAATAAGTGTGGATGGATGGTAATATATTGTGGTGGAACCTTTGACATTAGAGTAAATATGTGTTTAAAAGTGGGAAATATATTTCAGAAATAAAAAAATAAAATTTAAGAAAATTACTTTTTTTAGAAATTGAAATACGTTATTTTTACTAATGTTAAAGGTAGCAACTTGGGTAACAGAGCATTGGTGTAAAATTAGAATATCGCTTACTAATGAGTGGAGAGAAGAAACAAATTACAAGAAAAAAAAAATTAGAATGCAACTTAAGTTAAGCATGCGCATCTGTCGGTTTATGATATAATTAAAAAAAATAAAAATAATAGTTGATATTTTAGTTGACGAAAAGGAAGACCCCAACTACCTCTTTGTTTTTAGCATTTATTGAACTTACAGATAAGACCAAGAATGTACGATACTGTACAACTGCTTATTACGATAATTCAGAAACTATCTTATAATGTCCCAATTTCCGTAGACCAGGACTAAATCCCTATTTATAAAGTATTGTATAATGCAACGTTACGTCAACTGTTAATTATCTGAAACTCGTGAAGTTAGACATCATGGTTTATATTCGGAAGTTGACACGCCAACCACAATGTTCTTTTTAATTTCTTAACGTAGATCTTTCTTGCAATGGGTTTGAAACTGTGATATAATTTTTTTAATAATCGTAGGAACATAGATGCAGCGCCGAACGAAAAATGGTGGAATAAATGTCAGATACAAGAAATAAAGATGAATTTCATTCGAAATAATTAGATCCATCCTTGTTTACGGTGACTCAAGAACTATTTATCCTGGAAAGCCGAATTTTCTTTATAAAGTTAATTAAGGTAGAAACAGCCGTCCCAGATTTCCATCGGTGATCGTTTAGGGTACAAACTCTTTAGTATTGTGCATTTTGATTTGATGTTTTTTTGAATAAAAATATTCAATAAATTAACGCTTTAAAAAATACGGAATTACTTGAAATATATTAAGTTGTTGAAATACTTCTGTCTTTCGATGAGATTATGTTATTTCTAATAAGTGAATATAGAATTTTGTGCTAAAGCATAAATTTAAGGGCGACCTACAATAATAATAATAAAAAAGGGAAGGACATTAACATAAGGAAAAATAAAAAAAAAGTTAAAAAAATAATGAATAAAAAGCATACACAAAAAAACCAAACAGTAGATGTGCTGGAGGTTTAGAATCCGTATGAGTCCGAGACTTTACGCATCAAATCTATAGCTGACAACTGAAATGAAATGGTTGCTTTTTTTAACATTTAAGCTAATAGCGGAAATCCAATGAAAACAATGCCAAATATATCTCGAACATGAGGGGAGGGGGGGAGGGGCTTTGGTCCCTGAAAATACCCTATTCCTACGGCGTTTGGGCCTCTGAATATGATGTTTGTCGATCCGACCTTCCGTTCGGGAGTTGTTAGGGAGGAACGAGCACGAACGGACGGACGGACAGGAGAAACGCAATAGCTATCATTTTTGATCGCTGTCACAATAACTCCGAAATGGGTCGCTAATAAAGCATCCATCTTTCGTTGAAAAGTTAATGGTCATTGTTATCCATAGAGAAACAATTACTATTATCCATAGAACTGCAACAACTGCTATTATATGTCTTACATATATTTTTAATTGAAATTGAAGTGATTCCCTAGGAGAATTATAGACTAAACTAAGTGAATATAAATTAATACAAAAGAGCAATTTTCTAATTAAAAAAAAAAAATTACTTTTCCATAATAATAATAATAAAAAATGAGTTGTCAGTAATTTCATGTTTTGATGTAGGCCTATTTATTCCGCTATTTGGTGCAATAACTAATAGGTTAACAATTAATTTGTATGAAGAATACCTTTTTCCAGAAATGAACTCCATTCAACTGAAAGCATTTTTACGTTTTCATTGAGTATTTTGAGTGAAATCTTTTCAAGAATAGCTTTAATTTTTTTTATTATTATTATTTAGATTCTGTTTTAGGATATAGTTCCTTAGAATTAAATGGGAAATTGTTGTTTTTAAAAGGGGATGGAGGTGAATAGAAGTAAATGTAGATTGTCCTATGCTATGTTTCGTGGAGATAAAATAAATTGCTAGCAATGGATTTCATTGATTTCTATTTATCCCTCTACTTCCTATGGGCTTCAATTCTTAACCCCTATTTCTATTTTATTCCGTCGTGTGTGGTCATTCGCTTTCCCATTTCCTCTTATGTACACAACCTTCCATTTCCATCCCCTAGGCGGCGTAACAGTCTCCGATTTCACTTTCCTCACTGCGCTGCCACCGCAGAAGCTATCGATTCCAACGGGAAACTAAGTCGAACGCAACTAGTTAAACATATTTAAGAATTTCCTATCGGAAGTAAAGGAAAAAGAAACAAAAGTATATAACTCAGAAAAACAACAGTTCATCAAAACATCATTAAAACATACAGAAATAAAACATCATTAAAACATACAGAAATAACAAACATACAAAAGCTTATTACTAGTATAATAGTTGAATAGCACGGCTGTATCGCTTGCTAGTAATAGTATCGATGATGGATAAAAGCATAATGTTTTGTAATAATTAAGCTACAAAACACGTAGCTTATATGACTCAAGTTAACTAAGAAGCAATGTTGGAAGAAAAACAAGTGAATATAATTTCGTGCTAAGGCATAAATTTAAGGGCGACCCGTAATAATAAAAAAAAGTAATAATAATAATAATAATAATAAAAAGGAAGTTGTTTAACGTAAGGAAAAATATAAAAAAAGTTAGGAAAACACGAAAACAAAAACAAACCAAAAAAACACGAGGGTATTGAGAAAAAAATTAAGAGGAAAAAAAATCAGTAGATAGGCGGATTCGAACCGACAGTCTCCAGCATAAAAGCTGGGCACCTTAGCCATCAAGCTACAGCTGAAAAATGGTTGCATGTTTAACATTTAAGCTAATAGGGGAAATCCAATGAAAACAATGTCAAATATCTCGAATTTAAGAGTGAGCGCTGTCCCTGAAAATACTCCCATTCCTCCAGTGTTTGGATCTCTGAACACGATGGTGGAATCCCTTTGTCGATCCGACCCTCCGTTCTTGAGTTTAGGGGGTTAAGCCCCGCGAACACCATGCAACTTTTCAGCAATTTAGTCGTCCGATTTTGACGTCACGAGCAATTTTGAGGCCGTTTATTGATTATATCAGCTCATGACATCAAAATCGGACGACTAAATTGCTGAAAAATTGCATGGTGTTCGCGGGGCTTTACAATGACAACAATGCCATATATCTCGAACATCGTGGGGGGGAGGACGTTGATCTCTGAAAATACCCTATTCCTGTACTATTTGGGCCTCTGAACACGATAGTGAAGTACGTCTGTCGATCCGACCTGCCGTTCGGGAGCTGTTAGGGGATGGACAGACACGGACGACGGACGGAAAGGACAAACGAGAAAATGAACATTTTACAAATGGATAAAGAAAGCGCCCTTAATAGGATGACTGTGAATGAATCAATCGTCATTAAGGTCAAGATTTGTTAAGTACCTTTTTGTTTTCTGCTTTTTATTTCTATTTTTAATATAAAGTTAATGAGTTATTTAAGATGATAGAATACTAGGTGCTTACTTCGACCCCGTTTTTGAAATAATAGACCATGTCTTAGCCTCAGTAAGAGCAACATGTGTTGGCGGGAACTTTCGTATCACTTCGTGAATTCTTCATTAGAAGATTCCAATTGGAAAGATTCTTCTAGAAAATTAGCTCCATCCACTCATATTATTTTTCAAACAATATACACATGCTTAAATTATATTTATTACCTAAGTATGGGCGAAATATATCAGAGCAGTCGGTTATAGTTGGACAGCAAACAATATGCCAGTAAAATATTTCCGACAATTAAACACTTTTTGGAACACCTTTCATATTTCGTGGCTTTATCAGTCGTTTTATTTTTCGCTGGATGACGTCAATTGGAATTGTACTGTTCGTATACGTCAACTTCCATAACGATACCACGATTTTTATTTCTAAAAACATTAAGCAACTAAAACTGTTTTGATAGATGTGGTTTCCTTTCCTTCCCCCAATAATAATAATCTTAGCAGGGCTCTTAAAACTCGTACATACTAATCCTTTCCACCTTAGTAATTTAGTTTAACTCAGATTTTTATGACTGCTGAAATCTGTTAAAAATAAAATTTTCCGTTACATTCTGCATTTCGAAGACTTTTTATCTTGCATAAATCGCAAATTCTATAAGTTCCGCTTATTTACTTTGATTTTTTTTACAGGAATTCACGGAATCACTATTTTAACAAACCCATTTTTTTTTTTTTTTCGTTTCTGAAACAGCAGCAATTATATATAAAGTTCCTCATAAAGTACTTCAACTGTTGTAAACAATCACTACATGAATACTGTGATATATTTATGGCTTTGACTTTTATAAGTTCACTGAACGCAGTTTTACTGCACTGTTTTTCATTAATTCTGGAAGAACTTTGGAAAAATAGTCTCCAGTTCATTTCTCCAAAAACGATGTCTTCAACATTACCTTTCACTAAAGTCGTTTAAAAACGCTTCGTAACTACGGATCAAGATGCGAATCTTTCAGTGTGAAACGTTTTCCTGAAACAAATCTGCCCGTTGAAACTGTTTTCCAAAACCGACAAATACATTCTTAACATTATGATAAATAAATAAACAAATAAATTCTTAGCAAAATAATGAATTACATTTTTTCCAGACTATCGTGTAAGATCTTTAACTTGCAAGATTTCTAATGAGATAAGATTCTCATTTTTAACTTTTTATTTATCTCCAGTCATACATTCCAGTGTAAATAAATCAGTTCAAACGTACTAATAGGACAGTTTAACGTGCAGGATTATAACATGAAAAGGGGAACTTAAAGAATAGATATTAAGTTTGTTTTCACTATTGATTGCTATCATCGACGGGAATCTGGGACAGCTGTTTCGTCCTTGTAAGGGCTCATCAGCCAGATTTACCCTCGATGATAAGCCCAGAAAAGCACGAAAGAACCTAATCTAAGATTCTTTCACAGTATTATCTTTCTTTTTTGTGGCATTTCCTTTAATTTCAAAAATTTATAAGTTTTGATGCCCAAAGATGCCTAGCATATCCAGGCGTTGGTAGAAGATAATAAACATTATTTGGGAAACGTAGAGCTCTTCACCATCCAACCAAAAAAAAAAAAAACTTTTTTTTTAATGGATGCAGCTTTTACACCCCCCCCCTCTATTGCTTTGTGTACAATTTCATTTACTGATAAAAAAAAAACCAAGTTATCATTATTGAATATCTGCTATCTATTGTAATCGAATGATTGCATGCTGTCGAATGAGTGATTGTCATAAGAAGTACTGTCGTTAACCAATATTTATGATTAGTATATTTTTCTGACTAAGTTACGTTTCATTCTGTAGCAAGAGATTAATGTCTAAATCACACGATCATAGTTTTCATTGACAAAAAAGGCATCACCAGTCTCATCATTGAAAAGGCTTGAGAACTTTTTCTAAAAGCCTTTTCAAAAATGACAAAAGCACATCGCAAAATCAAAGAGCTTCAATGGCTGTGATTTGGACATTACTATTGTAATATTTCTACTAGTTCTAGAGCAAAACTCATGCAATGATGAAGCAACTACATTCTTATTATTGTAACTTAAGCTTTGAATATTAAGCTTCAATGTTAATAATATAGGGAAAATAATTTTGAACATATAAAAGAAAAAGCTAAAGGAACTATATCTTTATATCTTGTTTTGTGTTTTATATAAGATATTTTACATTACTTTTATGAAAGATATTTTATATCTTGTTCACGTTGTTCTTGTTATTTTTTCTTGTTATTTAACACTGCAATTAATGTACTTTATTAAGTAACAATCATACTCAACTACTCTCAGCACCTACACCACAGATACATGAGTATATCTAGTCAGAATGTAATGTTTAAATTTGCAAAATAAAATAAAATACAATAAATTGTTTAATCAGCCTGATCTTGTATCTGTTGATAAAATGGGAAATTGCCGTTTCATTTGATATCTGAAAAAAACTATTTGTGTCGGGTGTTAACGAATTTGTTTGTGAGGGAAGAAGGTGATGCTAATTCACATTTTAGAACTTACTCTTGTAAAGTGAGTTAGTCGTGAGTTTTATGAATACGTTAAATACTTTATTGTTACTGTCACATGGATGTCATTTGGTTTTATTTGTTGGTTGAGGGGAACCCGACTATTGGATCGATGTTAGAAACTGATTTCTTTTACACAAGTATGGGCCGGCGAGCAATGTCGAACCTGGAGAAAATAATGAAAGACAGAGACATCTCTAAATCTACCAAGATTAGGATTGTGAAAGCAATGGTTTTTCCCGTGATGATGTACGGTTGTGAGAGTTGGACAATGCGAAAGAGGGAAAGAAAGAAAATCGACTCCTTTGAACTCTGGTGCTGGAGAAGACTTCTGAGAGTACCATGGACTGCAAGGAAGACTAACAAATGGGTTTTAGATCAGATTCAACCAATCTATTCGTTGGAAGCATTGATTTTAAGGCAAAAACTATCTTATTTTGGCCACATTATGAGAGCGGATAATTCCATTGAAAAGATAATCATGCTTGGGAAGGTAGAGGGGAAGAGAAGAAGAGGAAGACAACGAAGAAGATGGTTGGAAGATATAAAGGAAGCTTCCGGGAATTCTTTGCAACAACTACGATATGCAGCAAATGATAGATCTGTTTGGAGAGCCTTAGTGCATGAGGTCACCAGAAGTCGTAGACGACTTGATGGAACCTAACAACAACAATTCTCTTTAGAGCTTGATATTTTCAATAGTACAAAATAAATAAAATGAATTCACCAAGAGAACCAGGTTGTAACGATGAATTAAGCATGAATAATAGGCGTATGTATGAGAATGAACACTCGTAGAATGGAATTCGGAGAACTATTTTTTGAAGATACCTGAACGGAAATGGATTAAATGTTTAAGTGCTTCTTTGTCGAATAATAGACAATCTAACTTAGAAATTGATCAAAGTTAAAAGAAAAAAAAATACTGAATAACTAAAGTAAAGAATTTAATAGAAACATATTAAATATCACAAACTTTAATCACAGCTCTTTGTACCAATCATGTGACATAAAAGTACTTCAATCTGAACTACTACAAACGATCCTAGGGTATGTCCATGATAAATCGATACTTTTGTTACTTTTCTTCAGGAAACTGATTAAAAAAAAACAACATTTTGAATATTTTTTTCGTCAGTTATGTATAACCTTATTTTTGTCATTCTATTCATGAAGGATTTAAATCGTCTTTTTATATCTCCTATTCTTTCCTGGTATTCGTTTGTTGCAAGGATGGATTTAGAGTCATGATCTATGTATTTTCCACTCTGACAGTTAGGAAAAGAGGTTGCATCTTGTGTTGTCTCTTTTTGTTGGACGATCCCACGCCAAAAGGAGTGGAGGGGTGGAACCCCCGTCTGAAGAACAAGTCCCGGGAATTGTTTGAATTCGTCACTGAAGTGTTTGTAAATGTAGTGAGTGGTGGTTACTAGAAAGGCAGGGCGTTCGGATAAAGTCATCCAAATCGTTACTCGGTTCAGACGCCACCAGCGTTCGCGAGTGTTTGAACGGTTCGCTGACGCCGTGAATGACTTGGGACGATTGCTGATCACTGTTTAGTCAACAGGGGCAAATATTTTCTTGAATCTACCAACGCCACTGCCTGGGAAGCCATTAAGTGTAAGGAGGACAAAGAACGAAAGATACTCACACCAAAACTTCACGTATACAATAGCAGTTTTTCATTTTACCTTATAAGACCTGAAGTTCAAAATAAACAATTGGCTTTCCCTCACTTTTATTTGTTACTATTACTGCGTAACAAATAAAACACTAAAATATTAAGAAAATTAAGGAGAAAAGGAAATACTCTGGAGATTAAATTTTACCAATGTAGAAATGTAGAAATTAAAATATTTCAAATTGTCATCATTCAAGATTCATCATCGGTCGTGGAGATAAAGATTTGAAATATTTTACATCTGTGCCAATTTAAAGTCAAAGGGCAACTTTATCACGACAACAGCAGTTTAGACTGTTTATCTTTCTAAAGTATTTCGTATACCGGTATTCCATAGCTTACAGTACCTTTAAAAACCTTTTAAGTACCTTTAAAATTTGAATTTTCAAAGATTAATAATTTTTAATTGTAATTTATTTGTCTTATTTTATTAATTTTTAGAAGATCTCTCTGTTCTTCCTACATTTGAAATGTAACTGCATATCGCAGACCTAAAAGTTTCATTTTGAGCCTCAAAAAGCCCAAGCACTTGTCTCAAATCAACTGTGGCCATTGATCCAATCAATTGAGATCCTGTATTTACTTTACTACTAAAGTTTGATCTCCCTAAGATCAATAATTCCTGAGCTTTCGTATTTATGGCCAATATCGGCAAGATACATTGAGTATTAATCTTTCGCAAGTTTTTTTGATCCCTAACCCTTTACCTGCAGATCTACTAAGTATTTTTTCTAATTCTAATAGTTCGACAACACGATATTTATAATTATCTGCCCAATAATTTAGTCAAAATTTTTGCTGGGAAACATTGCTCAAAATTTTTTTTTTTTAAATTGATGATATAGAGAGGTTAAGTTAATTTGGCTAGTTAGTAAGTACAAAACTATTTAACCCTTAACTAAATAAATCTGTAGGAACATTTTCGTTTAATTTATGATTAAACATTCCCTTCTTTTCTTGCTTTTATTGTTTGCAGATGTTTAAAATATATATATAAAAAAAAGTCTACATATTTACTTTAGTTAATTCATCTCTCAATTCCTTTTCTCAGCTTCTAACCTGATAGTAATCACAAAATAAGTTCGACTTGAAAATTTTTCATAGTGTTTTCAATTTTATGTCATTGGCTAATCGCTTGATCGAAGTCTCATATTCAGCTTCTAAATTGGTTTGTCATAGTTTACTCTAAATCGATTTTCTGAATATTTGGTACGTATGCTATTTATGAGCTAACTTAATATGTGATTACGAATATTTTGGTCGTGATCAACAGCTGTGGAATCGGATTTAGTCGCGCTAAGTAAGCTTTTAAATCCTTTATGAAACTTATATAATTGAAATTAACTTGTATTAGCATCGAGTTGAGTCTATTTACTTAACATAATAGTTTGAAAATGGATGATAAATCTTATTTCATCGTAGATGAGCTGACGAACCTATTTCTATAAATAAACATTTCACTGGAAACTGGAACCATTTGTTCTTCGTTGCATTAAAACCAAAGTAAGAGTGATTTGTAAATGACAGTTGTGTTCCGGCTGCAAGTATCCGATGATCATCCGTTGACGTGGGCGCCTTTAAGACGCCTGTAGAACAAACGTGCGGAGGCCGACGAAGAAGCTCCCCAAACACTCAGTCTCCCACACATCGCCCGGACGTGACACACGACTCCTACTGCCACTAAGACAAAGATTGTCACTCCACTTCACGGCGTTTCGATGCAAATGGAGTTCGAGGAACTGAATCCCCTCCAATCGAAGTTGAATGGCTTCCTTGATGACACAGAAAATACAAAAGTCATTGTTGATTTCTTTATCCTGAGTAAAAGTATTTATATATCTCCTGGCCTTCGTATTGAGTGTTATCTGATACTCAGCTTTTCCCTTTCCACGTTTTCTAAATGTCTTAGGCCAAAAGTAAATAGAGTAAATGAGAAGTCAGTTCACTTAAAATATGTTGTGAATAGTGTTACTTTCTTAGCTACTGCTTTTCTTCTAAGTGATCATAATAAATAATACTGAACAGATTTTAACGTGTGTAATAAAAGTTCAAAATAGTTCGTTGTTTATGCCAACACACATAATTAAAATTTAAAAATAAAACTATATACAATTAAAAAGTCCAGACATGTTGCGGCACGTTAACATGTCGCAACATGTCTGGACTTTTTAATTGTATATAGTTTTATTTTTAAATTTTAATTATGTGTGTTGGCTTAAACAACGAATTATTTTGAATAAATAATACTCTTTTAGAAAATACACTACTATGCGCTTATATATTTATTTAAGCAAAGTCTAATTTGTCGAATTCTAGTTTCGCTATAAGTTTGTTCGTTTTTGTCATTCCTTGCAGATCTCGTCTCGCTTTGTTCAATCTTAATTGTTTTTGTTGTTGTCGTTGTTTATTTGTTTTATTCAAACTTTATTTTCAGAGTTCCCAAACATTCTCCATTCGATTTAAATCTACACGATTCTTGCGAGGAATAAGTTCAAGTCAAAGCTCATTGGATATTACTCGGGAACCTTTTCGAAAGCGTAAAAAATACCAGCTTAATTTGGATTTCTTCATTTTAAAATTAAGACTTGATGATGATTGCCGTTTATTGCAAATACAGAAAAAGCTCAAAGTTAACATCCTAAGGCTTCATTTGGAAAGTTGGCAAACTCTCCAAATCTGTGCAAAATTACAGCAAGAAAATGGTCAAATCATAATTGTAGTTCAATTTTGTGACTTTTTTCCCAGACAATTGTGATAACAATAAATTCTTTCTTGCCTAAATGAGTGAAACAACTTTTCAGACTGGGGTTGCTAGTAACCAGTTAAAAATGACAATAATTTGTATCAAAAACAACATCAGTTCTTAAGATTTGTAAAAGATGGCGATTCCTGAAAAACATAAAACGTTTTGTCATTTGTAAAACAATACCATCACTACAATGAGAACGAAATGGTATTTCATTGTCTGTTTAGCAATAAGCCTTTTTTTTAGGTTACCAGATTAAACTCATATTTTAGAATTATTATTGTAAATTTCTAAACAGATTTGAAAGTATTTACCTCATCGCTATTATTAATCTAATAAATAAGTTTAGTCCATTTTTTGATGAAAACTCAGAAAACTTTCAGTTTTTTTATTAATTTATTTTTTTCGTTAGCTTAAGTAAAAAAATATATATTTATCCATTTCGCTTTCTTTGTAATTTATCCAAATTGAATTAATATTAATATTGAGATAGTTCTTAACTACTTAAAATAAGTAAGTAGATTATGAATCCAAAATTGAGATCATAGAGTCAGAGCTAAGTTTTTACTTAATTCTGCTGCAGCGGTTGAAGTGCAAGAGGTATCCCTCAGTGAACTAACTTTGAACCAACTAAAATGGAAGATAAGTTAGCATTGAAGTAAATACGAGCATATATTTACAAATTATATATTTAAATAAGTATTTATAGAATAAATCAACTGTTGTATTTTATTATTAGAATTGCTTAAATAATAATTAGATATGATGTAAGTAGATTTAAAATTAGTATTGTTATAAATTAAATTAGATATTAATTCATAAACAGATAATAAGTTATTAAAAATATAATTGTGGACGTCTGGAGATTTTTATAAATAAAAATACAAAACCTGGCGCTTTTTTACAATTGAAAATTTTTAAAATGTGATTGCTGAATTGGTAGTCCCATACTATGGAAGTCCCATAGTTCCATAGTCCCATAGTTAAGTCCCGTACTATGATCACATGTCATTCTAGATTACGCCATCTCTAGTTCCATTTTGCCTAAATATTGTCATTGTCCAAAAAATTTACAATAGTCTGGCCAAGTAATCACTCAATTACTGATAGACATTTCGGAAAGTATCTTAATGGTTACAATAATTGAACGAAACGCCATTTTGTCTCTTCGAACAAAATCACAAAAAAACTTGAAAACTTCCTCCGTAAGTCAGTCCAAAACTTTTTAACTGGCAGAGACATGAAGCAATAAAATCATTTTGTTTCTATCCTCCGGTGTTTTCAATCTCACGAACATTTTTGATTCTCATTCGCTTTTGGTTTCAAATGTATTTTTGTTTCAAAAAAATTGCAGAAACTATAGATATATTCTGAAACAGTATTCCTCATGATAAAAAGAATTTATATAATTTTAAATTTA
The DNA here is from genome assembly GCA_023159025.1 of Thereuonema tuberculata. Classification (NCBI taxonomy): domain Eukaryota; kingdom Metazoa; phylum Arthropoda; class Chilopoda; order Scutigeromorpha; family Scutigeridae; genus Thereuonema; species Thereuonema tuberculata. Next base: position 40,614,737 of record JAFIDM010000179.1, on the reverse strand, counting down.
TCGTGCATAGAAACATTTTACAAAGGAATAAAAAGGGATAAAAACGCCGCACTACAAATAAGATCACTGAGCTACTTTTGGAATTTATTTGTAGTGCGTTTTTTATCCCTTTTTTATTCCTTTGTAAAATGTTTCTACGCACGTTAAATTTAACAGTAGACTATGTCTTTGTTATAGTTTAATCCTTCATAAGCCAGCAGTTGACTAGCGGGGTTTAACTAATTGCCCTTTTTTATTTTATTTTATTTTTTTTTTTTAATATGAAGAGCCATACCAATGTTTACTTGTCTTTTGTTTATATTTTCTTTGATATCACTGAGCTGCAGACACTGGGTGAATCCAGCTGAAGAAAAGTAATAACCTTGAAACAGACTGTCCTGGATTCCTGATGTCAAATATTCCAAAAGTAGCTCAGTGATTTTATTTAGTTATATACACTATACATTAATCTACACTAATAATTGTAATGATAATTGTAATTCGTTTTTATCCCTTTTTTTTCCTTTATAAAAAGAATTTATCATACCAACAATCTTTAATTAAATATTATAAACATCTCAGTTTTTGGCTGGAATTGGTAGAATTCAATAAAACATTCAAAAACGTTTCAAACTGTTTATCTTAAATTTGCATTATAAAATCTATTAATTAATATTATAATCTACACTAGTAATAGTAATGATAATTGTAATTGTATTACGGTGCAATGATTTTTTAATTTGTCAAATAGCATTTTTCTATAGATTTCTAAGCCTCAGCCTGAATTAAGATTTATTTCTCTTAGAATTTAATCTTATTTAATGTTTATCTTGGAAAATGACTTTCTTTATAAATCGGACTGGTCGATCTGCTGTGCCTACGAGGTCGATGTTGTTTAATGTATTTCATTAAATCTATCTTAATCTTTTAAGGTCAACAGGCATTTATCAGTTGTGTCCAATAATCTAGTTAGGAGATCTTTGTAATGAGATTACTGTAATTCTACTTTCATGACATCCAATCCACTTCTGATTATATCGTCGGGAAATTCATGTGGAAAAGAGACTAATTTGATAGAGGACTTTGTTGGCGTGCTTTGGTTCAGTGCAGAGGATTTGCGCCCTCTGGCGAACATCGCGAGATAACATGGTTTCGATTTCGCTTTCTCGATTCGTCGAGCGCCGTAATTGGCTTTGACGTGATTCCTGATCTTATACAATGGCAACGGCGACTTAACTCGTTGGTGTTTTGGGCTCCGGGCGTCCGATGGGCTGTGTTTTTCTTTGGTCGTCAAATCGGATTGGGGCTGCTCGCTCTCCGCGGCTATTTTGGTAACATTCATATGCGGGGGTGTGGACGATGTAGCAAGGGAGGCCGAGAACCCGCTATTATTGGCTGTCATAACAACCGCCAGCGAAACTGGGCGAACCGCCAGACGAACGCCGCAGCTAACCGAGTTACTCGCACAAACATAAACATCTCCCTGGCTGCGGCGCACAACCAAAGAAGAACGCCAAGCTAATGCTTTTGCGAGGGAGGTTTTTTTATTTAGACAGAATGTAACGTGATACACATTTCGAAAACTCACAATACTCTGACAGTTAGTCCAATAGACATCACATAACACATTTTCTAAAGTAATGTAACAAAGGAAGTGAAAGCAATAACATTTATACAAATTAAAATGACATTCTTTCAAGTTTGAGTTTTAAAATACGAATTTTAAATGAAGAAAGTGTACGAGAAGTAAGGAACAGGGTTTATAGACTATACCAGTACTTCCCAACTTTTTTTTGGTACAAAATTATGGTACAAAATGTTTTTAATAAAAAAAAAAAATCATTACTTTTACCATTATTATTATTTCATCTTTGTATTTTAACTTATTATAAATATTTATAATATATATATATATATCCTTTTTCATTTTGTGTAAGTTAAATATATTTTCTCCAGATATTTCTTACTTTTTTACCTCATCATAATTACAGAGACACAAATACATCCTCGATGACTTATAAACCTAATTTGTCAAAATAAGTAGTAATTTGTTATAAATTTATGATCTTCTACCTCGTCTTTAAACAATTGTTACAAACGGATGTTTCAATCGCATTGTTAGATGGGATATCCTGGCTTCAGTAAAATTAGCAATGGCGCGTATTCATCGTTTTGTCCTTTTCAGAAATTCAAATTATTATTTTACAACCAGTTGAGAAGCATTGATTTAGTCTATGCTTTTGTTCTTTTGCGAAATTCAGTTTCTTTGACAATCAGTTCTAATAAGATTTTTTCAGTTACAATGTAAAGCTGGAATGAGAAATAGAAATTTAAATTTCACATTGAACATAATTTTATTCTTAAAATTCAAAACAATAATGGTAAAAACGTAATTTAATACATTGAATAAATGCAATCTAAACAATATATTTTACTATTTAAGTATTTTTGTATTTATCACGATTTCCTGTACTTCAAAATAACAAAAAAGTGGACAAGAGATAAGAAGACAGTGATAAGAAATTGGAAGCAAACATGTACAAAATCTGAAAAAAAGATATTAAAAAAGTGAATGCAAGGGTATATAATAAAAAGGAAGATTAAGGGAGATCAGAATAGTGATTTGAGGGAGGGTTTATTACCAATTTCTAAATATGCAACTGTTTACTTACAAAAAAATAAAAAACAGGACTTAGATCAAGGAGGGGTACTCTATGTATGCAGGTATGTAGTTTAACTAGATACTTAATAATGCTGCAGGTTAAGGGTAACAATTCGAGGGTTAGATTCAGGCAAACAACTCGGGGAAGCTTTGTTTATTATTTACAACAAACGAGCCAACACTAAAAACTAGTTTATCCGAAAATTAGGTTTATCCGAAACGATTTTAAGCATATTTTAAAAACGCAATAAAACATTTTGCCTTCGCTTTAACCAATATTTAATAATATACACAAGTGATTAAGTAACTAACTCTTTAATATAACATTAATGACTTTGAGATTGGGCTACCAGCAAAGATCTTCAAAGCGTAGGCAAAAGACTGTGATTGATTACTTTAACAAGCAATGGGACTATTCCATAACCTATAATTTACATTGCGATACCGCATTATAGTTTATTATTTATTGTGTCATACTCACTGTAATTTTTTAATGTACATGTTTAATTCAATATAATCCGGATATCCGAAATTTCATTTATCGGAAAGTGGCCGGTCCCATCAAATTCGGATAAGCGAGTTTTTAGAGTACTTAAAAAAAGAAGCTGAGAATACATAAAAATTTGAACTTCAGCTATTTAATGTTTTCCACCGCCAAGTCCTTACCATAAATTCTTCCTTTATTCATTATTCAAAGCCATATTTTTTATTTTTATTTTTCGTTTTTAAAGGCATTAATAAATGAAAAGGAAACACATCCGCAATACAAATTCTACAATAAAAGGATATAAAATATATATATTAACAAATGATTTTTAATACATTTTGCAACTTTTTAAATAATATTGCAAAACAAAATCATGAAAATGTTGCAATTAAATAAATCCAAAAAGTTATTTTGTAATTTTTAAGTTCAGTTTCTTTAGAACACTAAAACTTGAAACTAAAGGAAATAAATATATTTCCATGATATTTGAAATGTTATTTTTTTTGCTTTTATCCAAAATATTTGAAATGATTTACATTATAAATATAACTTTTAGAATAAAATATTCAAAGAAGACATCGTACAACTGTTTAACTATAAATTCAACATCAAAGACAAACAGCAATAAAGGTATCCTACAGGTTTGAAAGAAAATTACAATAATTTTACATAAAATAAAAGAACGAAGGAAAAAGTTAACATAAAATTCGAATTCGATACAAATTAAATACTTTAGAGAGGAAGAAAAAAATAACACATATTACAAATATAAAGATTTCTATTCTACGAAATTAATTATCAGTATTTTTTTTTTAATACTGGAGGGATTAAGAAGAAATGTATGTCTGTTTCTTAAATATTTTGGGAGGAATTTGTGCAAGCAGTTGAATGAGATGGTGGTTTTCGGCATTTTAAAATAAAGAAATTTAATAGCATTTAAATTAGGAGCAAATTGATTGGAAAACTGTAAGACAGCATCTTTACGATTGTCTAAAACTCACATTACTAAAACCAGTTAGGCCTATGTGAGTTACAGGCAAATCTCGAATGACTCAACAACAAAACTAAAAATGGATTTCATTACAGAGTTAAACTCACAGCCTACATCAACAAGTTTGCTTATTTTTGTAACGTATGCCTAGAAGCGATCATATCAAATAGTATTTATGTGTGTTTTATCTGTGCTTTGATATTATTTGATCGATACATCCCAGAAATTTCTCATTTATATCGCAGAAAGTAATAAATTCGTCCTTTTGTCGAGATTATATTCAAAAACGCTGCCTACGCAACACGTCACTCGAAGACATTTTGAACTTATCCTTAGTGCAAAACACACGAGACTTTGTTCCAATTGCAGTAAACTTGTAATTTTGCGAAATCAAAATAAATCGTTTTGAGAAAGTTGTAAGATCTATTGCTGTACCTTTCTAAATTGTTATCATTTCTGAAAATCAGCTCTAAAAAAAAATTCTTCAATAAAAACGCTGAAGTTATTTTTAAGTATTCATTCTTTTTAATGCTCTTGTCAATGTTGAAAACAAAAAAGATAAAGTAAAAGATATTTACGAACTATTTACTAATGATAGCGAAAACAGTACTTCATAAAAATAGAGGTTTTTTTCATTTTTTCTTAAAATTCAAAATGAAGATTATTAAGATGTTATTAAAGAAAACATTAAATTCGTTGTGACTAGATATTAAGGAACACTAATTACATAAATACAGCAACAAAACAAAGTTACTTAAGCTACCACTTTTATTTTTAAATGAATTTCGCCACCATTTATTTATAAACTACTTTATCTAGTTGCTACATTAATTCATTACAGGTGACAGACACGATGAAAACAATGTTACACAACAAGTCCACATTACTTATTTAATTAATTTATTCACTGTTATTAAGTTTAATTACAGTACAATACTGATGTTGTTCTGATGATTATTTAAATTTTATAACGTTCTATTAATGTAGTGATTCCTTATCAAAATTTTGCTTCAAGTTATAACAAATTGAAGTTCATAGCTCTCTGTTATAACACATATAACAATGGATGCAAAGAAGCCACGAAAATTCCTTAAACACTCAATATCTAAATGGCATTTTTTTTATTATTATTATTTAAATGTTTTTGTAAGTTGTTGCGATGAAGTTTAATTTTGAGGCCATTTGTTTAATTAAAGCAATTTAGAAGAAACTACATCCAAATAAACAAAAGCATAGAATTCCCGAGAAAAACCTCAAAATAAAGAGAGAAAAAATAGATGTTTCTGATCCTTTGTGTATATTAACCAAGAAGATACTGAATGACGATCTTCTTAACTAAGATAACGATAGCAAGAAAAATCATTCACGGCATTTGTAGATTTCGAAAACAATTTTCGTGACTTGTTAATAGTTCAGTAAATTTTTCGAATGCCATTTGTTCTGGTCTCATTCTGAGAGTATAATCTTATTATATTTCAAACCTAGAATATTAGAATCTGATTGTGTTTTACACTATCTTTCTTTACAATATTTAATTACACTATTCGTAATGTATAATTATTTTTAAAAGTTATATATTCAAGTAATATATAACTTTAAAAGATTAAAAGTCTGAAGAAAGTCATTGTCTTAGGACACAGTTTTCCTGAGTTTAGATGAACTTACTTATTGATTCTGTTTTCCTTGTTTTAATAATTGTTTTATTCCGAGAACACCTGCTGTACTAAACGACAGGAATAAGATCCACATTTAATCTATAACAGGTGTTCAATAACATCTACTTCTCTAGTGCAAAACTAATAACAATCTGTTTCTTTACTTCTTTATAAATAAATTGTTGTTTTTTTTTCTTTGCACAGGGGGGAAAAAAAAGCAAGAAATTTGGATCACAAATACTTAGAGGACCACTCGTCGTATCATCATCATTAAATTTTTCCCAAATAAATATCTCTTTTTAAAAGATTTGCATAATAATAATAATAATATTAGTAATAATAATAATAATATGATGAGTCAAACCCAGAGTCTTCATAGCTCTAGTGGACTGACGAAGTCTTGTAACAGCTATGCTCAGGTCAACATTTTTAAGTATGACAGTTTTAAAAAATTAAATTTATGGGGAGATACTACAATGTATCAAAAATCGGTTTCATACCTGTACGTAGCCTAAAATTGTACAGTACGAATAAATATCCAACGGTTAGTAAATATTCAGTTTTTCAAGAACTTCAATTTTTATTGAATGTTACCTCTAAGAATCTTAAAAATCCGGGATAAAACCCCCAAATTGCAAAGACTTTAAGAGTACATATATATGTCTGCAAATAATTAGCATCTATTAATGCGGATGATTTTAAAAATGAAAACTTGATCTTCAGAAATAATCCTTGAATAATCCCTTAACAGCAGTTTTAGTGACTCCTGATTTCAGTTGCAACAAGTGAATACAGTAATAAATCAGAAAAAACTAACTTTCGTTTCTCATTGGCAATCGATTGATCTTAGGGGCATCACTGCTGTTGAAGATTGAGTCACAATCAGAGTAGTGAGTGGTCATCTTTTTTTTTTTTTTACCTAGGATGGAAAGTAGTTTTCAAGAAGTATTAGCTTTTACTTCTACTCCATTAAGATGCTTTAATCCATCTACCAGTGACTTTAAAATGGTGTCCGTCTTTCCTCTGCCAGTGTCTCAAAATCTGATATCTGTCCAGTGTCTCAAAAACGAAACAAAATTATAATAGCCTATTAAAAAATGAATAGGTAACGATGACTTACTGTATTCGAATATTAACTCGCCAACTACAATTCTCTAATACTTTAGAATTATTTTCCATTTCTAGTTCGTTTTCTAAACTTCACTTTTTTTAATGTTTGTTAATTCTTAGAATTTAATGTTTTATCCCAGATCTATTGTTGCCTTTGAAAAGCTTCGTAGAAAAAATACTTTTGAATGCGCTTTATTTTGGCAAGAGCGAATACAAGTCTCTTATGTCTAAACAGCTTTTCAAATGTAATATCAAATCTGAAAGAAAGTTCCACACATTTTTTCCATTTATCCATTAGTTCATTAAGTATTTAGATAATTACATTTGCACGATGATTCCACATATTTGGGTGCAGGATTTTTCCGAAAAATCGGTTCTCATAAAGTTCTTATTTATTTGCTTGTTTTGTTTGTCTTAACAATTTTGACTCGGTTTTCTTGACTCAAAATTTCAAAAAATTAACAAAAAAAATCTCAAATCGTTTAAAAAAACAAAAAAACAAAAAGTATTTGCCCTAAAAATATTTGTCCTAAGTTTTGTTTTTTGTTATTTTTTTTTTTATTATTTAATACATTTTCTTTGACAGTCACATACTAAATTACAAAATTTTTCTTGCAATTCTCCAATAATGCCGGCTGCATATTAATTATTAAGGTTATTAACTGTCAAGCTTTATTTTTTTTCTGTAACTTTCTTTTCTATTTTCTTTTTTTTTTTAATTTTCTTAGTGATTCTGAGAAATAAAAATTTAAAAAAAAAATCAACAAAATCGAATGAAAATGCATTCTTTTTACAATTCATTGGAGAACAGATTGTTACGCAAGCTATTTTATTTGCCCAAAATCTTTCTAATTTCATCATATTCTAATTATGTATCTGAAATTTAAATAAGTTTATATTACTTTTTTTATGAGTTGATAGTTTACTTTGAGAAAAATCAGGAGATTTAAAAACCAAAAATAAAATAAAAATTCTGCTATTATTATTTTTTTTTTTTATTATCTAAGAAACTTAAGTTTAATTTTATAAAAAAGGAATTCTCTAAAAAAACAAATTAAAGATTCTTCAGACTTTGTAAAGCCTGTCTTTCTAATTTGCTTAATAATGTTCAGTTAAAAACTCTTTTTCTTCCATATTATATCGATGGGTTAGCGCAAAAGTAGCGAATATCCAGTAAACACAAAATTAGGGTTTTGAGGCGAATAGGTGTCATGAAGAGCCTTCTTGTAGGGCAAAACTAGCTAATCCTTCAATTTTTCGATATTTCCTGTGATTTTAGGACCTAAACTAGCGAAAAAGTACCCATTTTTCCCACTAATTTAGCTTTTTCTCAAAACTTGAATCTTGGATATTCGCTACTTTTGCGCTAAGCCATCGATATATGATAGAGTATTTCGTAATGTTGTTGTTGTTGGGTCGTATTGTAGTTTTTCTGATCGTCTGCTGTTCAGTGTTGATCTTCATTGTTTTGTTTTTTGTCTTCATTCAGTTGCATTCGTTCGGAGCTTGTCTGACTTCACTCAGATCGAGACCTGCCCCAGAGAAGTCAAGGGTTCGTTCCCTGTCGCTAAGTTTAGCATCCAGAGGAAGTCGGCACTGAGAGCATCCTGGTGGACACAGAGAGTAGGGGTGAAGCATGAAACGAGTGGGGGTGTAAGTGAAGGTTGGGTACGCGGAGGTCAGGGGAAGGAGGTCCGTGGTAGCCGGCGCCGGTCGCGACGGGAACATGGCCGGTCTGCTCATCGGGACGGGATCCGCACACCGGCCGACGAACGGGGCGCTGAAGGAGAGTCCCTGGTGGGCAGGAGGTGCGTGAACAAGCGGTGTGAAGGCGGACCGCACTCCTCCTCCAAGGGTGATCTTCGGCTGTCTCTGCGCGTGCAGAGTGTCGTTAGCCGAGATGAAGTGTTCGATCGCCTTGGCCACGTCTCCGTTACAGCCTTGCAACACCAGTTCCAGGACAGGCAGCTTCTGCGAGGGAAACACCCGCGCCAAGATCTCCAGGGACGACAGGCGACCTGGTCGGAAGTCCGTCGGGGAAGGAGCCGAGGAGATGTCGGGAGACCCCGGCCCAGAACCAGCGCCGCCTCCGCTTTTAGTACTCGAGAGATCGGGACTGGTCGTTACCGGAACAGGGGACTCTCTCTCATCACTTCCGCTCTCGTCTTCGGATTTCACGTGAACCACTTAAAAGAAAAAAGAAAAAAAAATGATTTCAATCACTGAAGAAACCGAATATAAATAAAAAAACATTTGGACTTAGAAAATAACCCACCCACTATAGGCTACTCGAATTAATTTGAACAGTGGTCAAAAACTGTGGAAAATTTGATGCATTTTAGTCATTTCATAGGATTTCAGAGGACTTATTTTCTTTTTGTTTCAGAACTATTCTATTTATGGATCTTACGCCAGGTGATAAAAAACGCGTTAAAAAAATCTTGGTCGATGCATCTAATTCCTCCGCCTCCGTAATCGTTAACAATAGGTCTTAGACATTATGTATTATATTCATTATTATATATTATTATTATTATTATTATATATTCATTATTATATATACGCTACCATTCCTCAACAGTAGATTTCTAATCCTTCCCAGCCGTTCGACTTCCCTACACCTTTCCATCAAAGCTTCACCTCATTACAAGTTTCAAGTCATGTTGTCACACCAACACTCCCAAATCCTATCGTGAAATTGGAATTTTAAATTTTATTGTATTAAATAGTTATGATCTTTGACCAGTGTTCAGATAATTTGATCTCAGAAACACCTTTGGCTTCAATTCTGTTTAGTATATTAACATTAGAAAGAAAAAAAAATAAAGTTAAAGTTAAAGGTGAGTCACAAATGAATGCGAAAATATAGTAAAAGTCAAATATTTAATGCTAAAGAATTCTTTATAGTTAATAAAAGAAATTATTGAAGAAATTATAAAAAAGTTAAGACACAATCTAATTGCAAGACGTATATGAAAAAGAGTTATAAGATTATGTAACTTGACCTTTTGCTAAAACAGATTAGAGTAAACTTCAATATAGTTTAAATCTAAATATAGTTGTTAATATTTACATTGCCTGCTGAAGTTCTTGCTAAATGATCAAGAAAATGACAATTGACTGTTTTTTCTTTTAATAATAAAGTTAATAATATTTTAAAATCATGGGTTCATCCAGCATTATTGTTTTTGTTTTTTTAAAAATTATCTATGTTTCAATGTTTTTTGTTTTATTTTTCATTCTTTTTTTTTTTTATTTTAATAAGGTTCTGTAAAAAATAATCAATAAATAGTCTATACACACCACTCGATCTTTCTTCAATATTTCAACCTTTTAATCAAAGGTTTTCATCAGGAATATAGTTACATCAATACGAAAAGAATGAAGAAATCGTTCTTCTTCTTCACATAAACAGAAAACAGAATAACAATCATGAAATTGCTTTTGTGGGAAGGAACTGTAAAGCAATTTCCTAAATTTTTCAATTTCGTTAATACAGCTGATAAAAATCTACAATTCACTTTTAAAAAAGAAAATAATAGCAAATTGCCTTTCTTAGATGTACTGATTGTCAATAATGAAAATATGATCACTTATGAGCACTATCACAAAAAACACCAAAGTGATCATGTTCTTAACTTCAATTCAAACTATAACATTTCCACAAAGAAAGCTATAATATTCAATAATCTTAGAAGAATAACTAGTTATACTGAAAACATAAAATTATGGAAGAATAAAATTGAAAAATTTAGTAAGAAATTAGAAGCTAATGAATACCCTATTAATTTTATCAAAGCTAATATTAATATGTTCAGAAATAATGAATAAAAAAGGCCAACACACTTGACTAGTATTTAAAAAAACATTTAACACATTAAAAATTACATAGGACACAACCGGTTTCGCCTCCTTTATGAGGCTTTGACGAGTGACAAAGATATTCGAAATACATGGGTATTTAAGGTCTTGCAAAGTCCCTTGGAATCATGGGAGGATGGGTGGTGCCATCTATCGGGAAGATGGGTGGCGCCATCTATCGGTGGAAATGAACCCTGCTGGCTCCCTCGATGGGAAAAAACGTGAACTTGCATGAGATTCGTCTGCTACATGAAGTCCACCAGGAAACGCCGTAGGGAAGATCTGGAAAAAGAAAAAAAAAAAAAAAAAAAAAAAAAGAAAATTCTAACTGAAGGAACTAAGGGGAATTATGAACCATGTCTCTGCCTCGCTCATCGAAACCATATTGATAAATGGCTCGAACCGATACACAATCGTTATAACAATGAGTAGTAGTCAAGATGTAAATGGACTCCTTGCACTTTCGAAGAAAATGATTAGTTTCATTGCAAATAATGCGAGGGTGGGACCAATCTATAGCATGCCCTGTTGTAGCGACATGTAAATAAGTTAAGTAATTATTATCTCTATTTCTAACAGCGGCTTCGTGCTGCGTTATGCGGCTATGAATGGCTTGACGTGTTTCTCCCAAATAAACACAGGAAAAACCCAAACACCTCAAAGCGTAAACAACGCCTCTGGGATTTGAACGGCGAGGGACTGTTGGCCCGGATCTAAGAAACCTAGAAATGCAATTATTAGATGGAGCAGTTAACGAAATGTTATAGGGACGTAACAATTTTCTTAAGGTTGGGAATATTACAGAATGAAAAGGAATGGAAACATACTGGGTATTGTTTCTTTCTACTGTAACGGCAGATGTATAAATATTGGAAATGGCTCTAGCAAGATGCGTATTAATGAATTGTGGGGGGTAATCATTATCAAGCAAAATGTTGCGAATAGTGAGCAACTCAGTATTGAAACTGTGTAAAGAATTGGATAATCTAAAGGCTCTATGCGCCGCCATGCTGATTACATTATGTATTTTACATTTATGTATTTCGAATATCTTTGTCACTCGTCAAAGCCTCATAAAGGAGGCGAAACCGGTTGTGTCCTATGTAATTTTTAATGTGTTAAATGTTTTTTTAAATACTAGTCAAGTGTGTTGGCCTTTTTTATTCATTATTTCTGAAATTATGCAAAACGCACGTTAAATTTTATTTAAAAAAACTAATATTAATATGTTCTTTAACAAAAGGAAGAAAAACGAATTGATAAAATCTAAAGATACAGAAAAAAATGATTATAAATATATTAGTCTACCAATTGGCTTCGAAGTAGATAAAAACATAAGGAAGACATGTTTTGAAAATAAAGTAAAAAAAATGTATTATAAGGGCATTAACCTATTTAAGAAGTATAAAGTTGATAAAACTAATATGCTTTTCAAAATGGGTATCATATATTCTTTGGAGTGTAGGGACTGCCATGAAATATATTGTGAAACCCCGAAGGAGTTCCCCTTTGGTTGGAGTGTTTGTTTTGTTTTAATATTTCACGTAGGTCTCAATGATTGAGAAAGTTATTTTAATATGTGTACTTAGCGTAGGTGGGTTTTTTTTATTGGGACACTTTTATTTAATTTGTTTTTATTTTATAAAATAGTAATCTGCCTACATTAATAAAATAATATTCTCCTTTGGAATATCACAATATATTTAATTACATTAGTAAAATAGTAATCTGCTTAGGCACATCACCATGTAATAAAATAAAAACAAATTAAATAAAAGTGAACCAATAAAAAAAAAACACCTACGCTAAGCACACATATCAAAATAACTTGTATACAATTTCTCAATCATTGAGACTTACGTGAAATATTAAAACAAAACAAACATTCCAACCAAAGGGGAACTCCTTCGGAGTTTCACAATGTATTGGAAGTACTGGCAGATCCCTAAAAGAACGCCTAGACGAACATATTAGAGCCTTTCAGCACAATAAGCGAGGAGGGTCCGATTGGGCAGATAACGCTTCAACTTTGCGATACAACGCTGATCCGATTATTGATATAATATAATTATGAGGTAGAAAGGTTTATTATAGAATCTGGTTTTATAAACTTATCAAAATGTATGAATAAACACAAGTCTCTAAAAATGAATGATATATCATTCGGGTTTTTTCAAAAAATTATGAGTAGGTCTAATAATAAATATGTGAAACAAAAATTAAAATTATTTTACTGTAAAAATTAAAATTTTAATAAATTTTAATGAAACTATTATTCAAATGTTGTGTGTCTTAACTTAATTATAAATTAAGTTACTATAATGCGTTTTTATAACGATCGCTACAATACATGTAAGTTAAGCTGCTATAATACTTGTAAGTTGAGCTACTATAATGTATCTTAAAAAAATGGCAACATGGTATTCAATTTCATGATTGTTATTCTGTCTTCTGTTTATCCGAAAAAGAAGAACCATTTCTTCATTCTTTTCTTATTGATGTAGCTATATTCCTGATGAAAACCTTTGATTAAAAGGTTGAAATATTGAAGAAAGATCGAGTGGTGTGTAAATTTATTGATTTATTATATTGAAATATCTTGGAAGGTCCTGTAAAATTTGCAATCTTTCTACCGTATTTTATTTGAAGCTTCAAGTATAAAAGAGGTGTTATTATAGTTGCGTTTATAGAAAATCTGTATAGATTGGGAAGAAGTTTTTCTTCTTTGTTATTGAAGTCAGCTTTATTATTTTAGAGAGATCTAATAGTCACATTTGAAACTGAAATGGCAATAGAGAGAAATTGAAGTGTTTTTTGTTATTGATTAGCCTTTGTTAACTGATTGTGCGATTTATTTCCGTCTTAGTCTACAAGAGGTAGAAGGTATCGTTGCTAGATGCTGTGTAGATGACAAATCATAAAACCTAGGCTAATTGAATAGAAGACTCTGTACCCACACGTGTCACGATGAGTGCTTCGGCAATTTCTAAACCATTGCAGGATATACAAAACTAGGAGGGGAAAAAATGAGGCCAAGGGAATTACAATCACATTGAACGACTTGAGTTAAAGAGTTTGGCAAACATCCTTCTACGTCATAACGTCCGTCAATGTAATTTAGTTGCTTATGTCTTTCTCTGATATAAAAAGAACGGATGGATACCTAACATTGATTATTATTTCTCAAGTGAGGTGTTTTTTTTTTAATAATTTAGAATCAAAACTATTGAAATCCTCTAAATAAATAGATAAAAATGAGAGAAAGTTGTTTCTTATTATTAAAATTCTTTTACCAAAGTTTCATTATGAGTATATTAAAATGTTGCGAAACGAAATAAGTTGCACTTAGGTTCACTGTTTTTCTAGGAAAATCAGTCTATCTTCTCTAATAACTTTTGAAAGAGGTATGTGCTGGTTGAGCAACTAACACGTGCAGATTAAAAATAACATTTAATTGAAAAGCTTTAGAATCTAAACAATGAATTTCTGTTGATGTCTCAACAATGCATATTAATCATTTCAGTAACTCCATTAAGTTTCACGCTTTGCCCTCAAAAGCTTTTTATCAACCTTAAAATTATAATCAATTAAAAAAACATTTTTTAATCAATTTTATCCAATGCTGAAAATCTATTTTTGAGAATCCAAAAGAGAGAAAGTTTGAACCCAGGATTTTAGAAATACATATAAATATTTTTTTATACTTTATAACTATAAGAATATAATTAGATTCTTGATATTCTTCCGAGGGTTGTACTTGGTAAAAAAAAAAAAAAAAAAAATTTTTTTAAATAAATTTATAAAAAAGATTTTAAAAATTTTTTTTTTTTTTTTAAACAAACTCGTAATTTAACGTTAATGATGTCGGTAACCTGACGTGAACGGCCCTATTTTCAGTATTTGGAAATTACGGAACCTGGTAGAATTCCGGATTTTGAAGAACAAAGGTTTCGTTGTTAAGAAGTTAAAAAATACCTTATAAATAAAATATTTTGCTTTTACTCTCAATTACCTGAACCAAAATATTTTTTTGAAGATATAAAATTTTAATTAAAAAAATAAAAATAAGTGAAATAAAAATAACTAAAAAAAAATACTGTGAATTTTATGAAATAAATGACTGTTTTACAGTCGATTTTATTAGTTTTAAAGAAAAAAAAACAGGAGACAGGGAGATATTAATAGGCATTATTATTGTTTCATTGTTTTCGTATGGGAAAGCAACGCTATTCGGGATTATTATGGTCCTGTAAAAGAATTCAAACAAAAAAGTTAAGGATATTCAGTTGAAATCCGGATATCCGTTCATTTTCCATGAAGTCAAAAGACTAAATGTTCTAGTAAGCTGAAATTTTAGAAATAGATTTTTGTTTACTTAAAGATAGGCTAGGTGTTGTTTGATTTTTGACACACATTGGAGTAACATGTAGACTTAGGACTAAAAAGAAAACACCAAAATACTTCGCCATTAAATAGCAATAATCACAGTAATTCTATAATTTTGAAGTGCTGAATAAATACTGAATATCATATCAAATTGTTATTTTATTTTACTGATAAACTACTTCTTTTTGGTAGAAAATAAACCCTTTGGAATCCCCAAACCAATATGACACAACTCATTGTTATTAAAAATAAAACATTAGTAGAAAAGCTAAACGTTGGCTGAGAAGTTTCATTATCCATTGCTTTTGAAGCAACCTTTCTTTTTAGGGATTCTTGCATGCGAACTACGTATATCTTGTTTTCAAAAAGATCGATTTCAATTTTAATATTTTAATATTCTAAGAAATCTATCGTGAACTATGTAATTAGAACCTTATTCTATTCTATTGACAAGAAGATATTTAAAGATTAAAAGCTTCCTCAACGAATTAACAATGAATTTATGTATTTGTCAGATTTAAATATTTTTCTGAATAATCTTAATACTCCATGGGCTTCTAAATCTCTTTTGTTTCTCTCTGTCTTTCTCGGTCGTTAATTTTAGAGAGTCGTTAATTTTAAATTTATAAATGAATACATGCAACAAACTTTTAGGGTATATAGGTTTGTAAAAATGGAACACTTTTTTATAAATCTGGGTCCAGAAACGTACCAATTCCTCTTTGCACCCCCTTTTTTTTAGTCCATTTCAATAGTTTGAAGATTCGCATATTACTTAATGGAGTACATTGTTGCATATATCACTGTGGTCGTTAGCACAATACATAATAATCATATGACACCAACTCACAAGTAAACCTTCTCTCCTTTGATACCGGTTTTCCAGAAACCCATATATTTTCTGAAAGCTTATGCCACAAGTAGAAAAACTGTGAAATCTTAGGGGCAGAGGGCCAAGCGTTTAGGAGCTATAGGACCCACAAA
This sequence comes from Thereuonema tuberculata, assembly GCA_023159025.1. Classification (NCBI taxonomy): domain Eukaryota; kingdom Metazoa; phylum Arthropoda; class Chilopoda; order Scutigeromorpha; family Scutigeridae; genus Thereuonema; species Thereuonema tuberculata. Next base: position 40,598,622 of record JAFIDM010000179.1, on the reverse strand, counting down.
GTATCAGTAAAGTGTATAGATGGACATATTCCCGTTGATTAAGTATGCTTTTTATAAGGGCGAATACTTGGACGACGAACCTGGGATGTGGATTTTACCAATGGATTACTGCTTCGATTCATTGACAAATGATGAGTGTGCAAAGTGTGAGGCTATCACTTTTGTAAAATGTGCAAATTGTGAACTGTCTTTTTGCCCGTCTCACTCTTATTTGATGAATTGCACATTGATTGTCTCTTGTAATAGATTTTGTTTGAAGTCAATAACAAGTCACATTTTCAACATCCGAACGTATATTGTTTCTTTTCAATGAGTTATGTCTTCCTATATATTGAGATCGCCACCTTCTTACCATATTATTACTTCATATAAATACGTGAAACGAGCATTTTAGCGACTTTTGGTGTCATGTTTCCAACACTTTACTGATACTTTGTGGGTCCTATAGCTTCTAAACGCTTGGCCCTCTGCCCCTAAGATTTCACAGTTTTTCTACTTGTGACATAAGCTTTCAGAAAATATATGGGTTTCCGGAAAACCGGTATCAAAGGAGAGAAGGTTTACTTGTCAGAAACATGCACTGGAGGCAAATACCTCCAAGTTCCTCAGTGTGTCCGCTGGAAGTTTTCTGACCATGGCAGAGGTCAGCAGTATTTGAAGCCAGAGAGTGCAAAGAATCACAGTGTTACAACTGGGCTGTCATTCGATGATGACCTTAACTACTTACAACTATTGAACATTTTCGAGTGAAGGCAAATTACCGGAGCAGGAAGAAGAGCTTAGTTACATCAAATGGGCTGATCTGGGACTTAGTAAAGTCAGAAGAAAAAAGTTGTTGGAGGAGTGGACGTCATTTCTAATACAGATATACCAAAAAAAATGGAAGAAATACTGGAGTTGGTTTCATAATTAAACGGGCTAAAAAATAATGTGGTATCAGTTGACAGTAATTCAGATAAAGTGGCAACAACAATCAACTTCTACGACAATTAGAGATATCAGCTTAATATAATTCAAATTTATGTTCCAACAACTAGTCATTCCGAAGAAGTAGTTGAAGATTTTTACGAATAGGTATAAAAAAAGCTAATGAGAAAAGTAAAGATCACTGAAGATTTACTATGGGGATTTTAATGCAAGAATTGATAAAGACGAAAGTTCTTTTAATAGGTTTGGATATGGAGAAAGAAACGAACGAGGAAACTTGTTAACTTAATTTACCGAAAATGTGATTTTTTTTTTGATTTTTTTTTATGAGCTCCTTTGAAAAATTTGAAGAATTGAAAAAATGAACCTGTCATTATTATTAGAAATCGTGAAGAAATTTTGAAATGTGTTAAAAGTTTTTACAGCAATTTATATGAAAATAGTGAAGATTAAAGTTTAAAGATTGTAAAGATTGTAAAGATTGAAGTTTAAAAGGCATACAAGACTGTAACTGAACTACCTCCATCCAGGAGGTCAAATACGCCATCAAAAGCATGAAGAAAGGAATCACGTAGCATTCTCAAAGAAGCAGGAGAAGAAATGGAAGGGATTATGGATAATGTTCCTACTAAATCTTTGGATGTACTAGAAGATTGAAAGAATGCAGTGATTATATTATCATTTAAAAAAGGAAAAAGAGATGATATTGGGAATTATAGGCCTGTCAACCTCTTGCCAGTTTTATACAAAATATTTATTAATATTACTATTAATCGTGACAGAAAACATTAGATTTCCTAACCAAGAGAGCAAGTTGGATTTCGTAGTGCATACGTTCATCCCAAAAATCCCCCCCAAAAGATGCCAGTCTATATTGGACTTGTTAACGGAGTCAGAAGCCTTTCCATGGTCAATATGTCTTTACTACTTTGAAAATCACGACACTGACACTAACTATCTAGAGCTTATCAAAAACATTTGTAAGGAACCGACGGCAATAGTTCGTTTGCACAAAGAAATAGAAAAAAATCAGGATAGGAAAAGATGTCAGATAGGGAGATATCATCTCTCCTAAACTATTTACTGAAGTACTTCAGTAAATATTGAGAAGATTAGACTTTGAAAAAAGAGGCATCAATATTAATGGTGACTATTTAAGCAATTCTTGGTTTGTAGACTATAGAGTTGTACTAGTTTAGATGCTACGGATTTGCAGTCGATGATACAAGAACTTGCCAATGAAAGCTTAAAAGTTGGATTAAGGCTAAACTCAAAGTAAACAATGATTATTTAATGGATTTATTAATAGGCAATGATACAACTTCCTTAATTATGAATTATAAATTTTATCACTTGTGTCTATCTTGGACAACAAATGATATAGATGGAAACATTATGTTGAAAATTTAGAATCAAACTGGCATGGAGTTCCTTTGGCAGAAATACTGCAATATGGAAAGCTGCATCGCCACTGGTTAGAGAGAAAACTTTTTAATCAATATATATTAGGCCTACTAATATTAACATAAGGAACTGAGACTTGGACGATGACCAGGAAAGCAAGTGCAGTCAATATAAAGAAGCATGGAAAGATACATGAAGGAATCAGGCGAGATACA
>JAFIDM010000179.1:40564946-40596066 GCA_023159025.1 Thereuonema tuberculata | reverse complement strand
TAAAATATTGACATACACCGATCAGTCTCCACAGACAGACACTAATCTTGAACAGCAGAAGATAATGCCATCTGCGCTACATAGCTTTCGAAGAACCAGTTTTAAACAACACGTCTACAGGGATCTTAACCGGTGCGGAACTTTACTCCTTGTTCATCATTTGGTTGGGTTTGATGAAATTTTGTATTGAAGCTTTTACAAAGTTCTTGTGAGTCTATCATCTCACGTGGTAGCCTGTAGTTGCTTGTCGATGGGCTGGATCCCCTGGTGGAGGTGGGAAATTTTTAACTTCTTCTACATCAGATGTTAAGCCTGTCCTGTGTAAAATGGATGAGAGATGTTTTCCAGAGACTAACTAGTAATCAAACCAGTCCTTCGACCTAACTGTGCTTGAACAGGTAATAAGTTCATCAGTTTCAATGCCTAGACAGGAGGTTTCGATTAAGTTTTTCACATAGATTCATTAACAGACTACTATAACCAGAAAAAATTGATATCGAAATAATACTAAGTATTGTGCTAATTCCAGATATATTAAATAAATAAATTTTCTTTATAAACTATTTTCTAGATCTCATTAACTTAACGTAAATTTGTATAAAGTTCTCTTGTACATCTAATAGAACTGTCAGCTTATGTACGAATTGATAAATCTCACGAAATTTCATAGGATGAAATACAAGCAAATTTGAATGCGACCAAACTACATCACTTTGACAATAATTATTTTCCTTATTTTGTTCTTGGAATTACTAAGTTATTGTCTCCAAAACTAACTTCATTAGCCTGACTTTGTTAAGCGTTCTTATTTACTGAGTTTAAAATGAAAGGAATCTGCGACTTTTAGGCTAAACTAATTTACAACTTGGTGCTGTATTTGCTTGATAGAAGCATATATGTGTACATGATTTACAACTGATCAGCTGACATATGTGGACTGATTGACTGATCAGCAGTCACATGATTGGTTAAATGATTTAGAAAAAGAAAACAAAAAAAACAACTAACTTAAATGCTTTTAGAAATCAAATTTGAAATTAACTAACTTTCGAACTTAACGGTTAAAATGTCAATTTAAAAGATTATCTGGCAGTGTTTTTTTACCTACTCACAGATTGAAATTAAAAATAAATCAATGTAATAACGTACATACATGCATAGTTCTCTGCCAAGGGCAGGTCCTTCACTGCTAACCCAGCATTCTCCAATCTTTCCTATTTTCTGCCTTCCTCTTCGTCTCATGTGTAATCGAGAAATAAAAAATAACGGACAATACGATATGGAATCCACAGAGACAGATGAGTGGAAAAGCAATAACTCTTAAACGTCCTTTACCTCTTAAATGAGTACAAAGATCAAAGGACTTATTTACTGTATAAGTCGCATGATTAAATTGCGATTCAACAGATTGTTCATCAAAACCGAGACTCTGGAGCTTTTCTAGTTTTGAATTTGATCTAAATGTTTATTGTGGAATTTAAACTGTTATCAACTACATCAAAAGACACAAACATTATTTTGAATGCTCTTGGAAGTCTAGGACAGAGTGTTTCACTCGCTATCGAACCCTGAATTTTCCCTTATAATTTTCAAGCTAATGGAAGTAATGCAGAGAAACTTGACACGGACATACCTTGGTTTAGGAAATGCACTTTGATTTCACAGCAAGTGTTGAAAGTGCTTGCCATTAGCATCAAGGCAATTTGAAAATTTCTAAGGGAAAATCAGGGTTAGATAGAGAGTGAAACACCCTGGAGCTTCGAAAATAAAGTTGATTTTAAACATAAATTCAGGGTAAACATGTACCTTGTTTCAACTTTCACAATGAGATTCTGGGACTGCTTTTTCACTCTTTTTAGTATTCATTCTCAGGAGTTATCCATTATTCAACAGCTCAAAAGATGCAATGATTCTGAAAACTAAACAAAACACAAATCGACAACATAAAATTGTTAATAATAAGTTAATGTTGTCGATTTGTTTTTTGTTTTTAAACCAAAAAGAGACTTTTGATAGTTTATCATTTGTTTTTTAATTTTAAAAAAGTTTTAAAGTTAAAAAAAAATCTACCTCCTAAGAGATCGAATCTTCTGTTTAGAAGCATTTTGCTTTAAATATATTGTATAGTAACAGCAAATGTGAGACAAAATCGCAGCCTAAATTGTCAAATTTTATTATTTTTAATTAATATTATCTTCATTCAGTTTTTCACATTTTACATTAGGCCTATATACAATGATGGTTTTGACAAATTCAGACATCTTTTTACATTTAACAATAATCGACAACGGGACCCCGGCCTATCTGCGCGAATTTTTAATACTCGTTGATTACCCGGATCTGTAGCGTGTCTGGGAATGCTGCCATCCGCAGTTGTAGTAATTTGACGGCTTACACTACAGGAAAAGATAACATTGTATTCAAAGTTAATATAAGTGGTTATAAACTCACTGGCTGCAAATCACAGGCAATTAGGATGTCGTATAATAGTAGATGCATGTCCATTTTCAGTTTAAATGTATTTTTTCCATCTAATACTTATTTTTAATGATGAATATTATTAACGTGCGGGAAGTAACAATAAAAAAAACGACCAATACCGCACAATAGGCCTACATATAAAAAAACTATTTAATAAAATGACATATTTCGAGATGCCCTAAGTAAACGGCTCTCTTCCTCAGATACAAAAGACCAACAGAGGAATTAAAATTTTATTTTTAAAAAAAATATCTTATGGAATATTACAACTAATTTTAAATTTACTTATTACTATTATTATTATTATTGTTTTTGACACTCTTATTGGAACAACATTTCTAATTAAAAAAAAAAAAGTTATTCAAAGTTTGTCAATTTATCTTGTATCATTATACGAATAATTCTAATAGTTCATTTTGGAGTTTGATATCCTCGGATTTACTATTCTACTTCTATTAGCAGTAAAAAAAGAATTGCCCTGGCAATATTAGATGATCACTTGAGCCAATTTTGTCAGATTACGCGATATGAACTACACTCGTATGAATGTATTACTAATGAAAAATATATTTTTATAATAAGTTCGTGAAGATGTTTTTCTTAAGCATTTTGGGGTGTTTATTTTTTACGTAATAGAAACGATATACAGGAAACAGCATCTCCGAGTAAACTTGAATTGAATACGTTTCAATGTAAAAACAAATTACTTTCAAATTTTCATCTTTACTAAAAACTAACTTCGTTTCTACTTCTGCTGTTGTGACTTATCCCCAGATCCATTTCTTTTTTTGGGTCATTAGTCAAAGAGCTACATTGTGATGGGATAATAAATACTATTGTCTTAAATTACAAAACGACAACAAATACCCCTTTGACAACTATTTAATCATTATATTTCGTCAACTCTATGCGAGATGACTTCTTCAGATGAAAAAAGAAAGGGATAACTTATCCCTCTTTTTTAAATTCATTTACATAAAAAGAATTTCAATAATAAAGGATTTCAATACAATTAAACTTTAACAATCTATAGTTTAGATAATAAGTTGTTGTATAACAATAAATTTGATAAACATTAAAAATGTAATTCAATGTGATACAATAATAATAATAATATAATGTATCAAAAATGAACAATGTTTCTTGTAAATATTATTTATATTTTCTTCTTTTAACTTTTTTTTAATTGTATTCACATGGTTTTTATTATATTCACGTAATTTCGTATTGGTTCCATGACAGTATTTTTCACTATAACATATCACCATTATTATCAATATTTATTCAATAATGGACTATTACATTTTTAATGTTTATCAAATTTATTATTATACGTCAAAAACTTATTATCTAAACTATAGATTGTTAAAGTTTAATTGTATTGAAATTCAGTGTTATTGAAATTCTGTTATGTAAATGAATTTAAGGAAGAGAGATAAGTTATCCCTATCCTTTTTCATCTGAAGAAATCATCTCGCATAGAGTTGACGAAATATAATGATTAAATAGTTGTCAAAGGACTATTTGTTGTTGTTTTGTAATTTAAAATGAAGTTTTGAAAGTTTCTCTCGAAATATTGCTGTCATTTGGGTAACTATCCAGGACAGTCAAGTCTTTGCCTCCTACGAAGAGAAACAAACTCAGAAGAAGAAAGAAACATCCAAGTCCCACTTCGGGATTCGAACTCAGATTCAGACGTATCAGCCTCGTGGCAGGCCGTTGCCTTGATCGCAAGGCTGTGCCTGACCGGCTTTTTTTCTTGTTGATGTATTGAACTTTACGCCCCTTACAACTCATTGTTTTGATTCTTTCTGACCACTTGTAACTCGTTTTTAGCTTTCAGTTGGCGTTCGGTTTTTATCTAATAAGTTCCTGAATTATTACACAGGTAATATATTGTCTTCTATTCTATTCGCACGGGTTTTGCATCGTTTTCCATATAATTCCTTAATTCTTAGCTCTTCCTTGATTAAATTCGCACCTGATCTAAATACGGTTATTGTTAATCGGCATTAGCGTCTCTCACAACCAAACTGATCCATTGTGTCTCGTCCAACAGAGTTAATTGTTTCAAAGTTTTCCTGAAAGAATTTTGTCAATTTCACGCGCAAATTTCTCCTAAAGGACTAAACAGAATTCGAATTTTCTAACATAAAGAAGAGATCGTTACTTTTCCGTAAAGGAAGTTTCAAAGATCTTTCATTGTATCAAATGATACAAACACAGACACGGCGATTTCATAGGTACCGTTGTAAATCTTAACACAGACTACATATATTCTTATTTTTCTTGGAAATCATGACTTGCAAAATATCTTTTCTTTCAGAATTTGTACTAATTTTGCTCAATTTACAAAACAAAAATAAAATAAAATAAATTTCAAAATTAATTTACTTAAACTAGTGAACTTCCTAAGCTTTTCGTAAAATTGGAAACATGGAGAAGGGACTTAGCGTAAATAAAAACCTTACATTTGGTAAAGGTTTAAGTTGTAAATTTACTTAATTGATAAATATTTTTCAAAATGCTCGAATGGAAAAATACAAAAAAGTAATGCTTATGAAAAAAAAAAAATACTCTGCATGTTTCTTTTATTTTAAATTAGAGAAAGTTACTCGAAACATTTCGGATAACAAAAAAAAAAAAAATAAATAACAGAATCTAATTACAGATATTGACATGATTCATCAATATTAAGATACTTCAATTGAAAAATTTTCAGTATTCATTAACGTCTAAAAATTAATTGTACTGTTAATTTTTAAGCCATTGATGCCACAAATGTTTTTCACTGTATGGCAGAAATTATTAGATGTCTTGGAGTGCTGCTAGTTTTTAATTTTTATTTTCTTTGTAAACATATTCAAAATGTGGTAATGATTCTTAGGCTATAAATCAGCGATTGTGGAGATAGGTTTTCATTTTTATTTATCCCTCCTTATGAGCAGATTAGATTAAGAAATTTTGGAATTTGTATTAAGGTTTACTTAAGAATCTGCAATTATCCAAATGTAACGTTTTTGTTTTGTAGTTTATCCTTTTAATCATTTTCTGAAAGATATTGCATCCTAAACATCTTCTGGAATTCATTTCATCTTTATTCTCTTAATTTCCTAACAACTTCTAGAAAACTTATTCTAAGTAAAACAAATAATATTTTCGAGGCTTGTTTCAAAGTAAAGTGAAAATTCGAGATTTTACTTTATTGTTTATTTAGTTTAACATAATTGTAAAATCAATGTAGTCAGTGTAAAAATACTGAATTAAATGCCTTTTAAGAAGAATGCTTTTCAGAATGTAGAATTGTAAAAAAGTTTCAAAAAAGATCTGATTTGATGAAGAAATATCATTGTATAATCAACAGTGGTTGAGACCAAATTATTCACTTGATGACATTTCGGAACGGCCATTTTACGCTCAATTGACGATCATCAACTGAGAGATCATCTATAAATAGAGAGGTCTCAATACGGAGATCATTAATCGTGAACAAGAATACGACACCTCCAAAAATTAAAATAAAACAATAAATACACATTAATAATAAAAACCTCGCTATTTAAAGATGACTATTCTCAGCTAATGATTGCCAATAAAGCGTGAAACGGTCGTTCTGAGATCTCATCGTGTAAGTAAGTTGGTCTTAACCCTGTTCCTTAGAATATACAATTTTACGTTTATTGTGCTTTTTTAATGCCTCAGGCAATTCATTTGAGGCTGGCGGAGGCCGGCACAAGAATTTTTCAGTTTTATTCTTAATGTGTGTTTATTGTTTTATTTTAATTTTTCCAAGTCTCATATTCCTGTTCACAATTAAATGTCATTGTCTTTTTTTCATTTGCTGTTTTTAACTGATTTAAGGATTAATTGTGCATCTAATAGAAATATTACTTACAAGAAATTGCTATTTAGAAGATGAGTTATTTTTAAAAAGCAGAAGATTCCTTAATGTATTCATATATTTGATAAAATTCGGAAATTTATAAATAAATTTCAGTGATACCTATCAAGCTTTGTGAAAATCGGTCTTGGTATGGAGTTTGCTTCTGTATATGAGACACTGATGGGACAAATCATTCACTAGGGGTTGTGAATTGATACGAAATACTTTGAAACCTTATTTCCTGACAGAATATTTTTCTTTCATAAGTTAATTGCAATCATGAAAGATATTTGATTTGCTAGGATTACATTGACTGACCTATGGTAGCGATCCTGTTTTTCTTTGTGCAAACACTGTAGGTAGTTCTTGACTTACCTACAGATCAAAACATATCCCATCTGTTAGGAAGACAGAAATAAAATCTTTCAGCGTAATCTTTTTAAATTGGCAAATTGTAATTAGTTGTTTTTGGATGAAATATTAGTTTTGATTTTAAAATATATTTTATGAATGTACATTTATCTTCTGTATCTGTATTCCTCTCTCGAATGTAAACAAATAAGAAATCTGCATTAGTTTCTTAAAACAATTTCTTTCAAGTAAAACATACTGAAAAATAAACAAATAAAGAAAGAAAGAAAATGAAGTTTCACTTGTTAATGGAATAATTATTTAATGCAAATACTATCCAAAAATCAAAATTAAATCTTACGCATTCAGTGTATGTCAACAGAATTTAGCGTAGCCTATATGCTTTTAAAATATTGAATTAGTTAGTTAATTTTTCTGCGATTCAAGTATTTAAAATTTAATGACAACATTTTTTTTATTATCTAAACATTGTTCGTTAAATTATTGCACAAATTTTAAATTAATACTTAATTCGAAATTAGGTTTTAATATTGTTTCATAGCAAACTTAAGATGGCAACGGCTAAATACAATTTTTTTATTTATTTATTTACTTTTTTTTATTTTTTTTTAAATATTGTTCAAGTCTGCAACTCATCCTATCTGTAAGTTAAGGTATTTTGCATCGTAAATAACTAACCACAATTGTTGCCATTTTTGAATGTTTAAGCAGTTAAAAAAATCTGTAATTTTGCTTAATAGATGTGGAAACATTGTAGTGTCAATTTTTAGTGCAAATAGTTTCAATAATAGTAATTCTATACTTAATAATAATAATAAAATAATTCCAAATGTAAAGGATTACGCTCGGATATCGTAGTAAGGCCTGAGTGATTAGCGGGGGAGGGGTTCAGTTTGAGGATTAAGTTGGAGACCAAATTAATCATGGTCACGTTTTAAGTTAACGTAAGTAAACAATGTATAGATTTTGAAGAAATTCACCGAGCGGTTTTAGCTGTTTCAAACAGATAATGAGAGACGAAAAAGTATTTAAATGGAATATTTAATGTTCTGTCTACGTATGTTCTGTCAAACAGTTTGCTTTCAGATTTTACAGCACAAGTCTTCAGGGTCAGATTTTATGTTAAAGGTTAAAATACAATAAAGAAATTTAAAAAAAAATTTGAAATCAGAAATTTTAGTATTTTTTTTTTTCAAAAATAATGTCGAATATGATTAAAAAATTATTTTAATCATTTTTTTTAAAGATCTATTTTAAATTGTAATAAACATCAGAAATAATGGTCTTCCGAATAACTTTATAATTTTTTGTTTTTTTATCAGAAAAAAAAAATAGAAAATTTAGGTTTTTATCCAATTTTGGAAATTACTTTTATTAACATTAATCACTTGAATCAAAATGTATCAAAGCTTTAGTTCTATTCTGCTAAGTTTAAGATTTTGTAAATAGTTTTCAAGGTATTATAACTTGTAGATGTTTCTCATGAAAATAACCCCAGATGGTGTTTTCCGTGGTGGGAGAATATGCGCTTGTAAATAGTTAATATTGCAGTGATTTGATAGGATGTTAATGTTTAGTAGATTGAAATAGATCAAACATTTAAGAATACAAAGATAGTTAAACTTACATAGTAACTAAAAATAGAATAATATAGTGATGTTTACTATCAAGTCTCTCACTTACAATAAATGAAAATAACAGCAATAATAAAATTTCACAGGAAATAATGGATCATAAAAAAAGTTTCCTTCTCATAAATATAGGTTTAAATGGAAATTTTGTTTTTTTATGATTTTTCGTAGGTCTATTTAAATTTTTGCTATTTCCTATGAAAATACGTTTATTTTCATATTTTTAGTTCTCGAGCATGCATTTATAACTTTTTAATAGAAGCTATATTTAGTGTATTGTTTACTAAGCTTTGTATTTAAAACTTATGGTTGCTGTTGTAATTAATTAAAGAAAAACGTTTCCTTATGAAAAGATAAAGATTAAACACAAGTGAAAAAAAGTACAGTTACAATTTAAAAAATAAACTTACAGTTTCACTTGTAGCAGCTGAAACTGAGCTTCTTTTTTACCTTTCCTATTATTACGCTTGTCAATCTTTTATGTTATCAAAATACTTATTTATAAACTTGTTGGATTTGTTAGGGTTTGAAAGCCACAAAAACCTGTTGGTGGAATTCTATGTATATATAAAATTGGGACACTTACCACTGCCAGCGTCACTGTGGTCTTCGGTCGTCCTTGTTAACTCCGGGTTGGTCACTTGAAGTCCGAAGATGGGCCCGGGCGGGAGGTAGCCGAACGGGGTGCCGGTGGCCACGGCCCGCAGCCCCATGGCGATGGCGTCCTCGGCGGCCTGCTGTCTCTTGAGAGCCACTTGAGCCGCCATCACCCTCTGTCTCTCGGCGATCAGGTTGCACTTAGGACAGGTGCAGTCCTTGAAGCGGCAATGGCGCTTGTGACCCTTCAGCCATGAAATCATCCCATGGTTCCGGCAGCGAGCGCACTTGGGCTTCCGGGCCCCTTTCTCGGTGGTCGGGTGACTGAGCAGCAGGTTGGGATTCATCGAGACGACGACGGCAGCAAAACAAGGGGACTGTCTACAAGGTCTTAAAGTTTAAAGATGGGCATTTTCTCTTCTTCTTTTTCGCTTCTTTCTTCGATTTGCCGGATGTTTCATAAACTCGAGCAAATTCAGTGAAATCCCAAAAGACAGGACAGGATTTAAACAGTGACGACAACCTTACACCAAAACCGAAGAATTCTTCAAGTGAAAAATTCTCACGACTTTGTCAATCGAAACAAACAGTACATTTTGAAATAGGCATGTTTGACTTTGAGATATAAATGAAAAAACAAATAACTAAACAAAATAATATAAAAATATTAAAATGAAGAAATAATTCTTTTCTCAATCACAGAATAAGGCCTCTTACCGTTGCTTAGTCTGTTTCGAAAAACCCGTTTTTTGTTTTGTTTTTTGTTTTAATCTTTCGATGTGTTCGATTTGTCAGTGTCGTCCTGAAGTGGCTGCTCAGTGTTGGAATGAATGAAGAATCGATTGAGCGATACAGTTCCCCCAATGAAACGAAACTTATGATTATTTCATGTAACCACGTTGGCTCCGCCTCTCTCTCGGTCCTCGCCACCCTCGCCCTCTAGCGTCAGGAAACGAAACAGAGGACGAGGATCTCCTTGTGCTTCTTCGGGACAGAAAGGCGGGAAGAAATTAACACTTCTAACAGCTGTAGTTGTCTGTCTTCCGCAAATATAATCTTGAAAGTTACAAAATATTGTAAATATAAAAGCGAGACTAGAGATCAGGTCCTTTAAGGAGACAGAATATTAGAATAGGATGCATAAAACCAGGGCCGCAGATGTGCAAGTTGTGCACTGCCGAAAGGCGCCTTAACAAGGATGGGGGAGTACAAATTGAGTTTTTAAAAGTCAATAATATTTTCAATAATTTTTCTACAATAAAAAATAGTCACATTCCAAACTTCCCGTCTAGTCTTTATCGTTGTCCTGTTTCTCAATAAATAAATAATAATAAAAAATAATAAAAATAAAATTATTAAGGGCTACAAAACTACTTTTTGCACAAAGGCGCCCTCAGGTCAGCAGCTGTCTTGCATAAAACTTCAATTTATATAACTTAGAGTAATAACTTTATTTTTTAAAATGAGCTGTCATCATATTTCATCTTCGAAAAATTTTTAAATTTACACTTTGTTTTTTTGTCATGAAACTAATATTTATGTTTACTGAAAAATTTAAAGTTTAAATTAAGTCTAATGTTGTAATAAAATAAATTATCATAAATCGTCGTTATACTAAAAATTCAATGAAAACTATTTAACATGTTATTCACTGTTTTCCAGCTACACTGTCAGAACTTCATCGGATTTTCTCCTTCCCCATCCTCCGTCCTTTGCATCAGAAATTATTATTGGTAATTCATGTGCCAATATTTTAATTGGAGGCCATTATAAACTCTTATTTCATAAAGATTCCAGAGAATAACACAATGAATCTAAAAATAACTGTGCTCTGCCTGCTTGGGTCTTCCCATACAAAATCTCTCCTATCCTAAATTTAAGCGGTTTCTATATAATAAAGCCTGAATATAATAGACTAAATATTCAATGGAAGGAATAAATGATTTATATACCGTATGTAACAGGAGACTACTTGTATTTTGACCATGCTGACAACAATTAACAATACTGTCAAGAGATGTTAGGGGCCCATAACCATTTTTAGAAATAATAAAAATGTGCTTAGCACGTCAGTTATTTTCTAATAATCTGTGGTGATACAACAAAAGTCATATCCATCAAAAAGAATTCGTGAACCCAGGATTTTGAAATTTTATGATTGTCGTAGTCAATCAATCAAAAAAAAATCTCGGGTATTTTTTTTTTTTGGGGGGGGGGGGGGGGTACAAAAAAACCGAAGAACTTTCAAAATAAAAAAAAACTGGTCCAAAATCCTACATTTCTTCTATTTTTAGATGCAATAGGAGGTTTTCTAATCCCTATCAACCCCTCAGTACGCAGTGCTTGGAAGTTCCAAATATATTTAAATGAAAAATATGAATAAATAAGCATTTCTCACTTTCAGAGCATTAATTACAATAGAACGTGGTACAGGAATATAATCCAGTTTTGTAAAAATACAAATTTCTATATTAGATTAGTTCACCAGACTTGAGTAAAACCGGCCTAAATTAATCGGAGGCCATTATAATCGTCGTCCTTCCACCCACAGCGTAACTGATCCTAATTCATCCGTTTCATTTGATCTGAGACCTCAAGTAACACACACAGATGCCAAAGGTCGTTTTGTTTGCTTGCATCTGATTGGCTGTGGCAACATTGTTGACACAGTTAAGAACTGCGCCATTGGCCAATGGCAATTCATGGGCGTCGGTGGAGGGGACCAAAGGCCCGTCCCTTCCGAAGCTCAGCAGGCGACGAAAGAGTGGCTCGGAAGCTCGACTTCGTCGTTATCGTCATTCCGTTCAATTTTAAAATAATTACTTGTATTATCAAACCACGTTACAGAATCACAGGTAAAATTTCTTCTTTTGCATTTCTCTGCTCAAAAACGGTGTTATGTGGGAATACGGAGAAAGGAGAATAGATCCACACCTGCTCCAGTTACTGTGCACGTATTTATATAAAAATAGATGTTTTTATGGGAGAGTAAGAAAAAAAAAAAACAACCTTTGCAAGATGATGAATTAGAATCGTTTAATTTACGAACTATTTCGACCTAATTATATGATTTTGACATTTATTAATAGTAGCCTATATTTCACTTGGGAAGAATTATTCGGAATTGTAATAGATTTAATAAATTATTTTTGAAGTTATTGCTGTTACATACGTCTCAGATCAGCATTTTTAAGACCCTAAAATGCAGGATTACCCTCGAAGACCTTGAATCATTGATTTAGGATGATCCTACTTCCGGAATAGCTTTATTAGCTGTCGCTTGACACTAACAGTATTTTAAAAATAGGCCTAATGGCGAGAATATTTATTTTAATTATTATTTTTTTAAATTGTAATAGGGCAGTGGTTACGTCATGCTAGGAGTAACTGTCTAAGTCCGAATTTCATGAAACATAAGGTTACGTCAAAATTGTAGCTTAATTACATAACGTAGCCTACAATCATTCAGTTGGTCGCCTTAACTACAAGACAACGTCCGATTTCATCAGATTTCAAATTCTTTTTAATGTAAATATTCAACAGATTTAGCGGTAATATAATACTTATTTAAAAAAATTAAATTAAAAAATGTGAAAGATTCATATTGGATTAAGTAACTAAAACTAATTGTTTACCCTCTTTTAAATAATCATAACTATTTTTTTAAAAACAGATATGTTAACCACGAATAAATGTAAATGAATTGAGATAGATAGATTATACTTATCCTGTCAATTTTAATTTCCTGGATAAAGTTGTTAATGTTTGGCAATTTACAACCCTTTAATACAACCTCAGTGCATCTGAGAATCACTGGACGACTTTTAAAACTGAAAACATTAATGTAACATTCCATTTCAGTTTCGCAGTTTTGAGTTTTTGATTAACTGTGATTATGAACGGAAATGTGTAACTTACTTTGATATGAATGTAATGTTTTTGAGCAAATTCAATATTATACATTTATACATAAAATATATATAAAAATATAAGTTATATATGAGACTATTACGTAAAGACTAGCATTAACTTCTCAATGTCACGCGATGTACATTGACATTGATGTACATTCCTTTTTCTGGCAGCAACAAAACTAATTGTTAAACACCAATAAAAAGTCGTGGCTCAAGTTTTCCTGATTATTCCCTGAATGAATGGAGATTTATCATTTGTTTTGTTGAATTATTACAAAAACAAAATACCAAAGTCGGTTGGTTATAAGGGTTCTGTAAACTATTGATAACTTGTTAACAATACTATTTCTGTTAAATTAAATTTTATTTCTATGTTATTTAGCACTAGTCATTGTTGCGGTGACTTATAAACAATATATCAGTGACACTGTTGATCAGATTTGTTAAATGGGTCTAAAGCCCTGTTTCCCAACGTGGGGCGGGCGCAGGGGGGCAATTTGATTGTTAAGGGGGGCAATTTGAAAATGGAAAATTTTTTTTGGTTGTGAAATTTAAAAAGTCCTTTTTTTTTTTTTTTAGTTGTGAAAGTTATATCTAATTTGGTGGGGCATAGAATACTTTAGATACTTTAGGTGGGGCATAGCACAAAAAAGGTTGGGAAACACTGGTAAAGGAATCTGAACCTTATTAAGTAATCACTTAAGTAATCACTATTTTTACAAAGATTACGACATAAATTAATCTCCGATTATTGATGTTATTTAACAAAAACAGAATTTGGGAAATATTATCAAAAATTTGAAAGACTACAAATAAAATTGATTAAAAAAAAATCCGAATTAAGTAACTTACTCTTTTTGCCAAATTTATATAATATTTTAATTTTAAGTTTGTTAACTTATGCTGTTACTAACTGAATCAAAAGTCTGTTCAATATTTAAATATTTAGGCCTATACACCTTCGAGTTTCAGAATTTAGAAAGTGGATATTCTTCATAATAATTGATTCCAAAATTTTTCGCTCCTTTTTAGTGATTCTTGTCAGTTCAAATTTTTACATAGTAAAGAATTGTAATGAACCTAGATGCTGTATCTAAATATTGGAATTTTCTCAAATCGCATTTCGGTGTCTAAATATCTCAACAAGGACACTACTAAGTGCTTTAAACGGTACATAAATGTTTTCCTGTTTTAAGCAAATCCTGTAATATTTTTTTCTTTCTGAAACAAATTGATGGACATTCATTTTTGAATTTTAAATTGAAAAAAAACTTTTTAACTCTTAAGATCATAAAAGAAAATTCATCCCCGTAGATGGTTGATTTGTTTTTGTTTTTTTTTTTCAATTAAAAATTCTTTAGTACTTCGGCTTCACTGCACATCTTCGAAGGTTATTGCAGAGAAGCAAACCACAAGGCTCGCATCGAGATTTAGTGTTCCGTTCTTCTTTGAAGATGCAGTAGACTCCCTCTTAACCGGCTTAAATGGGACCGAGGGTAAGCCGGTTAAGCGAAAATCCGGTTAAACCAGAAAAGTGAAATAAATTAAAGCTCAGATTTATTTGTTTTATAAATAAAACAATAAATACACAATTTAAATATTGCGTCATTTTATTCAATGTATTAAAGTATTATAAGTTATATACCATTAAAAAAATGAGTAACCTTTTTTTTGTTGAAGCCTAGAAGTTCGGCCGCATAGTTTCGCCATTTTTTTATCAGCATCACATCAATGGTATTGGCTACGTTGGATCTGAAATACATTCGATACCGATACTAAAAAACGAAACACGAGTTGTTTTTTTTAGGTATTTTTTACATTTTAAAGATAAAAAAAAATTCGGCCGGTTAAACGAAGTCCGGTTAAGAGGGAGTCTAATGTACTTCGAGATTTTGTTGTATCTGTAACATGACAGTAATTACATAGCTGTATTAAATAGATAGACATTTTTATAACGGTCGAATTAAAATCTGAAATATGCGGTCTTCAATTACCGACGCCAGTTTTCAACAATCACTTAACTTTATCAGCATCTTGCAGTCATTATCGTAACTAACTACGAAATCGCAAGTCTTAATATTTTTAACCTCCAATAAAAAAAAAAAAAAGAAAGAAACACGAATAATCAATAATATCTTCAAAATACGAGGAATTAACTTAAATTTTATTTCAAAAATCTTCTGTGCTCTGATTAAATTATTCTTGGAAAGAAAGTTATAAAGCTAAATTGAAAAATCTCAAATATGTAATTAAATATGTTTATTTTTAGTATGATTAAAAAAAGCTGTATATTTGAAGTGGATGAAAAATTGATTTGAACGGTAAAACGAATGATTATTTATTAATCTATCTTTTTGTTAAAGAGTAAAGTTAACAGCAGGACCAGGTATCAACTGGTAATTGGCTGAAGAAACCAGGTTCAATTTTTCTTTGGCTCGTTTCCGGACGGAATTCACCCAAGCCATTGTAAAAGGACCAAATTTCTTCGTGGACGATGAGGGTTATGATAAAGGCGGAATATGTGTAAGGCTCATCACCCAACTTAGTCCAGTGTTCACGAAGCGCCACAAGTCTCATCATCTGAGACCTTTTGGGCCATCTAAGCTTGATGTGGGATCCTTTAACTAAAATACATCAGCTACTGCATTTTTATAATTAATTGATTAAATCATCGTCAAATTGTCGATGACTGTTGGCTTAAAAATTACAAATTGAATATGAAATTGTATTTTAGTTAATTTTATTCTTATATTCTTTAGGAAATTAAAAAAAAAATCAATTCATAAAACTTATTAAATCAAGGATTATAAGTTTAATCATTGCAATTATCTAGAGATAACTACAATATAGATTCCGTATTATAAAAATTATTCTGTATTGTATTATGCATATTATAGACATAAATTATTATAAGCTTTGGATATTAAATTATCAATTCCCTTTTAGTTTGTTAATAGTTCATATTCGTGTAAAGTTGTTTATACTCGTATCCTAATATACTTCCTTCGTTTTGATTAGCGAAACGAAGAATCGACGTTAGTCATGAAATCAGTTTTTAATCAGTTTTTACTTTTTCAATATATACTTGCAAATATTTGGTTTTTGATTTCCAGCAACATTAGACCATTTTTAAAAAATAGCATTGCTGTTGTTATGTATTGAGTATGCAACTTAAAGTTGTTGTGGTAGATTGAATAGAGACTGGAAGGAGAGGGTTCAATCCTGACGGTAATCTTGCATTTTTCACCGAAAAGATTGGGTTATTATTGGAATAATATTGGGTTAATATTGAAAATATTGGGTTAACATTGAAAATAGTGAGTTAATATTGGGTTAATATTGAAAATATCGGGTTAATATTGGGATAATATTGGGTTAACATTAAAAATATTGGGTTAGTATTGGGTTAAAATATTGGGTTAACATTGAAAATATTGAGTTAATATTGGGTTAATATCGAAAATATTGGGTTAATATTGGGATAATATTGGGTTAATATTGAAAATATTGGTTTAACATTAAAATATTGGGTTAACATTGAAAATATTGGGTTAACATTAAAAATATTGGGTTAATATTGAAAATTTTGGGTTTACATTGAAAATATTGGGAAAATAGATTTCTTCCTGATTTTAATATGACCGTCCGACTCTCCCTTCACCCGTTCGGCTAGTGATCGCAGGAGTTACTACCTTCTGTGCAGTTTTGAGAATACAGGCGATGCTTGTAATTTTTCTTTAAGTATTTATCAGTTGAATCTACCAAAATATTCGAAGCAAAAGAAGTCGCCGATAATTGTAATATCTTCAATATTAAGAGCATTAAAAAAAAATGAAAAGAATACAATTAAATTCTTAGGCAAAAAAAAAAAAAAAGGTTGAATAAGAAAGAATTTAGTTAATAAAAATTAAATTTTGAGAATATAGAAATAATATAGGGACAAGAAGTATAAAGCTTAAATAATACTTAGACAATGAGCGGAGCATCAGCTAACCGTGACAGGCAATTTTCTTATCAACTTAAAATTCTTGTTTTAAGTTTAGCAGATTCATTTAAAAAATAATCTTAAAATACACTTTGTAAGCTGTATTATGAGAAATCCTTTCTTAATGTGTTGGCTACCAAATGTAGCTCATAAATGGCGACAGTGTCCTTACTATGAGCAACAGGGTTAACTCTGGTAGATGGGATCTGACAGCCGGTAGCCGTCAGCCGGCAGAGGGGATGAGACAAGCAAAATCAATTAGCTCGGCGACACTGTGTCAACACCGGCAACTTGTGTGAGACGAGGCAATGTTTAATGGGAAACAGAGAATAGAAGATAAAGATGATGATAAGAATAGAGGCGAAACAATCCACCAAATGGAAGCTATCAGTGTTTCAAAAGAAATACAGTCTAGAACTTTGGCTACTTATATAACTTACGATTTCAATGTTGCGTATCGAACAAAATGCCATTGCTGTATTGATTTTATTTCAGAATATCAAATATTGGATAAATATTTATAGAACACAGAATTAATAGTTTCTATTTGGTAGACTGTTGAAATAACAAATATTATACTAGGCCTATAATATTATTATTCATTGTTTCACATTTAACGTGCAGAAATCATTTCCTAATGAATTTCGGCAAAAAAATAAATAAAAAAAATAAAGCATATTTCAAAGGTTTTTAATAAGTTATTCATATAAAATTGTACAGTCCTATTATGAATTATAGTTTTCGAAAGTTGCTGACTGTGACCAAAACAAAATCGACCATGAAGGACACTTTAAGTGGCATTTAGATGAAGAGAATTGGAACTGATTCAAATTTCAGTAAAAAAACATTTATTTATTTATTTATTTATTGATCAATAGCAGCGTTGTTGTTTTATTATTAGTAGTGTTGAGCGACTTCTGGCTGCTATGAATGCTGATATATGACGTGGATGGAGTGAAATAAAATTCTAATGTTGTATGCTTGATACATTGATGCCAACACACATAATTAGGCTAAAGATAAACAAATGTACAATTAAAATACGACCGGTTTCACTAGCGGACCGTCTAGCATCCGCAGGTGAATGTAACCAAGTCGTCCAAGTGGTTCTAATGTTGTCTTGTGGCAGATCCCGCCAAACTTGCTGCAACTGCTGCTCCAAATTGCGGATATTCAAATGCAGTTGACATCTAGAAAAAGTTTGAGAACTTGGCTGGTCAAGAGCGGGTTTCAATTGCTTAGAGGCACTGCTGGGAAACAGTGTGCAGTGTGGGGATGTGCATTATCCTCTTGGAAAACTGCTCCTGGCAGGCGTGACATAAAGGGCAAAATGAAGGGTTGGTTATCTTGTTTTGTTACGGTGCTCTTAAGAAATTCGTAAAACTGGGTCAAGTGGAGATGACTGATTTGTCGATCAGTCGAACTACGCTTAGTTATGTCTACAATAAGAAGCTGTCTAGTCCGCTGTCGATAAACGAACAGATATTACACATTCAGAAATAAATAATCCTTCGAATAAAAACATTGCTTTATCCTATCTACTGAATGCATTTCAAAAACTGTTTTTAATTGTTTAAAATAAGCTTTTTCGATATTACCGAAACGTCCTCCAGTTAGCAGAGCTTTTTGGATAAATGTCGCCAACAAGTTTCATGATTTTATAAAATATCCTTCAAACAGTTATAAAAAAGTATCCTGTGACAGATTCTGATATAGAATAAATGATATTTGGACAAAACAGTATTTCTTTTCAAAAGATTCCTTATTTAAAGAATAGAGAAATATTTTTGTAACAGAAATCCTATTTTAAAAAAAATTAAAAATAAGCTTAACGGGCTGTGAAATAAGTTATAAAGAAAAAGAAAAACAGCACCTGAATAAGAAATTAAGAAGAGATTGCCTTTCTGATTTTAGATTATGGGGAGGAGTTGGGAACGGCCGTTTCGTCCTTCAACGGACTCATCAGCCCAACCCAGCCTCAACCCTAACCAAATCAGAAAGGCAAGATCTTCTTGGTGAAAACCACTGTCAGCCTGGCAGTGGTCCCACTCACAATAAAGAACAAGAAAACAAATTGCTGCGTCGTCCGACGCCAGCAACACCTTTTCCTACAAACTGAGTAGGCATAAAGGATTTAATGATAGAATAGAAGATTCAAAACAAGACATAATAATATTAAAAATAAGCTTAACGTGCTGTTTTTCTTTTTCTTTATAAGAAATCCTATTTCAATGTGATTTTCGATTCGCTGACAACGAGAGCTTCAGTTGTTTTGTTCTCGCAAAATACAACATTAAACGTTGAGGGCCATTACTTTTTCATCGCTTTCTCATCAGGTTTCCATCGAAATCCTCCATAGAATCACCCACATTTCACTTCTGTAAAGGCTGCCTAAGAATTTGATTGTATCATTTGAAAACAGTGCAGATGAAGACATCTTTAGACAAGATGCAATGATGTTGACAAATTGTGATAAAAAACATGATTTGTTTCTATGAAAGCTGATAAACACAGAGGTCTCTCAGTATATTTACAAACGTAGACGCGGTCGGCCAAAAGTCCACACTTTTCAAATTATTAGCTGCTGTCTTTTGTTTGAATTTTTGAATGTATAATGCCTAAAAGTTTTTCTACTAAATGTCTCTATAAATTGTTGTTCTATTACTTTGTTTGCTATCGATTATTTGAAGTCGAGATATCAAAACAGGACTTTTGTTATAAAGGCATTCTTATCTTCTATAATAATAATAATAAAAAAAAACGACATAGTAATACCTAGAGATACGAGCGTACCGACATACGAGTATGCCGAGATACGAGCAAGCCTTCCAGCAAATTTTTGCTTTGAGATACGAGTAAAGATTTGAGAAACGAGCACGCTTACAGACGCTACTGGTCGTGCTTCGGCGCTTTTTGACGACACGTGCATTATTTATTTCCGTAATATTTTGAAAGGGAGACAGAAACAAATCTCCCTCGATAGGTATTTCATTAAAAGACTTGCGCCAAGGGAAAGTAAGGGTAGTCAGGAGAAAAAAATTAAGAAAAGTGAAGAAAAGTAAAGAATACAAATCGAAAAAAGCAAAAAAAAAATAGAATTAACTTAGCTTATGTATTTTTTTTTTTTTTTACTTTTCTAAGTTTACGTAAGTTAGGTATGGTACGGAATCAACTGTCTACATATGGGCCAACTCTCTTCCCGCCCTTATTTCCTCCCTCCCTCCTCCTCCTCCGCACATGCCGCCATTAGCCGCTACTGTATCGTCTGTCAGTAAGAACTCATAATTGAAACCACATTTTATTTTATATCACAGGAATCCTTATATATTTTTTTTTGTGTATAGAGACATATAGCAATTAAAAACATGTTATTTTCCATTATTATTAACACTAATAAGAGAGGTTTTTAGAGGGCAGGACCCGATTAATTTTTTTTCTGTTATTTCTTATGGGATAAAATGATTTGAGATACGAGCACCTCGAGTTACGATCTCTATCCTGGAACGGATTATGCTCGTATCTCAAGGTATTACTGTATCACAAAGCCTATAACATGATTCTAATCATCAACTCGGCAACTTGACGATCCTTCACAAATGTGCAGGTTCGAATCCAATTCGGAAAAAGCAAGACCTATTACAAATATCTTGCTCCGGAAAAAATGCAAACTTTGTCTATTGATTTTTGAATATTTGCTATCACCAATGCTAATAGGTAGGGTTTACTATAGCAAATTACACTTTTAGATAGACTCTTCTGCAGAATATACTTCCGAATTCCAAACATATTTCAAAGAGATCGTTAAATTACATCAGAAATCGAAAATATCGAAATTTCAAAATATCAAGTATTTCCACATACAGCACTGTACAAAACTTCAAATTATTCTATATTTTAGATGTCAGAAGACCTTTTCTTGGCTTCACAACATTGCTAACAATCAAGGGTTAGGAGAATTTTTCTTTTTCTAAAAGAATTATAGCAGCTAAACAATTAAAAAAAATAATAAACCATTTCTGTTCAAGAATTCACTTAAATCCCTTTCGTAAAAGGACAAGTTTCGGCTTTTTCTGGTCTCTTCCTCAGAATTCCGTCAGAATTAGAATTTGTTTATTTTAGCGATGGGAGCGTAACAAGTGACGTCGTTGCAACCAATTGCTATACAGAAAATCTGTGATAGGAAATCACTGAGAACAACACACACACATACACATTAAAAAAATGACAGTATATTTAAAGATAAAAATACACAACCGGTTTCGCCCTCACAAATTTCCAGCATCATCTGGTGACAAATATAATAAAACGTCAAAAATTACCTCGGAAAGTACAGCACGTGACCATCGCTGTCGTCGTATCCCGTTTTCATCAATGGCAAAGTTCTAGTAGGAGAAGTGATTCATACCTAGGTGAATAATGATTTCTTCCTTGAAAAAGAATTTATGATTACTTTCTGCAGTATGTAGGGGACTAATGTGATAGTGTAATGTAAAGCAAGATTTTGTATATTATACAGCGGTCGTGTATTTTTATCTTTAAATATACAGTGGAACCCCGCCATTCGTCCGTCTCGCTACTCGTACAACTCGTTATTCGTCCAACTTTTTCAAGTAAAATTCAACTCGCCATTCGGACTAGCCCCGCGATTCGGACAGCGTAACCTTGTTACTGGCAGCGCCACGCGGTCGCTTCAGTTCAGTCTCGTATTAGCTTCGTACGCTACGCATCATCCACGCAAGCTTCATGAAACTTTGTGATATTTTATTGTTATTTTCATTAAAAATAGTGCAGCCATGGGTCCAAAAAAGATTACTGATTCAACCAAGCCTAAACGGAAAGCAGTGAGAACGACAATTGAATTGAAAAAAAAGAACTCGTTGCGAAGTTTGATAGTGGAACTCGTGTCTCTGACCTGGCAACTCAGTACGGCATGGCGAAATCAACCATATCGTCTATACTGAAAAAGAAAGACATAATAAGAGAGGCCTATATATTTATTGTTTTCATAGTTTTTACGTATTTTAGGCTTAAAATATTATTATAAAATTTTAAATAAGCAATCATCTTGGGTCTGGAACGGATTAATCCAATTTACATTATATTTTATGTGAAAAAATGATTCGCCATTCGTACAAATCGCCATTCGAATTGCCTCCTGGAACGGATTGTGTACGAATAGCGAGGTTCCACTGTATCATTTTTTTAATATGTAATTTCCTAGTAAATTTATCCTCAAGTTAAAGCGTATTTTTTATCAAATCTTTCTTTTCTTAAAGTCCCAATATTAGGAGAATTATCAGTGATGGAACCGAGTTTGCTCGCCTGTGATCACGATAAGTCAAATAAATATATATCCTTGGAAAATAGTCACACGAATATGGCTATGCAATAAGAGTTTTCTTAATTAATTGAACTCTTTAAATATGAATCCAGGGTTTAAAATGAGTTTTATATACCATCATTAATGGTATCACATTAACTGCTAATTCTCTAATCCAGAAAGCTGATATTTTAAATAGAGCTGTAAGTTGCACAGTGAGAGCTCCTTTCTTTGGGTTAGATTAGTAGTATATTAAGATATTGTATCATCCAAGTAAATAGTTTCCATTCGTTAATTCGAAAATCAGCACGTCACTTATCTTTATTTACGACACTGGTAGCGTACGACCGTCAATCTCAAGCACCTCATAAAAGAAGAAATTTTAAATAACCTTTTAGCTAAATAAAAAATTATATAAAAGCATTTTTTTTCAATTGGGATTCATGTAAAAACAAAAAAGGGTCTTGTGTTTGTAATAATCAACGCCTTAACCGCAGTGGTATGCATCGTCTACGTCGATAATTATTTAGTATTTCCCAATAGAAAACGGATTATTAACAATCTTTAACGTGCGTAAGTTATGTAATAGATATAAATTATTTAATAAACTTAATTCAGTAAGGCCACCGCACATGATTATGTTATGTATTTTTTTTAAATAAAAGTAATATACTATTGAAAACAGGTTTGTAATGAAGTTAATATGAAATGTGATCCATGTATAATCAAACGGAATGTTAATTTCTAAACAATTTATTTCTTAATTGACGAAAATAGACGAGAACAATTTTAATTTTAATTAGAAATTCAAAAAAACCCTTTTAATTTTGAAGAGTTCAGGGTCTATTGATATACTCCTCTTCATAGCATATTATAGAATTTTTACAAATTTATGGTTATTATTGTCAAGATAATAAAACCCAAACCTTACATCTTATAATACTTTGGAGTTCGTAAGTACATGTTCTAGACACATTTATAAACTAAAGCTCCATTGCTAAAGTGCCTCAATTTACACTTGTCAGCAGAAAAATCGCACAGTTGCATTTTTTTTACTTTTTGTTTTATTTTCATCGCGATTTGCAATTTTTGTTTGAATCAAATTAATGTCAATTTAAAGATAGTTTCATCACCTATCCAATGATGCGACTTAAGTGTGTATTGCGTGTCAGTAGAGTGCTTTTTGGAGGAATCTCCTAGCCTACCAGAAAACCTCGTTTTCGCACAGCCTGGGAAATGGTAATTAAAACAAAATTCAATACAAACATTTATAAAACAATCTTTATTAATAACGGGTATTCTCTCCTCTAGCTTTAATTATGGCCCTCATTCAATTTTTCATCGATTTTATCAATTTGGAGTGTTGTTCTATTGTTGTTATTGTCTTGGTTTTGAAGACAACACTTACGTGGTATCATTGTTTACGTGATGAAACGATCTTTAATTTGACATTATTTTGATTCAACAAAATATGGGAATCGCAAGGAAAAAAAAAAAAAAAATGCAACTGCAACGATTTTTCTGCTCTCACGTGTATATTTTATATTTATGTTATTCCAAAGAAGCTTTAAAAATTCTTTGAATTCCGAAATCTCTGCTTCGTCCTTGTATCTGCCGTTGGCCGCCAGCTGTCAGGAGAAACAGGCCGAGCTCATCATCGGCCATTGCTTGCTTTTTAACTCAGCAACAAGTTCATTGCGACTTAAACCAAATAAACATTGACACTCGAGGAATGCTTTGCACAAGCTAATAATAAGATCCCACAACACGAATTTAGCAGACTGAAAAACAATCGGAGTTGCTAAACGGGTCATCTTCATTCAGATGATCCATTGCATCGTCACCACAGAAGGCCAATCACTTGTCAGCCATTCCTGTATCGAAATATTTCGCTATTGTTAAACTGACTGTACCAATAGATTAGGAAAAAATTAAAAGTATATCATTTGAAATGCGTCATTTTTAAATGGCATTTGATGGAAGTTTTCTTAATTCCATTAATTTTCTAATATTACCGCAATTTTTTAAAAGATTTTTAAAAACTTTAATTTCCTTATGTAGGCGGTCTTTTGTTCTTGCCTGTATAAACATAGATAGTTAATGCAGTATTATAGTATTTCGTTGTAGTCTATAGTTTCATTAAAGCTTTAGTTTTTATACGCCAATATAAGTCAATTATATAGGAAGCCTTGATCTGACTTTAATATTCGCATAGTCCTAATCCTTAATATAACGACAACTTCTTTAATTTCCACGATATTTCATCCTTCTTTACGAAGGACTTCCTCAGGTGGTACCAAAGGACAAGAAACCATTCTTCTTCCTCTAATTTCATTAGGATTACAAATAAGAACTAAAATAAATCATTTTCGTATTCAAATTAACAAATGAAAAGTTAAAAGAGAGACTCACGATCGAATCATATTTGATCAATTTCAAAAATTATATTAATAAGGATAAGTTTCTTCAAATGAGTAGTGCATCATTTGGATAGATTAAAGAATTTATGAAAATATGTTTTTAGATATTAATGAAATTAATGTGTTAATTGTTATTAATAACAATGTTATAGATTACGATAGTGTTCATTTGTTAACTTGAATACAAAAATGTTTTAAAAATTGCCTATCTTATATAAGCACGAGTAGTTTTTAAATAAAAACAAGTTAAAATTCACAACGTTTCTGACCTTCTGCTAGCTAAGATCCATTTTTCAAGTGTTTTAAAAAATTTAAAAATACATCCTCCACTACTGAATTCGTTTCTGAAAATTTCCATTAAAAAGTTAAGTTTTAAAAATTTCCATTTTAAAAATTTTTTTAAAATACTTGAAAATGGATCTTAGCTAGGAGAAGATCAGAAACGTTGTGAATTTTAGCTTGTTTTTATTTAAAAACTACTCGTGCTTATATAAGGTAGGCAATTTGTAATTTGTAATTAGCACGTTTTTTTTTTAATGAACAAAAATGTTTTATTTTAGTTCTTATTTGTAATCCTAATGAAATGTAGAGGAATAAGAATAGTTTCTTGTCCTCTGATACCACCTGATGAAGTCCTTCGCAAAGGAGGACGAAATATCGTGCAAATTAAAGGAGTTGTTTGTATTAAGGATTTCTAGGAGTATAGTATTTACAGGATATATTAAAGAAGCTTAATATTCGCATAGTATTAAAGATTTGGTCTAGCGTTTGTTAACACCCATAACATGCATCGGAGAAGAAAAAAAATGGGTTTATAACGAAGTTTTCAATGTGATGAATCTGAATATTTTGGTCAAAATTGAATCTGTACTTAAGGCTCTTACGAGTACGAATTACCGTTGCAATTAAAAGTTGTCATTAAAACACTATAATCAAAATGAATTCTTTTTCTAAAATGTGAAATCTTACTAGTAAGTTTACGTTTTTTTAAGATTGTTGTTTTAAGTTTCCAAATATGCACTAGGTGAGATCTCAATTAGACAGGAACTGCCAAGCTAACTATTTTTTTATTATTATTTAATTGGGAAGATTTAAACTACTAAGAAGATTATAATAAAAATTTAACGTGTTTAGTATAAATAAGCAATAAACCAAGAAGGCACCAAAGGTAAACAAAAGATTTCGCCTCTGAGCTATCAACAGTGGAAGTGTGAGACAGCCGTTTCCTCCTCTTTATGGACTCATCAGCCACACAAACCCTCTGCCGAAAGCTCAGATCGCCAAACCAAGGGAATCCACCCACGCACCCGCCAGTGGATTCCTAATAAAATAAAAGCAATACAAAAAATCAAAACTAAAGAAAAAGCTCCAATTCCTGGGCTGAGAATCCGTCAAGAAACCTTACTTGGTTTGGCGATCTGAGCTTTTGGCAGAGGGTTTGTGTGGCTGATGAGTCCATAAAGAGGAGAAACCCCCATCTCACACTCCAACTGTTGATAGCTGAGAGGCGAAATCTTTTGTTTACCTTTAATACCTTCTTGGTTTATTTCTTAAGATTATTAAATGGAAAAAAAAAAAAATCTGAAATTTTTTGAACAGCCCAGTTCCACTTGATGAGATCAAATTATTATCTGTTAATTAATAGGCTTATTTCTTATTTTTTTTTTTCATTTCTGTATGTTTTTATAATATTTATTTTGTTTGGACTTCATATCCTCCATTCGGAAACCAGTGCTATTTAGATGTCCTTGATATTCTAAGAATAAGATTCATTAATATCTTGAAAAAATGTGCCCTTATTTGGTAGAAATATTCACTAAACTAAAACAAATTGCAAAAATATGTAGGTGCACAGTAAAAAATCGTCTTTCAATAAGAACCGTATTGTTATAAACTTAAATAAATGTATTTTAAATAAAGATGGAAATAAAGATCCAGAAAAAAAAATGACATAAAAATCGTGGGTCCTAATGAGTTCCGTGCAAGTCAATTCTATAATATAGCATCTCAGGACAGATTTGTTCCTAGAGATCTTCTCTCGTCAGCTTGAACAAATCAAAAGATTTTGATACATTCATGCTGCTGCCGTCGTAGATGAACTACGATTTCAAGTGAAAACATAAGTAGTTCTGCGTTCGTTTCCAGCTGACGAGATGATGGTTGAAACAGGTCTGTCCTAAGAAGATCTGAAACTCGCTTTTAGATCGACCGGCGCGGCGCGGCGTTTCCAAAATTCTTTATAAGGGGTCGTCCATTAATTACGTGAGGTCAAAAGAGGGGGGGGGTCAACGAAAATCTCACGTCAACTTTTTCATTCAGAGAATATACGTATTATAATAGATTACAACATTTTGTAATATTGACTTTCTGAACTTTGATTTTTTGACTTTTTGAAATCTCACGTGAAGGAGGGGGGTCCAAATTTTTTTAAAAAACACCTCACGTAATTAATGGACGGCCCCTAAAGTATCACTATAAGGAATTAAGGAAGAGAAACAGGAGACGACTCGACTAGGGTTGCTTTTTTTTTATTATTTATTTATTAAACTAACACAAATCAAACCAATATAAAAGTATTATCTATGCACTGGGGTTTTTTAGGTCACTTCTTTAATAACATATTTAGAAACATTAAAAGATCTCTTATTTCTAATTTACTTTTTTAAAAATATTTGTTTAATACTGAATGGTAAGCTTATTTAATACCCAAAATTGTTAAATAACTTTAAACAAACACACACCCAAAGTAAGAAATATACTTCTCAGTTGATACAAGCATAAGAAAGAGTATAAAAATAACTTTGAAAGATAACACATTTTTAAGAAAAAAATCCCTAAACTACTATGGATTTGTTACTTCTATAATCTCGTAATATTTATTAAAATCTGTCTATATTAATAAGTGTAGGAATTTGGTATTAAATTACGATAGATAAATATACTTGAAACAACAAACAAACCTGGATTCTCCGCATCAGTTTATAAATTTCAAACGTTAAGACGTACGATCTATTATCAATTTGTAAATCTTTTATTTAATGCCGTTTAGTTTAAAAATGTGAAATATATATTATACTTTGCTTTAAAACATTTAAAATACAGGCTATCCTATTTGTCTAAAACTTATAATGAATTGAATTAGAATTTAAGAATAAATAAAATCAGATTCAAAATCGTCGATTTCCTTAGACATATTATTTTCTACTTCAATAATTTAAGATACTTAATATTTAAGCCGTGTTTACATAAATATACAGCATTTTTATTAAAAGAAATGCTGTCAATGATTACTAAATTTCCAAAAGAATCTTAAGTCATCAGTTAACCTTTGAATTTGCTTAAACTCTTATAAATGCCAAAATTAATTTCGCCGTTATTTTGAATGGAGATATTCCTTAAAATGCCAGCTTAAGAATAATAACCCACAACAGGCCAATGATGATACCAGACAAAAATCCCAGCGTGAAAGCCATGAGTTTGATGATGGCCACGTTGAGGGGGGTCTTGAACAGAAGGAATTTGAGGATGGCGTTGGTCATGACTAATCCGCCCACGAAGCCACACAAAAGGAGAACCACTATCAGAATCAGTTTTTTGGCCAACTGACGCGAAGTAAGAAGAGACGGGTTATTGAAACCGATTCGGATCACATCGGGATTAGAGAACCCGTAGAGCACGGAAGGTTTGTTACAGTCCGAAGTGAAACAGCAACACAGCGTTACATTAGCACGCATGAAAGGAAAAGACAGCTGCAAAGAAACAACTCTCTATTAATATTTGAATAAATAAGATTAAAAAAGAATAACTGTAATGTTATTTTAGTTAAAATCGATAAACAAAAATAATAAATACGAGATAAAAAAAATAATCCAGGTTATCCCTTGGTTTATTATTTATTTCGTTTTTAATATTTTTGACAACATGAATAAAACTTAATATAATTAATAAATATTATATATAACTTCTTATAAACTAATTAAATATATATTTATTGACTTTTTCCTTAAGCCACGTGCTACCATTACGCCATTATTCTTTTTCTTCGACCTCGCCAAGTCTTATGCCCTCCTCTTTTGTAAATAAATGTTAAATAAAGAATGGTACAATCTAAAGCATAAAGAAAAATAACAAAGACATAAAAAAAATATCTCTTTTCATTTCTGCGTCATTTCTTTATTCTTTTATATTAATTTATGGCACATTAATCTTTTGTTTATATTAAACCAGGGTTAGATTCAGCCTTGGTTTTTTTATCTTCAAATTCCTTTGTGCCTGACGGTTCCTCAGGCTAGGATTTGAAGTTTTGCCTGTTTTGGTTTCTTTTTTAAGTGTTTTGTTTTGGAGGGAGACCACAACCGGGTGCCAAAGTGGTTTCCCTTATCAGTTTTGCACTATCTGAACATTTCATCACGTGAGTGGGCTTGGCTGACGAGCCACACAAAGGACGAAACGGTCCGTCTCAAACTCTCAACCTATGAAAGCGCAGATATTTTTTACATTTCTGTCATTTCTTCATGCTTTTATATTAATTTCTGGTACGTTTAAATCATTTGTTTAATGTTACAATCTATTTAGATGTTTTGAAATACGCTAAATGGGAGGCAAAATTTGTATCATAAAAATTGTTTTCAATTACAATGTGGTATTTCGGATTGGAATTTTTTTTTTTTTTAAAAAAATACTAGTCAACAGATGTCGTTGGTTCTTCATAAATGATAATGTAATTGTTGATAGATAGCTTAAAACATTCAGTTTGCAGTTGCTATTTGTTACTGTTCTTACAGAATAATAATGATGACGGGAACCCTGGGACAGATACTTTCTGGAACCATCTCTAAAAGACTAAGTTCTCATTACGAACTGTAAAAAAAAAAAAAAAAATAAGATGATGTGTAATAATCATATTAATTTTCGGTCTATCATTTTGATAGGTGAGAGAGGAATTTGAATACAATCTCACAAAATACTGCACAGTATGCGGTAGAATTTATTTTGGCGTATTCAATTTTCGTTATTGTTAAATATTTATACAATAAAGGAAGGTTGTGCGCTCACGCCATCTAGGAGTCGACGGAGAAAGTATAAATTCTAAAAGCGGTCGATAGATGAAGACGTCATTCCGTAAAGCATAGGTTATGAAGATTTACGTGGAAAGTTAAACATTTTTAATCTAATCTCGTTGAAATTAACGATTGACCTTTAAAGTTGTATTAAAGTGTTTATGAACGAGTATGACGAGTAAAAGTATTCTTCCTACTCTATGATGTGCGACAGTGCCCAGAAATCAAAAGAAAATTAAGAAAACCTAAAGAAAAAAATGTTTTGATGGTGATGTATAGTAAAAATATCTGTTGTATATAAATTAACAGCGTATTTAGGGCTTATTCTTCTGTACATGGTTAGTTATTTAAAAACAAATTTATTAAATTAAACAAAATGAACATTCTGGGGATTATCAGAATGTAAAGAAGCCGAAAATCAAATATTTTTAAAACTTAAACATAATAAATAAATTAAGGGGCTGTATTTGAAAGCTTATTCGTCAAATTGATTGTTATCTGAGAGTAATTTAAAAAAAAAAAAAACTACAGGAGATGCAATAATAGATTAGTCATTTATACAAAGTGGAACTTGAAAAGCTAAAATAAATTTATAAAAAGAAAGCCTAATAGTAATAGAATATCATCAGTTCTAATATCAGGTAAATTATTCATCATGACACTTTATACATGAAAAACGGAAAAACGATGAAAATGCACATTCGTTTGTTTTCAAGCCTTGAGCCATCATCGACGGGAATTGGGACAGCTGGTTCGTCTTTATTAGGACTCATCAGCCAGATTTACCCACGATATAAAGTTCAGAACGCGTGAAAGCCAATGGATCCTTCTCCCGCTTTCGAAGTGTGACCCCGCAAAAGCAAGCAACAATAGAAAAATCGCTTTGGACAGTGCTTATCTTAGCGTAATTAATTATCTTAGCCCGCTAAGCGCTGAGCACAAAAGTCATACGCATAGGTGAAAAATTAGTATGTAAGAAGGTTTAACGGGCATTAAATGTAACATGAAAAACGGAAAACTATGGAAATGCACAATCGTTTGCTTTCACGCCTTGAGCCGTCATCGACGGGGAATCGGGCCACAGCTGTTTCGTCTGCATTAGGACTCATCAGCCAGATATATCCTCGATGATCAAGCTCAGAACGTTTAAAAGCCATCGAGATCATCGAGGAGCAATCTGGTTGAATCTCTAAGGACGAAACAGCTGTCCCACAATAGGACGCCACGTAATGTAACGTGGCTGTTTTGACTGTTTTGGTTGTTTCAATTCAAAATTATCATGTTAGTTAATGCAATTGTGCTATACTAATACGTATTATACATATTACTAATCAAAGCTTTCCAGAAACATTTGGCAGGGAATGTATGAAGTTTTTGTTACGCAGTTACTGATTTGCTTTATTTTATTTTCAGAACGTATTACGTGGGCGGGGGAGGGGGGGAGCAAAAAAAACAAA
>JAFIDM010000179.1:40551606-40564846 GCA_023159025.1 Thereuonema tuberculata | reverse complement strand
TTAAATGGAAGATGTCTTTCATGTCTGGACATGTAAACATCAGTCCCAAAAATCAGTCCTGTTTTATAATATTTAGCATTTTTCCTGAGGTTATCTTTCCTAAATCCAAATTAAAACTTCGAATTTTTACTTGGATTTTTAATTGGAATGTCAAAGCAAAATGCGAAATATTATAGAACAGGACTTAATTTTGGGTCTGATGTTTACATGTCCAGACATGAAAGACATCTTCCATTTAAAAACATTGATTTTATTTAATATTTTAATGGCAAATGAATGTAATAGTGACAATCCCTACATGATTCACAGTATTATTGATAAGTTTAAGTTTTAAGACTCATTATTTTAAAAAGCCATCTCATTGTAATTTAAGTACTTTTTGTTCAGAAAAATATTTTTTTAATAAAAGTAATGAATTCGGTGATGATTATGAATGATTGAGAGGTGATTTATTTCTATCGACTTAAAATCTGTGAAAAATTTGGCCTATATCACTAAAGCAAGCTTTATGTGGCTTCTACAATGGGGATTTTAAGGACTGATTTTAAAGATTGAATCTGAATGGCCCTTTTTCTTATATAGGAACCGTAATTTTTTTTAATGAGGAATCCGAATCGGATGTCGGTTCGTCTCTTTCTGTCACGCTTGGTCATTTAAATCTACACACACACACCTATCTATCCAAAGACTATTTAATGTTTAGACACATTAAAAAGTGAGACCAATGTTCATAATTGACATCTCAAGACAGCCTGTTTCACGCTATATGGCGATCATCAGTTGAGAATAGTCACTGTGAAGAAAGCGGGTCTCATAACGGAAGTGTATTGAAGTAGAGTAGGAAACGAAATGGAACCTCCACAAATCTCAACTAAAAACATAAAAACACATTAAAAATAAAGAAAAAAAAATCATATGTTAGCCTCTGGTTTCTTTTTCTTTACTTGTAATGTGTTTTTATGTTTTAGTTTAGATTTGTGGAGATTCCATTTCTTTTTCTACTCTAATATTTAATTCTGTTTAATGATAAAAACAATTATAAATAAGAGATCGATGTGTGTGTGTATTTTATAAGGGTTTCGCAGAAGCACCTTATTCTTCTTCGCTTGTTCGTAACATATGAATATTTAGCTGCTAATTTCACGAACTTAACAATCATTCAAAATGCATCGAGTGAAAATTTAGAGAATTCTGCTTTTTTTAAATATTTTTTTTCTTTTTTAAGTTCACTCAGTTCCTAATAGATTGGATTTTCACGAGATTAACAAAAATGATAAAAGACATTTCATAAATAAATAAAATAATAAAATGGATTATCGAAACATAAGAAAGAATAATTAAAAAAAATTTTTTTTTTTTTTTTTTTGGAACCTATGAGTATTCAATTATATCTCCTTTCCCTTGTTTTATTCTCAATAAACGACAAGACCACATTATTACCGATTTTGCTTTAAATTGAAAAGTCTCGTTTTCTTACTTACATTCTGACATCCCGGTCTGGCCAACTCAAATTCAATACAGAAATCCATCAGATAAACATCATTGCATCCGTAGAAAGTGATGGGAGAATCCAAATAAAGTGTAATAGAACGGCAGCCGTTGGCATTATTCTCACAACTCTTTTTACCTAAATAAATAAATAAATAAATAAATAAATAAATAAATAAATAAATAAAGAAGGAAATCATGGAAATAGCCAAAATAATAATAATAAAAAAAGAAACTTCACTATTGACAATGGCTGAATAGACACATCACAATAATAATAATAATAATACAACGCACAACATGCACCACATTCACGAAACACAACATGCACCACCCCAAGTCCGCTACGGAAAGGATGACTCTTACCCGCAAGGAGGGAGGCCGAGGACTCATCAATCTCATCACCCTACACGAAAAACAAGTACACACACTTAGGGAACACTTCCATCAAAGAGCACACCACTCCTCACTCCACTCAGCCATTGTCAAGGCTGACACACACTTCACACCCCTGGACCTCGCAAACCCTTCTCTAACACTCACCACTCCCGAAACCCACACACAGCAGCTGCGTGATTCATGGGCTCGTAAGGAACTCCATGGCAGACATCGCCACGAACTCAGCCAACCTCATGTCGACATGGGTGCGTCGAACAGATGGCTGACGAGTGGTGAGCTGTTTGGGGAGACCGAAGGGTTCATGATCGCGATACAGGACCAAGTCATCCCCACACTCAACTACAAGAAACACATCATACACGATGCAAACACACATGACGACAAATGCAGGAAATGCCACACTATGCATGAGACGATCGACCACATAATATCAGGCTGTCCCCTTCTGTCCCAAACAGACTACCTCTACCGACACAATCAGTTAGCGTCGATCGTTCATCAACAGCTAGCACACAAACACACACTTATTAAGAACACGGTCCCATACTTCAAGTACACACCACAAAGCGTACTGGAATCACCCTCACATAAGCTGTACTGGGACCGTCCCATTCACACAGACAAAACAAACAGACCTATCTCATTGATATTGCAGTTCCCATCAGCAAGAACATGCAGAAAACTCACGCTGACAAGATAAGTAAATACACAGACCTAGCACACGAGCTCCAGAAGCAGTGGAGGCAGGACCGAGTATCCTGTCCGCCACTGGTCTGGTGCCTCACAAATTGCACCACAGCCTCAACACACTAGGACTTCATAAAAATACTTATGCACAATTCCAGAAGGCTGTGGTACTCAACACAACACGCATAGTTCGGAAATTTATGGACACAAGCACACATCCCTAACTATTTTTTTTTTTTTTATACACTTGGCAATATGTGTTTTGGTCCTTGACCCGCCATATTGTCTTAGCTGGGGACACCCATGGTTTGAAACTTTTCGAGATAATAATAATAATAATAACTACCACAAGCATCTTGAAAAAGAATTACTATGTATAGTATGATGTGATAAATAAGAAAAAAAGAAGTTGGAGAGCAGAGCTTCCAATTTCTTTATTTATTATAAAGTACCTTTAAGACAGCACCACAAGGGTGTCGAATAGTTACCATCCCAAGTTCCAGGGGCGCCAAATGGTCCCCAAGACCTTGTTTGTGGTTATGTTTTTCGGGTTTTCGGGGGGTGGGGGTGGGGTGGGGCGCCAAAAAGGTATTGTTGTCCGGGCTTCAGTTATGATCGCTAGGCCACTGCCAAGTTCCTTATTTATCGGCGTATAAGTCGGCCATAGAAGCTAGAAACAATATTTCCTGTAATTTCCTCGTGTAAGCTCCACTTATTGTTCGAATGTAATACTTTCGAAAATATGTTTCAACTTTCATTTTTAATAAATAAAGCAGGTGTCAACGTGCTCAGCGGTTTTTCGCCTTTAAAATTTAATGTAAAATTATAGTATAATATAAATTTTAATATAAAATTTAAATACTGAATTTGGGAAGGGGCAAAATAATGAATCCCTATAAGTTCGCTAAGCAGTGACAGTGAAATTTGTTTTTCTGTTTATTCACGGAATTTTAGAAAGAGTATATATGAGATAAAAGTATTTTTGTAATTAGAAAACTTGTCTTGAGTTTTCAGAGAGCCATATTATGATAATGACTAAAATGACTTCACGGCTGAGTGAAGAAATAGGATCCTTACATTTACCATAAAAAGCTTTATTAACACTGCTAATGCTTCAAAGTCAAATCGTTTCTGACGCAGATTCTAATGGAGTACCAAGCTCTAGAAAAAGACCATTTAGCTATGTACACCAGTGAATTACTTTGGGTTATTTAATCTTAAAAACTTGTCCGGGAACCCAAGTATCGAGATTCCTATCTCTCCCCGGTTAGGTTCGCCCAGCACTCAATAGCTCAGTGGAACCAAAAGAAACACAAACAAAGGACAAATGAACAAAACAATGACCCCTAAAGTTAAAAAACATCAAAATATAAATTAATAATAAAATCCTTATCCTTTTTACTATTAATTTATATTTTGATGTTTTTTTTTTTAACTTAAGGGTCATTGTTTTGTTCATTTGTCCTTTTTTGTTTCTTTTGGTTCCACTGAGCTATTGAGTACTGGGCGAACCCAACCGATGAAAGATAGGAATCTCCAAACGGTCCGGTACAAAACTGTATAAAATTTCCAAAAATAGCTCAGGGAACTTTTAATTTGTGTGCGTTTTTATGCCTTCTTTTCTAATTATATTGTCTTCAATGCACGTTAAATTGTCCATTAATCTTAAAAACTAAATCGTCTGAAAAAATGTAAAAACTCGGGTTATCATATTGAATCTGTCAAACTTGTCCATGAATAAATTTCTAAACAAAGGTTTTTTAAATGCTAGGCGAGGAAGGCAAAGCCTAAATGAATGGAGCCATTCTCTGTAGTTTTATTTCTTTATTCCTTTCCTCTTTCCCAGCGTGAAATATTTTTTGCCATTTGTTCTCTGCTCAATTTACTGAAGTATGGAATTCTGACAAAAAGGAATTGCTTAAATAAATAAACAAAAAAATTGCTTCACTGTAATAAAATATACAAATAAATTTAAAATATGACCTTCAAATAGATTTACAAAAAAATAATATTTTTGCTTATAAATCAAGAAAGACCACAGATGGATAGTAGGTCTATATATGCTTTCGCACACTCAGCCAACATCAACGGGAATCCTGAACAGCTGCTTCATCCCGATTAGGAATCATCAGCAGGATTTACCCTTAATGTTAGGCTCAGACTGCGCGAAAATTAAAAGGAAACCATTCTCGCTCCCGGGAATGGCTGTCGAGAACAAAAACCAACAAAATAAAAAATAATCCTGCGAAGTCCTTTCACTGATAGGCCCTAAGCAGTTTGATTATAAATAAGAAACAAAAAAAGCATCATAAGTGTAATGAAAAGCAAATATTTAACGTCCTTAATTTATAAAGCAAGAAAAAAAAAAGACAAATGGACAATAAATAGGCTTTCGCGCACTCAGCCAAATATCAACCGAATCCTGAACAGCTGTTTCATCCTTACTAGGAATCATCAGCAGGGATGGACGTTAAATATATGCTTTTAATATTTTTGCTTTATTCGAGTCTCTGAAAGAGCTATTGTTTACATATGTAATATTTCTGGTTTTCCGAAATAAAATATTTGCCTTTACAACACTTTTCTTTCTTTTTTTTTTTAATCCAAGCTTATGCGTTAACCACTTTTGTTACAGACGAGATTTAAATGTGTAATAAAATACTACGAAATGTAATGTAATGTGGTGAGAGTGGGTGACTTGACAGCCGAGCATGGCGACCTGAAAGATCTAGTGTGCTATCCCAGGGAAAGAAGGTCAGACGGAGAGAAAGGATGGTGGGAGAAATGCAGGGGAAACGGGAGAACCCCGGGAAACCTACCCAGCACAGATCGCCACCATCAACGAAACCCACATGAGAACCGAACCTCGGTACTCAGAGGTAAGAGGCCAGTATCTTAGCGACAACGCCAACCGCGTGGCCAATAAAATACTATAATACTCCAAAGAAAAAAAATGTCAAAAATAAAAAAAAAAAAAAAGATTCCAGGAGACACTGCCCTAGTATTATGGAATGATACTTTAAACAAAGCAGACCACAATAATATTCGAAATAAAGTAAGCGAATACGAATACTTAATGGTTAATTTTTGAGTTTTCAAATTGTTTATTATTACGAAGCCAATTAAGAAAAATATTTGATGTTTCCTCCATCACTAAGTTAATCATTTTGAAAATATAAATTTGCGAATCTGAGGTGAAAACCTTCTGTGTAATTATTGCGT
Organism: Thereuonema tuberculata; assembly: GCA_023159025.1. Lineage (NCBI taxonomy): Eukaryota > Metazoa > Arthropoda > Chilopoda > Scutigeromorpha > Scutigeridae > Thereuonema > Thereuonema tuberculata. Next base: position 40,559,050 of record JAFIDM010000179.1, on the reverse strand, counting down.
TGTTGTTCTGGTAATGAAAAGATATTTAACGTGCCTGATGATTCAAAGAATTAAGTAAGCAAACGAAGGCACAACGCTATAAGAAAGGATTCGCACTCTTGAGTTGTCATCGGGAAGAGACTGGGATGGACCATTTCGTCCTTATTAGGACTCATCAGCCAGCCAAACTCCATCGAATGACAGACCCAGAAGGTGCGAGGGGTTAGCTTTCCCGGGACTCGCTCTCTTCGGGGGGAGTTCCCGCTCTCGGGAGCGAGTCCCGGGAAAGCTAACCCCTCGCGCCTTCTGGGTCTGTCATTCGGTGGAGTTTGGCTGGCTGATGAGTCCTAATAAGGACGAAATGGTCCATCCCAGTCTCTTCCCGATGACAACTCAAGAGTGCGAATCCTTTCTTATAGCGTTGTGCCTTCGTTTGCTTACTTAATTCTTTGTTCAGGTAATATTTGATCATTTTCGATTTATTATAAAACGTTAAGAGTTATAGTTAACCTGTTTATGAGATGCAATTAAGGCGGTATGCAGAAGTTCAGTGATGACATGTTTCGGTTCTCTGACGTCATCAAAATATGCTGTGACGTCATATCACTGATGACATTTTCCTCACAACACACTCGCTAACATTTCTGACTGATGCCATGGTGAAGCGAGCTCTCCTCAGTAACGCTATCCATTATCCTCATCGATGATGTCATCCCAGCCCAAACGCCAATGAATTCCCAAAGAATAATAGACTGAATATAATTCTAATTCATATTTAAAAAAGTATTATTTATTTCTTTCTGAAAATTAAACTTTAAATTCTACGAAAAATCTTGATAATGTGAGAATCAAAAATAACATTTAAATGAGAAACTGGGGCAGTTAATCCGAACTTGATCATCTGTGGTACAGGGGAAGATGATCCAGAATGTCTTCTGGAGTAATAATGAAAAATTATATAAGGGGGGTGCCCCTGTTATGACCATGTTCCTGATATGGCCATCCACCTATTGTGAGTTAGCTAAGCAAAAATTCCGGTAAATGGCATCACCATCCAGTGAGGGGCCTCCGTAGGGTGTCACGTGATAATTTACCATTCAGCCAGATTGAGCAATATGGCGTCAGTTGTCTGTTTTGTGTTTTTCGTATGACTGCTTCTTGTGTTTCTCTGATGAATCTCCTTTGTTTTATGCATGTCTTCAAATACTTTTTTCATGAAACCATCGTAATCTATTCAGTTTTTAACGTTCTTTCAATTGGTGTTGTCGTTGATGGCGAATCTTTCACGAGTTGTTCGTAATAACCAATTTTCGTGAAAGCTGACCTGCTCCTGATATGGCCACCCACTTGGCCATATTAAGTGAAACATGGCCGTATCAAGTTCACTTCAAGTTTAGTTTTTCTCCTGATAAAATTACTCAATAAAAACCTTTTTTGTGTGTTTTAGATATAAAATAATGTCTGACAACGTGAAGAAGAGGGGATTATGGACTTAAGAAGTCATGTCCAGGGCAGTGAGCGCTGTGAAGAGTGGGAATCCTGTTTTGAACCCACTTTTAAATAACAAAAAAAAGGATTATTTAGTATAATGTTTATTCATTTACATCAAAATTATGTAATTTTAGTAGAACTGCACTATGAAACTGAAAAAAAAAAACACGATTTGTAGAATATGAAACAAGGGTGGCCATATCAGTTCCTGATATGGCCACTAGGTAGACTTTTGGAATTTTGTTTTTTTGGACCAGTAAAACTATTTTTATGGGGAATGACAAAATTTTTTATGAAAGTTCATTAGATTGAGAACGATTAAAACAAAAAATGGTTTTGATTTTTTTCCAAAATGGCGGCTAGAAAAATTCTCAAACCTTAGCATGGCCATATCTGGGACACCCACCTTTTTACTTGACTTATTTCCTGTCGCACCTAATGGAGCATAGGGCAGCAGTAAAGACCTTCCATCTTGTTCTGTTGACAGCCAAACATTTCACCTCACTCCAGGTTTTACCAGCCTCCAAAGCCTCTTCCACTGTCCTTTTCCATGTTTTCCTCGGGCGACCTCGTCTCCGAGTTCCTTGTGGATTCCAGTCTAGTGCTGTCCTTTCAACAGCTCCGTATTGTCTGCGTATTGTCTGTGTGGCCAATCCACCTCCACTTTCTCTCTTTGATTTGTTCTTCAATCTGTCGTTGATTTGTTGCCTCCCACAAGTCATTATTTGAGATTGTATCCGGCCACCTCACATTTAAAATTTGCCGTAGACATCTATTTATAAAAACCTGCAGCTGATTTACAATTGTTTTTGTTGTCTTCTATGTTTCACAGCTATAGAGGAGCTATAGACTTCACATTGCTGTTGAATAATCGAAGCTTGGTTTTCCTTGATATGTTTTTCTTTCACCAGACAGGATATAACTGGACAAAGGCTCCATTTGCCTTCCGAATCCGACTCTTAACATCTTCATCCGCTCCTCCATCTTTCCGGACTATGCTACCCAGGTACACAAAGGAATCAACTTGCTCCAACTCCTCTCCATACACTGCTAATCGCATGTCTTTATCAGATCGAATTCTCATTTCTTTTGGTATTAATCTTTAGCCCTACAATCTCAGCTTCCTTTTGTAGCCTAGACAGCTTACTGTCCATATCCTGAAATCTTTGTGAGAGCAGGCTTATATCATCTCAAAAATCCAAGTCTTCAAGCCTCTCATTCATTCCCCACTGGATACCTCTTTTCCTGTCATCAACAACCCTTCTCATCACTATCCAAAACCAACAAGAACAAGGTAGGTGACAGAATACACCCCTGTCTCACTCCAGTATTCGTCTGGATAGCCTATGAGTTTTCCATTGTGCAGCACATTCATACCCTTCATACATATCTCTGATAATATTAACAATCTTCGTAGGTATTCCACATTCTTCCACAATACTCCACATAACTCTTCTGTTAACAGAATCGAATGCCTTCTCAAAATCAATAAAAGTAAGATATATTGTATTCTGCATTCTGTTCAAGTATTATGTATTATATTACGAAGTGTGTTGATAAGATCTACACAACTTCGATGTGTTCTAAAAGCCTGCTTGTTCTTTCCTTAGTCTAACTTCCACGGTGTTCTTAACCCACCTTACATATATAAAAGTTTTAATATATAAAGTAAGTAATTTTGATACTTACTCAGGTTTTATACTTAACAATTTTTTTTTATAGAATTATAATAAAATGTGATATAAATACAGCGAAAACTCGATTAACCGTCACCGTCAGGACCGGGACTGTGACGGTTAACCGAATAGACGGATAACAGAATTTCCGCAATAAACATGTACAGTAACGAAATTTCAATGCTGGTTTGGGACGAAAGGCAAACAACAAATTAATACAAATAAAATCTATCGGTAACAAATAGATATCGTCAAACACCAAACAAATTAATCAAACACCAAACAAATAATAATAATAATAACATAAAAACAGTATTAGATAATAAGGTTTATATGTAAAAGCTGTAATCAATCATCTTCTGTTTCTTCGAGGCTGGAGTTTTTTCGCGGCATTGTCCCGTATTTTACGGAGAAGTAGGTTTGCGAACGATGACGGATAACAGAGTGACGGTTAATCGAGTTTTCACTGTATATGTAATTATACATAAAATGTTCAGGTTCTGCGTTGTGGAAGGGATGGAGACAATGAGAGAACTGCAGACACAGAAACTCATTAAATTAATGGGTCTTTGAAGGCAGAAATTACATTGTCCTATCTTTATTACAAATGATTGCAAAGTTATAATAATTATTACCAGTCACTCCTCAATCAAATTATAATAAGCTGTTAATAAGAAAAGTAAATTTATCTTCGTGAAGTGTAAATGTAAGAAAACGAAATAATGTCATGAAATGTAATCTCATGGTTGTAGTATTACACGACTAAGAAACTCTCTCCGTAAATGACAGAACATGGATTTCACGGTTTTTTGAGATATCTGTATCGGACTGTATTTGGACTGATTCTTTCTATCTGTAAGATAATTTTTATGTGTTTATAATCGATTTGTTCAAAATTTCTTCTGAAAACTGCTTGAAACCAGTTCTCAGAAAATTCTTTTTTTCTTCTTAGTCTTTGTCTGTCTGTATTGGTTTTCTAAGATCTTACGTTATTGTACTGTGAAGGCTTGAAAACCTATTTATAACTCAATACTGCTTTTATACATTTTGGTATTTTAATTAAAAGCTCTTTCTCACGTTCAGAATTTAAGGTACAACTTAAATAGGTAAACGAATAAGTTATTCACTTATTTGGTCATTGAGTCCTACGGGAGTTCTGGCCAAGAAAAACAAGCATTTTAAAATTTTCATTTGCAATAAAAATAGCAGTCATTTAAATATTTCACATTGGTAGTTGAAAGGAGTTTTCAGATTTGGTAATAATCCTGTGATCATATCGCAAAATAGTGATTAGAAGTTGTTAATTATGTGAACATTACATTCTGGATTCTTTACTTCCTATATAAATTATGATAATAATAGTTTATTAATATTTATCTTTTAAATTGATTCCAGCCAAATAAAGTAACAAAAAAATTTGATGAAATCACGCAGGAAAAATAAGAACTTGCGAATCTGGGTGTCAGACAATTAGTAATGTAGCTTTTACCAATGGAATATTTAAAACTGCACAATAAAAATTAAAGGATTTAAAAATAGACCGACAATTAGACCAACAATTCTGATGACTACAAAGTCATCGTTTTCAAGATAAAAAATGAACAAGGACAAAACATTGTCCTCCAAATGAGAGATGGGCGCCCTGTTTATGTGAGATCTACGCATGTATGATCGATTAGTCTGGTCAGGCACTTCCGTCTGATTTTATGACAGGACGCCGCCATTACGGTAATCGCTTGTTACTTTGCAAAAGAGCATTGTATTTATAAATAATATATATTTATTTATTTATATAAATACTTAGTGTTAGCAACTGGTATTGAAATAACGCTAAATAGTTGAGAGAAGTTTTAATTTGGCGTTATCAACATGTCTTTCTCAGTGAAAACAGACGCCATCGTCCATTGTGACAGGAAAACATAATTGATCAGCTACCGGAAGGGCTGCGCAGTTCAAACTTCCGCCGGCCAACTTTCATTTGGAGGACAGTAAGTGAAGACCTAAATTGCTTGTTACAAAGATAAAAATGCAAATTTAACAAAGTTTAAATGAATTTTCAAGATTTAAAGCTTAGTTTCTCGGCTACGAATGAAGTGTAATCGATATTTTCGTTGGAAGACACTGTTCGTGTTATCCAAAAGTTTTGGAAAGTCGTTCAAGCTAACTTAATAAAAAAAGTTAGTTAATAAAAAAAAAAATTAAAAGCTCGGCAAAGAAAGGAAGATGACTAATTCCAGTAATGTTTACGAACGAACAGAGGAAATGATTTCGATGTTCCCTTAAATGCCCTTTGATCACATCGCTCTTCGATAATTAAACAATCATACATATAGTAGTTTTCTAATTATGTGTGCGGTTAGCCCTCTGTAAGTAAAGCCTGAAGAACGAATCAACTGTGATGTTCCTTCGCAATCTCAATCCAAAGAAAGAACTCTGTAATGACACACCATTGGTCGTTAAGGAGTGTCATCGCAATTTCAACACGGCAGCAGTTCTTTCGGAAAGCAACAGAGGTGACATCGTCACTAATCCCAGGATCGATTTTCAACCGGGTGATGTCAACGTGCTATTCTAGTTGAAGCGCCGTCAGTTCCCAGTAAAGCCCGCATCAAGCCTTCCAATAAACAAATTCATTTATGTTCCTAGCAATGCATTCATTTTAATTTTTTATCCGTCCCAAAATATGACAAACAAACACTCTTAGTAATTTGATAAATGCTGATTGATCCTTACCTACGCTGGTCAGTGAAAGTCCACGATAACAAGAAGAGGTAACCGGTTTTCTAAAGGCCTTTTCTCGTTGCATGGCCCTTCTAAACTCTTCAAGAGAATTACAATTCGGCTCATTACAACAATAAAGATCACCTGCAGAAGAATTTAAAATTACCTGAAAGCAAAGAAAAAAATATCCTTAATGAAAACGACCATAAGTAGCTAATATCAAAATTAGCAAAAGTAATTAAATAAGAAAATTTATTAAAATGTTCTCGAATCTAATCTCCTAGCAGAATGAGTTATGAAAGTAGTGTTGCAGCAGTCGCCTTATAAGACTACCTTCACGTTTCAAGTATAAAAGGAATTACAGAAATCTCTTGTAACAAGTGTAGACAAAATACGATGTTATATTTCTGACATATTTGGTAGTATAATTGTCAGCTTTTTGGCAAGCAGTGCTGGCAATAGATATTTACCTTTTTTTTATGCTGTTAGTAAATTTTTAGTATTTCTCTATTAGTTGTAAAGTAATAATTGTATATTCCCACATATAAAAATGGTAAAAAAAAAAAATTGCTGTTATTTTTATTTGTAAAACATCAATAGGCCATTCCTCTTCCTGTGATTTTTTTCTTCTTTTTTATATGTATTATGTGGGTGCCTTTGTCGGAATGTAAAAATTATTAATTCTAATTATTACAAGTAAAAAAAAATAAAAAATATGCCAAAGCATAAAATTAAGGACGACCCATTAAAACCTAAACTTCAGCTATAAAGGAGTGTTGGAGGGTTATCCGGAACTGTCCCCTAGTAAAAAAGGTGAAGTTTGGGAATTTTTCCTGGACAAGGACAACTACTGACTCGATCGACTTACAGTGTGTACTACAAAATCTATATTTTTATTCCACCGTACCTTTAACAGTTTGAGATACACCGTTTGTTGCGGAAACAAACGGTCGACTCTCTCCGCATTTTTCCGGACAGGCAGAAAGAAATACACCTATTCCTATGGTGTTTGGACCTCTAATAACGATGAAGACCATTTGCCGATCCGACCTTCTTTTTGGAGTTCTTAGGGGAGAGACAGACGGACGGACAGGACAAACGCAACAGCATCCTTTAAAAATAGAATTTGGTCTATATTTTGATGTTGCTGTATCTCAAGCTTTGGTATTGTGGAGTTTAATAATTTGTCTCAAAAGTGCAACAAAAGCATATTATTTCTCTTTGACAATAGATCTGTAAAATGTCCGAAACGTGTTGAGTAAAATAATTTATTCAAATTCTCTCAATTTTTACCCATTGTCTTCGCTGTGTTTTGTTAGCACTGGATTACTAGACCTATTAGTTTTATCTATTCATCTAACTTTTATCTATCCATTTATCCATCTATAAAAGATCGTTTTATTTTTGTTTGTTTTTGTTTTTTTTTTTTTTTTTTTGGGGGGGGGGGGGTACGATGATATTATAGAGTATTTTCAAATGATTCATTTTGTTTTGATTTGAAAACATATTATGAGTTGTCACTTGAAATCCGCTCACGCCAAAATGTGCTATCAAGTGACACGAGACTCAAAGAAAAA
>JAFIDM010000179.1:40525769-40546792 GCA_023159025.1 Thereuonema tuberculata | reverse complement strand
TAAGAACTGAAAGGAAGTAATTATAAAGGAACTAAAAATAAACAATGAATATTTATTGTAGAATATTGTAATAGCAAATTTTTATTTAACCAGAATTTCTTCAAAATAGTTTTTAGTGTTACTATTTCTATATCTTTTTCTTAATAAATCAATCCATTACAAAAGCCTCTAACGGAAACAATAAATATTTAAAATCATTAGATATTTATTTCTTCACATTTTTTTTTAACCTGCATCAGTGACCAATGACAAGGAATTCAAAAATAATTTGGATATATTGTTTTTTTTTTAATCATTTATTATATTTCATATTGTTACGAGGCTTCGAAAGGGGGGCAGGGGGCTCTCATGAATCCGTCACAAATGTATATAATTACTTTATGATTGAAGGTTAGGTTTCTCACTTGCCTTTACCTCCACACTATACAAACAAAACCTTAAATACGCCATTGGGCTTTAAATATTGTTGTCAACAATTTCTCAGTTTTTGTTTTTTTTTATTAGTTTTTATTATTAGCCAACGATAGTTATTAGGAGTGGGTAGAAAGTGAATGTTCATCCACAAAGTAAACTTTTAGTTAGCTTTAAAACGAACAGACATTTCTCAACATTAAATCAAAATAACGCTATGTACTCGCAATGTACGGGCTTCTCTGCTTAACCTACTCTGCAGCTCAGCGAATATGGATTTGGAAACTAACTAACTCCACGACACTATAGCCCATGTAGGGCCTTGGCCTCCTTAACAATATAAGCCCACTCTTTTCTATCTAGAGCCTTTCTCCTCCATCCTCGTACCTGGAGCTTTTTCAAATCACGTTCCACATCATCAAGCCATCTAAGTCGTGGTCTTCCTTTTAATCTTCTACCACCAGGGTTTCCAACGAAGAATTTCTTAACTCCACGGTTCAAATTCATCCTTTGGAGATGGCCTACCCATTGAATCCTTTTACTTTTAACAATTGAAACCAAGCTTGGCTCCTGAAACAATTCTATTACTTCTTCATTAGTGCGGATACGCCACAAACCTTGATCATAAATAGCTCCATAAATCTACCTCAGAATTTTCCTTTCCCGTGCAGCAAGTATGGATATCCTTACATGTTAAAATTCATGTTACGGCCGGCCCCATTCAACCTCCATTGGAAAATACCAAATGGGAGTGCTGTTTTGATCTGTCATCGAACACTACCAGAATGCAGACAAGAGAAACGGTTATTCTATAATGGTAAAGCAGCAAGTGACGCTTCTTAATAAGAACAAAGAAAACAAATACAGAAACAACATATTAGGAATCCTTACTCACCTAAAGAGTATTTATTAATATTTTTATTTTTATGTTGCTTCTTACACATTAAGAGGAGTAATCGGTTTCACCATATAAACGTTATCATCTTTTTCTAGTGCGCTTTCAGATGTTCGGTACCATTGTCCGAAGAGATCTAGCAAACTCCAAACAACTCTTCTAGGCTCACTTTAGGGCTAAAAGAAGTTTTTATTTGTGAAATTATTATATGGTTTAAGGTGGGAAAAAGCATGGAACCTTCAAAGTCTAAACTAAAAAACAAGAAATACACAATAGAAATAAAATGAAAGAAATTCATGTGCCGTCTCCGCTGGCCTCAGTGAATTTTCTATGCGCATTAGTTAATAAAAAAAGCGCCTGAAAAATGCTTAAACACATTAAAGGTCAGACAAGTGACATCCCAGAACAACTGTTTCACGGTGAATTGCCGATGATCAGTTGAGAGTTGTCCCCAGTAAACAATCAGGTCTTAATACGAAAGTTAACATAAGTTAAGATGGGAAAAAGTTGTTCCCACCTTATATTATGTTTTGTTTTCTTATTATTTTCTTGGTTTATAGACTATGCCACTTTTTTAAAATTGAAGAATGCAATCAACTGTAATTCTCGTATTTACTTAGCTTTTTATTTTTTTTTATTTGCAGTAAATATTATTTATATTTTTTTGTATTCTTCCTTTCCATCTTGGTTTTGGAGATTTTATTGATTAAATTTTCTGCTTTCTAAAAATAATAACAATAATAATAAAACAGCTGTACAAGTGTTAAATAACCAAACAGAGATATTACTTAAGTTTTTTAATCTTTTCCCAGATATTGTTTTTTCTATTAATCATTTAATGTTATTGGAAATTATTTATTCATTCTCGATCGTTCCTTTTTATTCTTACCTTGAAAAATCACCAATAAAGAGAAAATAAAAATCCATCATAAACTTGGAACCCAATAACACCTCGAATACTTAATCGTCCATATATCATTCTTGTCAGAAGTTAAAAAAAAAAAGATCTCTCTTTTCTTAACGGTCTTTCATATTGACATCAAAGGTTTCTGTGATGAATAAAAATTTACAGCACAATAAAAACACCTATCTTTTCAATGGAGCCCACTGTTTATTAAGAGATTTTTGAAAGGCGTACCGTGAAACCGATAAAAAAGGAAATTACTACACTTCATCCCAGATTAAAAATTATTTTAGAGGCACCCATCAAATAGAATGTAAAAAATAAAATAAAATCATTGTATGAATAAACGGTTCCCATCAGAAGCCTAGAAGTACTAGCATTTTTGCTTTAAAGTATTATCAGAAATTTTTAGCATTGATTGTTCCTAAATATAAACGTTACTATTAGCCGCCTTGCGTAATCGAGTAGTTAAGGACCTGGATTCAATCCCGGTTAAAGCAGGAATAGCTTTTTTTTTTTCTGTTCAGAGAATGGGGATTTATCAGGATGTCTCGTGAAATTTCCCTTCAGGTTGAAAAAGATGCTCACCTGGGCCTATAGAAAGAATGGCACGCAAACAAAAACAAAAAAAAATCCTATGTTAATATGTATGTATGGCCGAAGTGCGCGCTTCGTATCCGAAGCCTCCGTGTTCCAGGGAGCGCTAGTGTTCCCAAGATGGCGAACCCCTAGCAGACTCCCTAGAATTTCAAGAGAAAGATACTGGGGTGGTTTCCCGTGGCCTTCCCCAGGACGTCATTAAGGAATGACGTCAGACCGAAGAGAAAGTGAAGAAGAGGCTGGACAACACAGGAAAGGAAATTGAAACAGCCATGCCAATGCCGGGATTCGAACCCAGGTACTGGCGCACTGGCCGCCACGGCTGGCCGCCGCCAAGACCGCACGACCACGCCAGCACGGCCCTATGTTAATAGTTTAATCCTTTTGATCGTTTAATCCTAAACGCATTAGAAAGTGTTTTAAATCAAATCATGGATGTGTAGAAAATTATCTGAATGAAATGAAGTGTATTTCTAATTGCACGTGAAAGTGATAAAAATTCTTCTAGTAGAAAACACTAAAAAAATAAACAATTAACTTTCATTGACAGTAAATGAATAAATTATTATTGGTAATAATGAATTTGACTCAGTTTTGCTTTGCTCTCGGTGTCCAGTGAATTATTCAGGTGCATTAAAGCTCCCTTCGTGTAATTAAAGTATTAAAAACCTTGACACACAATGATGGGTAAATTAACGTAAAATGTTAAATATGTAAATTTTAATATATATAAGAAACCGCAATATCATTAAATTACGAAGAAAGAATCTTTCGCAACGTTTATTACGAAATTTAATTACTCAAACTGTCAACAGTTAGCATGTTTCAAATAGTTCGTGATTCATCCGCTCCTAAGAGTGGCGCCACAGTCATATTTTAAGACTGTCAGGCGTAGTTTATTATCAAAAACAGAAAAAAAATCATCAATTCTTTTTGTAATTCTATGAAAATAAAAAAAGCTCTTAAATACCGTAATATTTGCATTACAAGAGAAAGTATGGACTCTACACTATTTTATTCTGGTGAGGAGATTTTCCTTCTTTTTTTCTTTTTTAGATATGAAGTGTTTATAGAGTTTGCGCACTGTTTATTGGATCCTTTTTAACTATTTTCAGAGGTTTTACATTTTCTAAGCTCTATTTTCATCGACATTTATTTTAATAAACTTGCCCCGGTATTGAGACTCTTTTAAGATATTTTTCCCGTTAGTTTGATATTAACGGGAAACGAGTTAATAGTAAACGAGTTACAAGTAGTTTTTAAAAATTAACAAATCTTAAAAAATGAAGATCGTTACAAGGGAAATTGCGAATCTGTTTTGTTCTCTCCATCTTCATTCAATAGCAAGTGGTGTCCTCTAGCGTCTGTTTCCGTCACTCCGGTAATAACAACAATAAAAAATAAGGAATAAAAAGATTATCCTAATGATATATACATATTTATATATTTTTTAATGTAATGTTTTAATCTGTATTTACTAAAAATTATGTCCCCTAATTTCATGTAATAATTTCTGCAAATACGTAGTATCTATCATTTAACATTTTGATATTAGATATTTCTTTCCAATATTGTTGCATTATATACTTTTTTCCTTGTCCTTTTTCAGGGCAACTATTGTAACATTTCACTTCCCAATCTCAGCAGTAGCTCAAGAAATATAGCAACTGTACGCAGGTAAGTTACATCTATCATCTCAACGGAGATGTACATTACATAATTCCATATTCATATATCACCGTTGCAGATATTTTTATTTATCAGACTGAATCAATTTTTTAATTAAAATCAGCAAAATAAAATCTTAAATTAAACGTTAAAAGTGTCCTACTCCAGGCCTGTGTGGCCCTTGGGGTCGCGGGAGGTAAGTCTCCCGGCGTTCCGTGACATATGGAACTAAGTTGAGGTCAGGTGGTCAGTCCGACGCCCGCCCGCCTTTAACCCCGGGGGAAAAAAAAACCTCGTACCAATTCATTAGAGGGCTGGGTAGAACTTAGGACTCGTTTGGAGGAGATGGAGCATGAAAAAAATCCGCACCCTCCTCTGAGATCGGGGATCAAACCCGCCACCTCCAACCCGCAGCCAAGCGCCCTTACCCATTCGGTAAGCCGACCCACAAAATCTTAAATTTCAGATAAAAATTAAAAATATTTCCAGCTAAAAACATCCTTTCTTCAAAATCAAAAAGGAAGCGACAAAATAACCTTGTTATAATATTTAACAAAATAACAAATAACCTGGTTAAGTAATAATTTAACTTGTTGTAATATATAACCTTGTAATACATGATAACCTATCAGTATAATAATTTTTTTATAAAAAGTAATTGTTTTATTAAATTGTTTATATAATTATTTTTGTAAATAAAAACGGAACAGGTGAGAAATGGAGATGGTGTGAAAAATGAACCTCGTCCTAATCAATTTCCTCCATTTCGACGCGTTCTTCTTCTCCGTCTTTCTCTTCTTCATCTTCCATTATTAATAATCTTACCTTGATGATGACTCGCAGTAATTTGGCGAAGAGAAAGAAAAATGGGAAAAGTGAGAGGAGAGAGAGAGACGGGAGGGGGGAGGAGTGGGCGGATAAAAATCCTAACAAGTCTTTCCAGTGATCTAAATGAGTTGAGAAGGAATTGCAGCGCTATGGTAAAGAGGAGGAAGGCACCGGTGGTTTAGCGAGGAACGCCTCTCAGGCCGATATTTTAGGAATGCTCTTTCTCTTATACTTAAGACTCCGTGATAACTGCAATAACCACGCTTGTCTTTTATGAGCAGCGCCTAATGACTGCCATCTACCGGTCGACGAGGCAAACCTTCATTCCAACGGCGCTACTCCAAAGCGTCCTCCCAAGAAGGATTTAGTGTTTCAAATCGCTACAACTGTTTAAAAGAGGCATCGCAATTGCCCCCGAAATGCACCGGGTTTTTTTTTTGTTTCTTCGTAAGACTGAGATCCTTCATTGCAAGAAACCGTCTCGAGTTCACAATTTCCGCAAATTCTGTGTTCTTCATAAAAAAGGCAGCGTTTCTCCTATTCTCGTTCTCCTCTACTGTTTTCTCCTTCTTCGCCACTCTTCGGAAAAATTTTTTTCTCCTCTTTCCATCCTCTCCCAACGTCAGTTCTAAAATAACAGAATATTAATATGAAGAGTACATCAATTCAATTTCATTCACATTCCTCGGATGCCTGCCTGGCAAGCCGGGGAATTTTCATTAAATCCACAGTCTTTGAATGATCTGCTAGAGAGGATAATCCGGGAAACTAATTTTGGAGACTCTAAGAGTTGGATGATGACTATTCATAAATGTTTGATGGAAAAGGCCAATAAGAACGAAGAGAAAAAAAAAGGGCAAAAAAAAAAAAAGAGGAGGCGATGAGGGGGAGGCTTCCTTCTTGGCGAAATTAATATGACACCTTTACCGCTCTCCACTCATTGAAGTGTCTCCTGGAAACTTGAAAGAAAATAAAGAATTTTTTTTTAAGAAAAAATGATTGCAATAAATTCGAGTTTTTATTTTTCCTCCCTAAGGCGCTTAATTCTAAGGAATTTTTCTTTTCCTACCTATAACGGCAAATTCTATTCATGTTATTGTCAAATGATATTGATTTCTCAATATCTCAAATGTTCTGCAAGTGAATTAAGATTACTTGAAATTCGAACGTACCGTTATTTTCCCGAAGTCATGCTTAACGTGTCCTTTTCTCCGTTGTTTTAAATTATAAGAGATATTTCGGTTTGGCAATTCGTGTACAGAGTATTAAAAAAAAACGAAATCGCATTAAGTTTTTTTTTTTTTGAAAAATAGTCATCTTTGTTTATACAATTGTAAAACACTGGCCGTAAAGTGAAACTGAAGGATATGAAAATTTTCCTCTTATTAAGTGCTTGTAATTGGTGCGTATGTTTCATTGATACATAAAAATGAGTTTCGCACGGAAAGTTACGGAAAATCACTGTTTGATTTAATGATACATGAATGTCCTTCGAATAACTTTTTAAGCCAGCTCTTCTATAAACTTGGCTTGCTTATTGGTGGATAAGAGGTGATCTTTCTTTTGAATTTGAAGCTTTCTCCTCGTGGATCTTTGAAGAAATTTGCACATCCGGAGAAATCCAGGGAAATTCACGCATGCTTTAATTTGATTGAAATAAAATTCGATTTAAGATTTTCAAAGTTAATTTTGTTGGGTTTTTTTATTTTTTTAAGTGAACAGAAGATGTTATGATTAGTTGAAGTTGTCGGTAAATATCTTGATTTAACTTGTATATGCAGAGTCCTTGCTTTTACATTGTTTACACAATTTTACAAGGAAAGAAAAACAGAATGCACAACCTTTTCAGGAAAATAGATCAAGTTCTTTCAGGAATTTCTTGTTTTATTTTCTATATTAAAAATAAATTCCAAAAGAGCACACCCTAGCATATGTAAATCTTGGGCAGACCACTGCCTAACAGATGCTCATAATCCAAATCCATGCACAAAAGTTTTATTTAGCGTAAAGGACGAGAAATCCCGTTTCACAATTGAATCATGAATAATTAGTAGTTTTAAATGCACGAATAGACATCAAGGTGTGAAAATAAATGATTATAATCTTTAAAAGTTTCAGAAAATCATAGATAACAAAATAATTAAAAATTGTCGTATTGTTACACACCTCGATACATGTTATTTTGTTAATTGATTGCATAACTTCTTTGTTTTGAAAAGGCTTCTTTCGTGGACTAGACAACGTAGAAGGCTTATTATTGTAAAATAATAAAGACTTAAATCAATACAGTGAAATATTAAATGTATTAAGAAGAAGATTGAAGTGAAGTTGATTTTAAAACATTGTGATGTACGTCTGGTTTGTATCTATTGTATTAACACTTAAGAGTTTTCAAACCGTTTATTAAAGATTCTTCCAGTTAACATTTTCGTAAAAGAATAAAATTTCAAAAAGGCTTTAAGGTCCTTAAGCATCTAACGTTTAAGACATTATGAAATTTTTGGTAATATTGTTTAAGAATGTTATTTCATCAAAAATTAGACACACACACACACACATTCATGTTTTATTCAGAAAAAAATTATCTAAGAAAATTTAATTCACACGTTAACATTCAAGTTTATGATCGAACTGTAACCTTGTTTATTTACGAATAAAGTACAGCACAGCAAATTAATTTCTTACTGTAAAAGATAGTGGTAACACAAGCAGTAACAAGGGGTGTACGTTTTTCCGTATCACAAAATCGTATTACAAAATCATAAAATAAAATTTGTAAGTCTTTGGATAATTTCGTAAGTCCCAGGAATTATTTTTTAATTTTCTTTTCTTTTCTGTTCTTTTTTTTTAAAATTTGTTTTTATACTAAAAGACGAATTTAATTTTGTCTGAATATCTTTTGTTTTCTAATTAGTTATGTTAATTATATTGGGAGGAAACGCCAATGGTTGATTGCTGTTCGTTTACAAGAGGTCTTTGTCTTGAAGCACTTTGATTTCTATCCTCTGCTTGGTTTTAACATGTGTTCGTTTGGTTCTTTACCAACTTTTGTGCAAATCTCGTCCAGGTGAGTGAATCACAATGAACAATCTCGGCGTTCTCTAACCAGAAAGAAGAAAATTTCTTGTTGGTTGCACAGAAGTCTGTCTGCCGTTCCGGTCCACTAAGCTCTTCCGTTGCAATGTCATTGGCTTCCCGCTTCAGCCTGTAGAGGGCGCTTGCCGGGAGGGCCCCACCACCTGTCGTCACCAATTTGGTAATTGCATCGTTTCAATTTCACCAGGAAATGAGGTTTACGCAGCGATTGAGCCCGTAAAGCCCCGGTCGCCGCTCATGCAGGCCCCGAGGAGCCATTGCTTCCCCCTTGCGGCCACCGCAGCCCCTGCCCTCCGCCCCCTCCGTTTCGTCTGCCACTGAAGTGTTGGAACACTTTGATCTATTCATTTGTCCGAATCCATCAGCCTTGAATTTTCATCGAGTCCAGCAGCCAGTTTGCGGTTTAAATATGCGAAAAAATTGACTCAAACGTTGCAGCGAAATGATTGTGTTTGTAGCCCCTAGCGGTAGTGTTGTGTAACTAGGGCTCTGATTGGATCAACCAACTTAAAACAGAGTAGAACTTGGATTTCCGTGAATAAACGCCACAAATGAAAAGAAAATAAACTTCAAATCTATTTAAGCTAGCTGTTAGTTATACATTTAAGAAGAATAAAATGATTTTAAGCATTATAAGTCGTAATTATAATATGACTTTTCACGTTTGTTATTGAGAAAACTGAACGTATGAAATAAAAAACAACATTAAAACGCAAAAAAAAATACAAAATCGTATTAATAAAAATAATTAATCATAATAGGATGATTTCGAATCAATAGAAATAGGAGGAAATTAAGTTGAATAAATATTATAAATAAAAATCAATAAAAATAAAATGTAAGCAAATGAAAAAAATCATGAAAATAAACTTAGAAAATATCTCACCGGAGGCCTACGTGGCTGTGGGGGGTCGTGTGAGGTAAGGATCCATTCTTGAGATGTTTTGGTGACCCTCGGTGGAGAAGAATTCAGCGTGGGAAAAAAAACCCTATACCTCCGCCGGAAAATAGCCTTACCAGAAAATAGAATTAAAAACATAAAAAGAAGATTTACATAAATTTAAGTAAAATAAATAAAAACTATATGTAGGGAGTTAAGTAGACATGAGCTTTGACATCGACCTCTCACCTCTTGAGTATCGGGGTTCGGTTCTCATGTGGGTTTCGTGATGGTGGACGATCCGCGCTGGGCAGGTTTTCTCGGGGTTCTCCCGTTTCCCCTGCACTTCTCCCCCAATACTTTCTCAGTCTTTTTCTCCATCTGTTCGTATTTCCGTAGGATAGTACATTAGACCTCCGGTCGCAGTGCTTGGCTTCTCTGCCACTCACACTCACTACCTAACATAACATAACATAACATAACATAAGTAGACATGAAAGCAATAATGATAAAATAAATTTTAAATAATTAAAATGTAAGCAATTTCATAATACAGAAAACTACAAAACAAATTAACAGAACTAAAAGAAAAAAAAAAACAAGATTTTTTTTATAAAAGTTGTTCAGAAAAGGTTAAAAATAAAATAGAAATGTAATAGTAATAAAAATAGATATAATAAAATGTCATTTTATATGGGTAGTTCTACAAGAATTGGGTAACTTGATGAAGCCTAGCCATAACTAATCTAAAAACTGACATTGTAAGTTATTCATCCTTAAATTAAAAAGATAACTGTCCTTTCTTTTTGATTATATAAGTTAAAAATAGTTTCTTATAAAATAATATTGTTAAAATCTCCACTTTTTACGTAAAACGTCAGTCCCCTGGCATGAAGCCACTACGAAAATCAGGACATCGATGTTTATATTTTCGAAATTATTTAAAATAACTTACTTTATTATCTTTAAATACGTTATAAGATACTTTTAAAATATTACTAAATGAAATGATTAGAAAAAATAAGTAAAAAAAATTCCTAAATCTTTACTTAAACCCGCGTGCTCAGTTTCGCTCGTCAGTCCCCTGGCGTTATTGAAATTCGAAAAATCGGAGTATTTAATAGCACTTCAAAGTTGAGACCAATCTGCTTTTAAACATTACCCGTGAAATTAACTATAGCAACTGCTTGCTACAGGGTAGCCCTTTTGGAATCAGTGACAGCGGCGTGGTTGTGGCGTGAACGCGTGTCGGAGACAGTCAAAATGTCAGTCCACTGGCAAGTAATTTCACGGTTATTTACAACTAATTTTTTTTAATATTTTTATGCCTAAAAGATTATCGTGAAATGTTCTAATGTGGCAAGCAATCAAGCTGATATCTGTAATCGTTTGAAAGATATATTTATTTTTCACTGAATTCGTCAGTCCCCTGGCGTCAGTTCCCTGGCAAGAAAGGGGATATTTTTTCAAAATAATGAAAAAAATAACTAGATACAATTGGTTAAAAATCCTTCAAATCATTAAATTGAATAATAATTTTGGTCTAAGATTGGAAAACTATGTAAAATATAAATTATTCAGTCAAATTAATTGGGAAAAATATAATTCTGAAACACTAAAAACTTTATTAATTGTAATTGATGAGAATGTTACTCTAAATTTTTAACTTTTAACTTTTGTATTAGGTAATTAACAAAGTTAATTAATCTACAGTTAATAATTATAAATTAATCAGGGACGTATATAAGGCCCCCGAAATAATGAAGGTATGTCCTCCCAACGTTTTTTTTTTTGGTTGAACAGATAGGTTTCCATGGGGTGTCTACTTAAAATTACTAACTTAACCTTACATTAATCTTGGGCCCCCCCCCAAAAAAAATATATTCTATATTCCTATACTACAGGTATTCTTTATATTTTGGTAACATAAATTTCCATTATATCAAAGCTTGCAGTTATTCATGCAGTTATTATTATTATTATTATTATTATTATTATTACTATTGACAATCTAATTCTATTATTAATCTTTTAGTACAAGTGCGAATGCCAATGTTCTTAATTATTTGTAATTGTTCTGACGAACTTCACGGGATTGTTTTTAAACTTTTTTTTTTTAAATATGTAAGAGACAAAGTTATTTTATGTACCAAAAATTACTGATTATGATGTTGTTTTAATGAATTTCAGGATTTTAATGATTTTAATGATTTAAAGCATTTCTATTTTCAATAAAACGTATTTTTTCGTCAGTCCCCTGGAGGCACTTTTCAGAAAAACTGAAACAACTTCGAAAATACTGAATAAAGTGACTGTTCCTTTCTGGAACAGTACATTGATTATATTTCCCACCTACTTTATGTTAAAACACATTATTTAAAATAAATAAAGTATTGGCACGTTTTCCTCCAAAAAGTTACCCAATTCTTTTAGAACTACCCATATAAGAAATAATTACCCGATTATTTCAACTTGTAAACTTATCACGAAGAGTCATTTCAGGGATATAAGTAAGATTTTATTTTGGGGGGACCAAGTTGGAAAACTGATGAACATCAAAGAAGAAAAAAAAAGTCATTATCAAAATTTCCGGGAGGGGGTCAAGATCCTTTCACCTTGCTGAAAAAAACAAAAATAAGAAAGAAAGAAAATAGGACGAATCTACATTGAGATTTTCGGGAGGCGATTACATAGGGTCCCTCCTATTTACTCTGATAGCTCATTTGAAAATCTGAAATTTATCTGTAATGATAAATGCAGAGTTTTCTCGAAAAACGACATAATAAGAACGTAAAGGTCTTTTTGTAAATATTTGAATTACTGAATTAATTTTTTTTTAGTTAGAGATCTCAAAAAAAAGAAAAAAAAAGTTCTTCTCCTAGTACTATATTTATTAAGATCATCATCCTAATGTTGTCTTGGCTGTCTGTTCTAAATAGGTCCTTCGAAGTATAGTGATGTATCTTATATCCAATCTGTATTTTCGGTTATTTTTCTTTCTTAAATACTTTTGACGTTTCTAATGACCTGTCCTTAATTATTTACATCTAATAACTCTTTATTTTTATTTACTTTTTTTTACATATTTTTACTGCTTAGCCAGACGAAAGAGACTGGTCACGTGATTTAGTGGTCGCTCCTACTTCTTTCTCGCCGTGAAAATAGGGGAGATACGTATGTGCCGACAAGAACAGAAACAAACGATGTTCAAAGGAGAGATACATAAAGTGAAAAATTACTAATATGACGATCGTACGATAGAAAGAACTAATTTGAACAAGCGCTGAAGGGAGAAGCGTATTCAAGCGTAAATTCCAAGCAGATTTTTTCGTCCCTCCAGAGCTTCCTTTCGTCCCTTCGGCGAGTTCCATTGTTTTGGCAGTGTGCCAAACCCAGTCTTTATCGCTTGGGCAAGCATTACCTTAATTTTTATTACTAGATTCAGATCCTAAGATTCTTTTTGTTAGAATTTCACCAGTTTCCCGTTCTGTCCATGAAATTCAAAGCGTAGGACCATGAATTCAAATTTCGTACAGTTACTTGAGTAAAAGCCCAGACTTCCATTCTAAGTCGGCTCCAAGCTACGAATGATTGGACGAAGCCAGTTCAATTCCTGGTGGAGACTGGGGATTTTTCCCAGATGAAACATCTTCGGGATGTGTGTTTAGGGGTTCACCAGCGTTTGTAGACGGTTACTAGTCGCTCATTGAATTGACGTCAACTTAGTCCCGGATCCATTGGGAGCCTCACTGTTTCATAGTTTTGTTCAAAAAACTGTTTCATAGTTTATACGAAATCATAACGATCTCGTACATGTTTCATTTTTCTACAAAAAATGATAAAAAAAAATATAAAAGTATAATTTAAAAAATTAGAGTAATAAAGCTGGAAGCCCGCGCGGTTGGCGTTGTCGCTATGACATCGGCCTCTCACCTCTGAGTCCCGGGTTCGGTTCTCATGTGGGTTTCGTGATGGTAGACGATCCGCGCTGGGCAGGTTTTCTCGGGGTTCTCCCGTTCCCCCTGCACTTCTCCCACCATAGTTTCTCAGTCTTTCTCTCCATCTGTCCTTCTTTCCGTGGGTTAGTACAATAGACCTCCGGTCGCAGTGCTTGGCTTCTCTGTCACCCACATTCACTACATAAACATAAACATAATAAAGCTGGAAAGTTGTAATGACGGACGGACAGACAAAATGAACGTAAGAGCTTCTACCCCTTAGACTTTATAAAAAGGGGTCGCTAAAAAAAAAAAAAAAAAAAAAACTTCTGGCTTTTACAGTTCATACACTCGTTTGTATGATTAATTCGCAAATTATCATTTATTATGATTACTATGAAAAATTAATTTCGAAATGTTTATTAACTTTATATTAAAGATAAATCGTAGAATTTTGAAGAGTTTAATAAATAATTTATTAGATGTGATCAAAATGTAACATTAAGAAAATAAGGTAAACCATTACATTTATTAGGTGCCTTCGCCATCTTTGGACCGTCCAAACAAGATGAAAAAAGTAAGATCTAGAGGGAGGAATGTGTTGTAGGTTTAGCTATGAAAGAGAGAACGGAAAAATTAAAATTTACAATGAAAGATTGGGTTGATCATTACCCATTAAGACAATTAATATGATATTTTGTTTTGCTTATTAATGGAATAGCTTTCTTTAATCATTTCTACAGTAAGGATTGCTGTTTCCCGTAATTTTTTATACTTTTTAATCGTGCTAATAAAAAATAGACTCAAACTAATTTTTAAGTCATGTATAAGAAAAGATCGAACAAAGATTTTTTTTTTGTAAAGGACAATGGGCACAAATGCATGGGAAGTTGCCCTACTCCTGTATAGTGATAAGATATATACCTACAGAAAGATCTCCTTAAATAGAACATATTTTATTATTACGACTCGTCTCAATTATTAGTCCGTTCGGAGTTATACACGTCTAGATGTGACTATTTAGTTGAATCGTAATTCTCGAATTTATTATTTAATTAACTTTTAATAATTATTAGACGTAATTAATAATTAATATTATCATGTATTTCAAGTAAATAATAATTATTTACATGTAAATAAATGAAAATAATATTTACTGTTACTGAAAATAATTATTAAATTTTAATTAATTAATACATCCGGGAATTAAGATGTCAACTAGATAAGTCATATCTAGACATATATAACTCCGAACGGACTAATAATAATTGGACAAGTCGTAATAATAAAAAATGTTCTATTTTAAGGAGATCTTTGTATAGGTATGTATCTTATCGCTATACAGTGGTGGGACAGATCTGCCCATTCTCCTTTATATAAAAATCTTGTTTTAAAATATGAATCCAAAATAATATTAGATACTTAGAGAAAGGAGATTTAATTTAATGGGATATTCTTCTGCAGAAGGAGGACAAAATTGACCAGAAATTACGGAGATGTATTTTTTTATAAATACTTTCTTGTTAGACGGTGATCCATTGGACTGCGAGCTGGAGGAGTTGGATTCAATCCGCGGCAATTTCCAATGTTATATCTAGGCTTCAGAGTTTTCACCCAGCCTTGAGTTAAATGAAGACCGGGATTGTTTCCCGGTGCTTAAAGACTCGCAGGCTTTGGGCTTACGATGCAATCTTAACTTGTCCCGATTGATCAGTGCGACTTCAGAGCCTGTACCACTGAACTGTAGAAACGGGAAAGGAAAAAAAATATATCACCACGTGTTCGTTATTAGAAATCAAATAGCATCAGACTTAAAAACTAAAAGAATCCATTTTCAAAGCAAGAAAATAATAAAGAAGCTATAAGCAAGTGCATACAAACAATGCTCTTCCACATACAAGAAAGAAAAGCGACGAAGATTAAAACAATCAAGCAAAATTAAGTTAAACTTGATGTTTTACATTCCCTTTTTCTGGTCTTTTTTAGAGCCTCCTCTTCAAAGTCTAAAAGGGGAGGGAGGGTCTGTACGTCCTTCGCCAGCTCTACAGCGCAAGTCGTACAGACACGAATGATACCTTATTGGAACCCTTTTGACAGATGGGGGAAAAAAATACGGGTTCCGGTCTCCGATCACTTTCTGTCCCACATAAGACATGCACAGAGCCGCCATGGTTTCGTGTACAATATGAAATCAACTTTTTTTCTTCCTTGTTAAAAAAAAAAAGAACAATTAGAATAATATATTTATGTTTATACATGTGGCATTTTGGCTCTTCTCTCCTGTAAATGTCATATAGTTTATTTCGAATCTGAGCACTATCTTACCCAGACCCTCTATTTTCATGTTAAACCAGCCCTATATTTACATTAATCTATACTAGGCATATGGGAACTTAGCAGTCAGCGCAGGACATTAATTTTGTGAACTGGGGATGGACCCCAGTGCTGACATTCTAAGCTGGATCAAAGGCTTCATATCAAACTCTAAAGAAATGAGTTGTTTCATGGAAATCCGTGCAGCCACTTTAGCATAATGCGAACAAATTAAAGGAGAAATAGGTTCAAGTGCAATAGTATTACTTCGCAGTAAATTATATAAATTCAAATCTTTTTCGATTTTCTTGGTTGTTTTCATTTGAAAACCATGAAGTATGCAGATGATCAAGCAGTGTTGGCAGAATCAGAAGAAGAGTTACAAAAAAGGATGGCAGTTTAGTAAGAGATGGGAAAGAGTTTGGAATGAACTTTAAATGTGGGAAAAGCCAAGGTGATGAGAATAAGCAGGCAAGAAGGGAATATTAATATATCCTTAGAAGGAAACCCACCACTGTACAGCGATAAGATATATAAGTAAGGAAAGATCTCCATCAATAGAACATTTTTTAATCATTCACGACTTGTCTCAATTATTAGTCCATTCGGAGTTATATAAGTCTAAATATGATGTTTGAGTGATTGAATGTAGGAGGCAGGGGCGCCAACCACCTATAGGCGAGGGATGCTTGTCTGTAGGTGCTTGGCTTCCCTGCCACCCACATTCACCACAATCAATCATCACAATGTTAATAAGTATTATACGTAATTAATAATTAATATTATCATTTATTTCCAGTAAATAATAATTACTAACATGTAATAAATGAAAATAATATTTACTATTACTGAAAAGAAGTATTAAATGATTAATTAATACATCCGGGAATTAAGATGTCAACTAGATAGTCAAATCTAGACGTATATAACTCCGAACGGACTAATAATTGAGACAAGTCGTAATAATAACGTATGTTCTATGTAAGGCGATCTTTCTATAGGTATACATCTTATCACTATTCAGGGTGGGACAATTTCCCTTACAGTTTGCCCATTCTCCTTTATAGAAAGAGAGTTTTGGCTCTCATTAGAGTTATGAGATATTCTAATATAGATTTCACAGTAATACGTTACATTGATTTTGATACAGCCTTTGCCTTTTATGGATTCCTACAGTGTTTCTGGTAAAAATAGACATATGAGCCTCAAAGGAAACCATTTAATTTCAGTATCTTTTAAGAGTGCTGTTTCATGATTGCTACCAAAATTTCAGTACATATCATTGTTTGAATGAAGAATGTTTGAATGAAAGTTTTAAGCTAATTTTACTTCATTGGTAATCATCACGAAACAGCGTAGTCCTAGGATGCTTGAAACGTTGGAAATGAAATTTTCTCATTTTTGCCTTTATAATACAATCGGTATAATTAAAAAAGAGAACCTTGACCTGGAATCTTCTTCAATTCCTTTTCCAAACTCGTACTCGAAGACTTTTGCCGAGATTCAGAAGTACAATAGTTTAACAGTGGACTTAACTGAAAGATTTTTTTTTTTTTTTTCTTTTCAGCTATTTTGCAAAGCAGTGTTTTTGCTGTGAGGGATGCCGAGTACTTCCAAATCCATTGAACCTCGGAATCAGTGCGTCCCAGCTGATGTGTGTTAATAGTACGAAACAATTGCCTCTTTCCTAATACTCCGTAAGTAATTCTACCCT
This sequence comes from Thereuonema tuberculata, assembly GCA_023159025.1. Taxonomy (NCBI): domain Eukaryota; kingdom Metazoa; phylum Arthropoda; class Chilopoda; order Scutigeromorpha; family Scutigeridae; genus Thereuonema; species Thereuonema tuberculata. The sequence goes on along the minus strand of JAFIDM010000179.1, from coordinate 40,529,545 downwards.
TGCTGTAACATTTAATAAATCGCTATTTATAAACATACTAGCTGTACCCGGCATGCGTTGTAATGCCACTCAAAGAAAGACAGTGTTTGTGTTTTAATTCTTTTTATTGAAGTGCTTTTGGATAGCAATATTTTTTGTTTTTCCGTCTGGTGCATACACGAATAAATCAGAAGGCTTTCCGACGCGTGAGCAGGCCACATACAGCTGTCCATGTGTTGTTCCTTTGCTTTGTTGATGGTCATTGCAAATGCGAGTCGCACCGGAAACTGCAAACGTTGAAACCGGAAGTACACTCATTTGTTGAAACGCCTCTCGCCCCAGATGTTGTATAATGGTTCTACAAATTTAGAAACCTTCGCGGGCGTGCGAACAACAACTCACCAAAGTTTCATCGCAATCTGATGAATGGTATAGGAACGCTTATGGGGCAAACAAACAAAGAAACATCCATTTTTATATATTAAGATAAAGTACTAAAATTTCATTATTGATAATTAGTACATTTGGAAGATAAATTTAAAAAAATAAAAAAATAAAAACAGAAAGCGGAAGGGGACAAATCCCAATGGAAATGAAGTCATTGAAAATATAATTGGATTTGATAATTGCACTGATTGTTTTGCTAGAAAGTGAAGAGAAGTGTTGCGCCAATCGTCAGTTTTAAGAAGAACAACTTTAGTGGAAAATTGGATGACAAAACTGCGAAGAATGATAAGATTGGAATAAGATAATAACATGGCTTTTCTTTCTCTTTATTCCGTCGTTCGTAAGAGTCCATTCGCGGGGGTTTGTTTTGCTTCGTTCTAGAAGGCGTCGATGCAAGAGCAATTTCGCTATCAGATTAGCTCTAATTTTCCCGCCCGTGATAATTAGCGGTGCGAAGACACTCCAGCGGGGATTGGGTGATTCGTTACTGAGCAGAAGGCTACGGAGCGAGGGAAAAGCTACGCACAAGGAGGGTGAGCGATGATTTGCACCCTCCCCACCCACCCCCCTTGCTTTGAGCTTGCCACCCCCAACTCGCTGTCCTTCCGCACATATTAAGAGTTAATTTTACATTCGACAGCACCTGAAAGAGGAACCGCGATCCAGGCAACCACTTGTATCACTCGTCACTCCCCAAATGTATTTGTGTCCGCCGTCGCACGGGAATCGATCGGCACCGACCAGAGTGAGACAAAGACGATAGGGATGCACTGACGACAATAAAGGCCCAAGCTCAGAGCTCAAATGTAAAAAGAAGTTTCATTAGTTACAAGCCCTTCTTAGAGACTTGCATGTAGGCTCGTTATCTGAGATCCGATCTGCATCAAAAGCGAATCCAAACTGCTCGATCTTACTCGTATTGTCGTCGGTAAACCTTTAGATATAAAAATGTGTCATTATCGTCCCTTAGTGAAGCGAAATCATTCTTTAAGATATTGTAACAGGGTATCTAATAGGTAAAAGGATATGAGTCGATAGATGTGGGATGGAGGATGGGTTTATGGTAATTCAGAACGACTTTAGCTGTCGTAACTTCACTACAGCGTTCTACAGGTCATTGTAAGTCAGGAGCTGCATATTGGCACGTTAGAAATAATCTGCATTTCTTCAACTTCCAGAAATGAAGAATAAAGCATGTTAAATCACATCGACAACATTTTTATAGATAAAATAAATTTTCAGGGGCATTAAACATTACAGGAACCATCTTAACAATAATCTCACTTAAGTTTCTTTGGAGAAAAAGCTGTTTGAAATAGTCTAACATGTAACTTTATTGAAAACTGCAGATTCGTCCCTCACGTTTTATTCCGACGATAGCGACATATGTCCAGTGAACAAAAGGGAGTTATGGGAGAGTAAAAGAATAAATACATACTAGTGAAAAAACATTTCTTTTAAGACCTTTTTTTTTAATTAAATACACGGTGAAAACTCGAAATGTAATTTACGGGCTATTTGAAATCCCTGTTATATCATGAGTCCATTGCCTCTCATTCGGAACTTCTCATCATGATTCATGAGGTTGCTTAAATTGAACCATTTTTCATAATTGATTTTTTTTTTTGAATGATGAGTTTCAAAGTTATTTCAAAAGTAAAATCTCCATCTCAATTAAGTTGGAAAAGTAGCCAGTAGAAAAAAAAATTTGGAATAAGTTACCACTAGATCTAGTTTTCTGGAAGCAGCAATCGCTGCAAATTAGAAAACTAGTTTCCTACGTTGCACTAGTGGATTCCTAAATTGTGCCACATCTACTGTTTCTCAGACTAGATAGTCCTTTCACGTACTACAGGCATCATAGAAATTTTTCAATAATTTTCTCACTCCTGCACAATTTGAATGAACCTTCAGACAACTAATCCCTCGTCTGCCCTACATTCATCATACATTTCACAGTCATCGAGTTGTGGGCAATCATGTTGGAACTACTGGTCAGCCCACATGAGAACACGAGGCTTTGGAGAAGGTGTTAACAAAACGAAAGGATTCGATAACGACATTCAGTGTTCTGAAACGCCAAAACAAAAAAAAAGGATACTTTGCCAAGTTAATTTGACTTTTTCCTGACAAATAATGGGCTCTGTAAGTTTTAGTTTGTTATCTGTAATCTTGATCTGAACATCTGGAAGAACTGCTTCTAGATTGCTGGTATCTCCTTCGGATAGATCTTTGTTTCGAATGTCAGCTGCTGCAAACTGTCACCCCTAAACACGGGTCTGTCGACTGGCCAAAAGTCTGTTGATCTAAAACTACTAATGACCGTGGAAACTGTGTCGCTCTGGGGTAAGCTTCACCTAGTAGCTGAGACACCTGAAAGAGACTTACAGTTTGAACGTAACTATTTTACTATGGCCTGATTGTAATATGTACCAGTACATTTTAGACAACAGAAGTTGGTACAATTTTCCATTTTCTCCTTGTCAGTCCTTGAAGCCAAATCATTGCAAAGTCAAGTCAGTAATTTCGTGAGAATTAGGACAAATTAATGCAATTTCAAATCATAATGATTTGTTTTATAGCACGATTTGTTCTTCTCTTAACTGTTTAATAAAAAAGTTACGTTGAAACAATGAAAAATTTGGATATGCTTTAGTTTAGCGTTGCTATGCACTCTATTTTTATTCGGCCGTATCTATAACAGTTTGAGACACAGTCGACTGTTTATTTGAGGAAACAAACAATCGACTCTGTCCGCATTTTTCCGGATAGGCAGAAATTGGCCTCTGACACGATGGTTAAATCCATTTGCCGATCCGACCTTCCGTTTGGGAGTTGTTAGGGGGAGATATTCATGCAGAATATTCATACATTCTAGATACCAATGAGTGGCTTAAACAAGCAATAAAATTTTGACTTTTTAAAATAAATGTAGTTAACTTGTAACAACTGATAGTGAGAGATAACCTGCAAGAAAGTTCACTATTTTCTAGGTCCGGTTAAATATGAGAACGTTGTATAAAGTTTTTATGAGAATATTGAAATTGACATTTCGTTTTAATTCTGTTATTTTCAGTCTCAGGATGAATGGATCTATTTTGCTTATCTAATTGCATATCATTTTAGATGAGATCTGTTATAGCAGATTACTATAGCATTGTGTGCAAGAGAAGTCTCAAAGTATTTAATAAAACTGAAGATCAAAGACAACAACAAAGAAGAATCGATTAATGAAACGAAAAAAATAGATTGCAATTAGGTCAGAAAAGCACAGTCACAGTCACAGTCTGAACGAAACAAAATCCGTTGCTTATCGAGATATAAATATTGATGTTGAAATCTAGCTGCTT
>JAFIDM010000179.1:40485271-40497359 GCA_023159025.1 Thereuonema tuberculata | reverse complement strand
TGATCACTTATTAACACTATCACAACAAACACCAAAGTGATCATATTCTTAACTTCAATTCAAACCATAACGTTTCCACAAAGAAAGCTATAATATTCAATAATCTTAGAAGAATAACTAGTTATACTGAAAACACAAAATTATGGAAGAATAAAATTGAAAAATTTAATAAGAAATTAGAAGCTAATTAATACCCTATTAATTTTATCAAAGCTAATATTAATAGGTTCCTTAACAAAAGGAAGAAAAACGAATTGATAAAATCTAAAGATACAGAAAAAAATGATTATAAATATATTACTCTACCAATTGGCTTCGAAGCAGATAAAAACGTAAGGAAGACATGTTTTGAAAATAAAGTAAAAATATATATTATAAGGGCATTAACCTATTTAAGAAGTATAAAGTTGATAAAACTAATATGCTTTTCAAAATGGGTATCATATATTCTTTGAAGTGTAGGGACTGCCATGAAATATAAATTGGAAGTACTGGCAGATCCCTAAAAGAACGCTTAGATGATCATATTAGAGCCTTTCAGCACAATAAGCGAGGAGTGTCCGATTGGGCAGATCACGCTTCAATTTTGCAATACAACGCTGATCCGATTATTGATGTAATATATGAGACAAATGATAAGGCAGAAAGATTTATTCTAGAATCTGGTTTTATAAACTTTTCAAAATGTATGAATAAAGACAAGTCTCTAAAAATGAATGATTTATCATTCGAGTTTTTTCCAAAAAATATGAGTAATACCGTAATAAATATGGGAAACTATTATTCAAATGTTATGTGTGTTAACTTCATTGTAAGTTAAGCTACTATAATGCGTGTTTATAACAATCGCTACAATACATGTAAGTTAAGCTGCTGTAATACATGTAAGTGGAGCTACTATAATTTATCTAAAAAGTGATAACATGGTATTCAATTTCATGATTGTTATTATATCTTCTATTTATGTGAAGATGAAGAACGATTTCTTCATTCTTTTCTTATTAATGTAACTATATTCCTGATGAAAACCTTTGATTAAAAGGTTGAAATATTGAAGAAAGATCGAGTGGTGTGTATATTTATTGATTATTTTTTATATTGAAATATCTTGGAAGTATTAATATGAAGGGTCTGTAAAATTTGCAATCTTTCTACCCTATTTTATTTGAAGCTTCAAGTATAGAAGAGGTGTTATTATAGTTGCGTTTACAGCAATTCTATATAGATTGGGAAGGAAGATTTTTCTTTGTTATTGAAGTCAGCTTTATTATTTTAGATAGATCTAATAGTCACATTTGAAACTGAAATGGCAAAAGAGAGAAATTGAAGTGTTTTTTGTTATTGATTAGCCTTTGTTAAGTGATTGTGCGATTTATCTACGTATCCGTCTTAGTCTACAAGAGGTAGAAGGTGTTATCTCTTGTATCGTTGCTAGATGTTGTGTAGATGACAAATCATAAAACCTAGGCTAATTGAATAGAAGACTCTGGACCCACACGTGTCACGATGAGTGCTTCGGCAATTTCTAAACCATTGCAGGATATACGAAACTAGGAGGGGAAAAAATGAGGCCAAGGGAATTACAATCACATTGAACGACTTGAGTTAAAGAGTTTGGCAAACATCCTTCTACGTCATAACGTCCGTCAATGTAATTTAGTCGCTTCTGTCCTGATATAAAAAGAACGGATGGATACTTAACATTGATTATTATTTCTCAAGTGAGGGTTTTTTTTTTTTTTTTTTTTTTTTTTTAATAATTAAGAATCAAAACTATTGAAATCCTCTAAATAAATAAACATGAGAGAAAGTTGTTTCTTATTATTAAAATTCTTTTACCAAAGTTTCATTATGAGTACATTAAAATGTTGCGAAACGAAATAAGTTGCACTTGGGTTCACTGTTTTTCTAGGAAAATCAGTCTATGTTCTCTAATAACTTTCGAACGAGGTACGTGCAATTAGCACGTGCAGATAAAAAATAACATTTCATTGAAAAGCTTTCGAACCTAAACAATGGATTTCTGTTGATGTCTTAACAATGCATATTAATCATTTCAGTAACTCCATTAAGTTTCGCGTGCTTTGATGAGATTAAAATTAATTGGACTTTTCACAACCTAAGTAATTTATACTGTAAATATTTAGCAAATATTATAGATTAAGAAAAACTTTTCGTTTGTGTTGTTTTTACTTTAATATTTTGTAAAGTCAAATTTAAAAAAAAAAATAAAATTGCACCATTTTAAAGACAGCAGTTATAAAGTTATTTCATATTTTTTTTTGTTTTATAATGGCAAGGGAAAACGCTTTGGCCCTCAAAAGCTTTTTATCAACCTTAAAATTATAATCAATTAAAAAAACATTTTTTAATCAATTTTCTCCAATGCTGAAAATTTATTTTTGAGAATCCAAAAGAGAGAAAATTTGAAACCCAGAATGTTAGAAATACATATAAATATTTTTTTGTACTTTATAACTATAAGAATATAATTAGCTTCTTGATATTCTTCCAAGGGTTGTACTTGGTAAAAAAAAACAACAATTTTTTTAAATAAATTTATAAAAGAGATTTTTATAATTTTTTTTTTAATCAAACTCGTAATTTAACGTTAATGATGTCGGTAACATGACGTGAACCTGACTATTTTCAGTATTTGGAAATTACGGAACCTGGTAGAATTCCGGATTTTGAAGAACAAAGGTTTCGTTGTTAAGAAGTTAAAAAATACCTTATAAATAAAATATTTTGCTTTTACTCTCAATTATCAGAACCAAAATATTTTTTTGCAGATATAAAATTTTAATTAGAAAAATAAAAATAAATGAAATAAAAATAACTAAAAAAAAAACTATGAATTTTATGAAATATATGACTGTTTTATAGTCGATTTTATTAGTTTTAAAGAAAAAAAACAGGAGACAGGGAGATATTAATAGGCATTATTATTGTTTCATTGTTTTCGTATGGGAAAGCAACGCTATTCGGGATTATTATGGTCTTGTAAAAGAATTCAAACAAAAAAGTTAAGGAAGCAATTTTCAGTTGAAATCCGGATATCCGTTTATTTTCCATGAAGTCAAAAGACTAAATATTCTAGAAAGCTGAAATTTTAGAAATAGATTTTTGTTTACTTAAAGATAGGTGTTTTTTGATTTTTGACACACATCGGACTAACATGTAGGGCTTAGGACTAAAAAGAAAACACCAAAATACTTCGCCGTTAAATAGCAATAATCACAGTAATTCTATAATTTTGAAGTGCTGAATAAATACCGAATATCATATCAAATTGTTATTTTATTACTGATAGGCCTACTTCTTTTTGGTAGAAAATAAACCCTTTGGAATCCCCAGACCAATATGACACAACTCATTGTTACTGAAAATAAAACATTAGTACAAAAGCTGAACGTTGGCTGAGAAGTTCATTATCCATTGCTTTTGAAGCAATCTTTCTTTTTAGGGATTCTTGCATGCGAACTACGTATATCTTGTTTTCAAAAATATCGATTTCAATTTTAATATTTTAATATTCTAAGAAATCTATCGTGAACTACGTAATTAGAACCTTATTCTATTCTATTGACAAGAAACTATTTAAAGATAGCTTCGAAAGATTTTCGAAACCCTGTTAGTGTATAAGAATACATAGAATAAGAATTGTAATTTCTACATAAGTTATGTAGTTATTTCAGTAGTTTTTGTTTTTCTTTGTTAGTAAATAAAATTTATATATGTATTTCATTTTAAAATGTATTATTAGAAACTAAAAGCATTTGAAAATAATCTCGTTGTAATGTTAATCAGAAACCCTTCCACTATTGCAGTTTTTCAGAATTTAAAAAAAGGAGTTAAAAAAGAAATGAGAAAAAAAAAATCGTTAAAAAGTTACTATACTAAAGCAAACATACAGTTAACATAACTATAACACTCTTGATTTTACAAGTTTAATTTTGATGATAGGTTTGTTTTGTTTCCTGCTTAGCAATTAAAAGCTTCCTCAACGAATTAATAATGAATTTATATATTTGTCAGATTTAAATATTTTTCTGAATAATCTTAATACTCCATGGGCTTCTAAATCTCTTTTGTCTCTCTCGGTCGTTAATTTTAGAGTCGTCAATTTTAAATTTATAAATGAATGCATGCAATAAACTTCTAGGGTATACAGGTTTGTAAAAATGGAACACTTTTTTATAAACGTGGGTCCAGAAACGCACCAATTCCTCTTTGCACCCCCTTTTTTTTAGTCATCAATAGTTTGAAGATTCGCATATTACTTAATGGAGAGCAGTATATCGTTGCATATATCATTGTGGTCGTTAGCACAATACATAATCATCACGTGACACCAACTCAGAAACATGCACTGGAGGCAAATACCTCCAAGTTCCTCAGTGTGTCCGCTGGAAGTTTTCTGATCATGTCAGAGGTCAGCAGTATTTGAAGCCAGAGAGTGTAAAGAATCACCTTGTTACAACTGGGCTGCCATTCGATGCTGACCTTAACTACTTACAATTGTTGAACATTTTCGAGTGAAGGAAAATTACCGGAGCAGGAAGAAGAGCTTCAAATGGGCTGATCTGGGACTTAGAAGGAAAAAGTTGTTGGAGGAGTGACATCTTTTCTAATAAAGGTATATCTACCCAAAAAATGGAAGAAATACTGGAGATGGTTCCATAATTAAACGGGCTAATAAATAATGTGGTATCAGTTGACAGTAATTCAGATAAAGTGGCAACAACAATCAACGTTTATAACAATCAGAGATATCAGCTTAAGATAATTCAAATTTATGTTCCAACAACTAGTCATTCCGAAGAAGATCTTTACGAAGAGGTATAAAAAAAAAGCTAATTTTTTTAAGATTTACTACGGGGATTTTAATGCAAGAATTGATAAAGACGAAAGTTCTTTGATAGGTTTGGATATGGAGAAAGAAACGAACGACGAAACTTGTTAACTTAATTTGCCGAAAATGTGATTTTTTTTTTATTTTTTTTTAATGAGCTCCTTTGAAAAATTTGAAGAATTGAAACTGTCATTATTATTAGAAATCGTGAGGAAATGAAATGCGCTAAAAGTTTTTACAGCAATTTATATGGAAATCGTGAAGATTTAGGTTTAAAAGGCATATAAGACTGCAACTGAACTACCTCCATCCAGGAGGTCAAGTATGCCATCAAAAGCATGAAGAAAGGAATCACAGCAGCATTCTCAAAGAAGCAGGAGGAGAAATGGAAGGGATTAATCTATAGATAATGTTTCTACTAAATCTTTGGATGTACTAGAAGATTGGAAGAATGCAGTGATTACATTATCATTTAAAAAAGGAAAAAGATGATATTGGGAATTATAGGCCTGTCAACCTCTTGCCAGTTTTATACAAAATATTTATTAATATTACTACTAATCGCGTACTTTAGATTTGCCTAACCAAGAGAAATGTTTGCTAAATGTTTTGTTTGGAGTGTGGTGTTGTATCGTAGTGAATCATGGACTATTAAAAAGAAGGAAGAGAAATTTCTAGAAAGTTTTGAACTGTGGCTTTGGAGAAGAATGTTAAAGGTGAAATGGTCGGATAGAGTAAAGAATGAGGACGTTTTAACAAGAATAGGTGAAAAAAGGAAATTGTTAGAAACCATACGCAAGAGAAAAGCATCTTGGTTAGGACATGTGCTACGAAGATATTAGAGGGAAAAGTAGAAGGAAAGACAGGAAGAGGAAGAAGAAGGATTGGAATGCTGGATGATGTTAAAAGGGGAAGAAAGTATGAACAATTGAAGAAAAATGCACAGGATAGAAGAAAATGGAGAGCGTCCAATTGAAACCTGTCGTAAAAACAGATACATCAGAGAGAGATAGAACCAAGAGAGCAAGTTGGATTTCGTAGTGCATATGTTCATCACAAAAACCGAAAAAGTTGCCAGTTTGTATTGGACTTGTTAACGGAGTCAGAAGCCTTTCCATGGTCAATATGTCTTTACTGCTTTGAAAATCACGACACTGACACTAACTATCTAGAGCTTATCAAAAACATTTGTAAAGAACCGACGGCAATAGTTCGTTTGCACAAAGAAATAGAAAAAAAAATCAAGACAGGGAGATATCATCTCTCCTAAACTATTTACTGAAGGGCTTCAGTAAATATTGAGAAAATTAGACTGGGAAAAAAAAGAGGCATCAATATTAATGGTGACTATTTAAGCCAATCTTGATTTGCAAATGATATAGTTGTCCTAGTTAAAGATGCTACGAATTGCAGTCGATGATACAAGAACTTGCCAATGAAAGCTTAAAAGTTGGATTAAGGTTAAACTCAAAGTAAACAATGATTGTTTAATGGATTTATTAGTAGGCAATGATATAACTTCCTAAATTCCGAATTATGAATTTTATCAGCTGTGTCTATCTTACACAATAAATGAGTATGGATGGAAGCATTATGTTGGAAATTAATCGCAGAATCAAACTGGCATGGAGTTCCCTTGGCAGATATACTGCAATATGGAAAGCTGCATCGCCACTGCTTAGAGACAAAACTTTTTAATCAATGTATATTAGGCCTACTAATATTAACATAAGGAACTGCGACTTGGACGTTAACCAGGAAAGCAATTCAGAGAGTGCAGTCAATATAAAGAAGCATGGAAAGATACATGCGAGTCACGCGAGAATACAAACGAAATGTATGGATGAGAGCAAACTGGCGGCAACTGATATTAATCACTCTACAGAAGCACCAATGGAATTGAGCTGATCTCGTAGCAAGGCATAATTATAATATGTGTCAACATAAAATCGAAACTGAATTCCGTGAAATGAAAGAAGTCCGAGAAAGCATCTACAAGGTGGGTGAAAGTAAAAGCTTTGTTGGATTAGATTGGAATCGTCGGAAGCAATTAAGATTAGATTGGAAGAAAGGTGAAAACTAAATCAATGAGTATTCTTCGACAGTCGTAGCCAAATGATTTATTCTCGCTATTTATTAATTGTAATTATCTATAAGACAGTGGTTAGCGAAACTTTTAGTTAGTTCAGTAAAATGTTGACATACACCGATCAGACACTAATAACGTTGGACAGACACTAATCACGTTGTCGGATTATCACAGGTTCTTGGGAAAGGATAAGCAGTTCGCCTTAATGTTGTTACAATACGAGTATTCTTTGTTTCTTAGAAGTTATTTCTTGGAAAGCTAGTATAAGCGTAAGTTTAGTGTAAATTAGAAGTCAGAATTATGGAGTATTTCAATGAGAGAATTGATTAAAAAAAATTAAATTTTTATATTGTAGAGCCTTTCTGATGTCTTACACATGAAGAACCAAACAATCAGAAATCACGACTGTTATATTTTATTTCATAACATCACTTGTTTATTCTATAATGCGTTCTATACTATCTTTATCCTATCCTTTATTGCGTTAGATATATCTTCTTCTTTCATGAAAATATTAGCAATTACACAAAAACTGAAAAAGTGTTTTAAATTCTGGAAAATAGCAAATGTATGCTAATCTGTCTTGAACAGCAGAATAACCAGTGCTATACAGCTTTCGAACGTTTTAAACAACACTTCAAGAGGCATCTTAATCGGTGCGGACTCTTGGTTAATCATTTGGTTGGGTTTGATGACATTTTGTATAGAAGGTTTCTTTTGGGTCTATCATCTCAAGTGGTAGCCTGTAGTTGCTTATCGATGGACTGGATCCCCTGGTGGAGATGGGAAATTTTTAACTTCTTCTATATCATATGTTAAGCTATCCCTGTGTAAAATGAATGAGAGATGTTTTCCAGAGACTAACCAATAATTAAACCATTCCCTCGACCTAACTACTTGAACAGGTAATAAGTTCATCAGTTTCAATGCCTAGACCCGAGGTTTTCGATTAAGTTTTTCACATACAGTAGATTCATTGACAGACTACTACAACCAGAAAAAATTGATATCGAAATAATACAAAGTATTGTGCCAAGCCCAGATATATTAAATAAATAGATTTTCTTTACAAACTGTTTTCTAGATCTCGTTACAAACGTAAATTTGTATGAAGTTCTCATGTACATCTAATAGAACTGTCAGCTTATGTACGAATTGATAAATGTCACGAAATTTCATAGGATGAAATACAAGCAAATTTGAATGCGAACAAACTACATCACTTTGACAATAATTATTTTCCTTATTTAGTTCTTGGAATTACTAAGATATTGTCTCCAAAACTAACTTCATTAGCCTGACTTTGTTAAGCGTTCTTATTTACTGAGTGTAAAATGAAAGGAATTTGCGACTTTTAGGCTAAACTAATTTTCAACTTGGTGCTGTATTTGCTTGATAGAAACATATATGTGTACATGATTTACAAACACTGATTGGCTGATCAGCAGTCACATGATTGGTTAAATGATTTAGAAAAACAAAACAAAAAAAACAACTAAATGCTTTTAGAAATCAAATTTCGAAATTAACTAACTTTAGAACTTAACGGTTAAAAATTTCAATTTAAAAGATTATCTGACAATGTTTTTTAACTATAGTTCGTCCACCAAGACTTGAGACTTAGCCACGCCTCTTCAAACGAAGAAAACATTTCACAAGGGGTGAGGGTTGTAAAAGAAAACTTTGGGAAAAAAAAAAAACAAGATTAGGAAAATTTTTTAAAATATTTACTATTAAAGATATGGAATGTCGTATTTTATATCATCAATTCCTCTGTTATAACCAAGAAACAAAATCTGTGCATTTCCCCTGAAAATGGAAAACTATCACACTGACCCCTGAAATGACTTCTTCGACTCGTCGCCTACCACGTGACATAGGCGTGGCTAAGTCTCAAGTCTCGGTGGACAAACTGTACTCACAGATTGAAATTAAAAATAAATCTATATAATAAAGTAATACTTTATTACAATGTGTAGTCGATAAATAATATTGGTCGAATAACGGACAATAAGCTTACGATATGGAATCCACAGAGAGAGACGAGTGGAAAAGCAATAACTCTTAAATGTCCTTTAACTCTTAAATGAGTACAAAGATCAAAGGACTTATTTATAAGTTAAACTGCGATTCAACAGATTGTTCATCAAAACCGAGCCTCTGGAGCTTTTCTTGTTTTGAATTCAATCTAAATGTTTATTGTGGAATTTAAATTGTTATCAACTACATCAAAAGAAACAAACATTATTTTGAATGCTCTTGGAAGTCTAGTTATGCGATATGATTTGTTTATTTGAAGTTTATTATTTTTATTGTTAGTGGTAGTAGTAGGACAGAGTGTTTCACTTGCTATCGAACCCTGATTTTTCCCTTATATTTTTCAAACTAATGGAAGTAACGCAGAGAAACTTGACACGGACATATCTTGGTTTAGGAGAAGCATAAAGATTTCATAGCAAGTGTTGAAAGTGGTCGCCATTAGCATCAAGGCAGTTTGAAAATTATAAGGAGAAAATCAGGGTTAGATAGACACCCTGTAGCTTCGAAAATAAAGTCCGATTTTCAGCATAAATTCAGGGTAAACGTGTACCTTGTTTTCAACTTTCACAACGAGATTCTGGGACTGCTGTTTCACTCTTTTTAGTATTCATTCTCAGGAGTTATCCATTATTCAACAGCTCAAACGATGCAGTGATTCTAAAAACTAAACAAAAAACAAATCGACAACATTCACTTGTTAATAATAAGTTAATGTTGTCGATTTGTTTTTTGTTTTTGTTTTTAAACCAAAAAGAGATTTTATTATTTGTTTTTTAATTTTAAGTTAAAAAAATCTACCTCCTAATCGAATCTTCTGTTTAGATGCATTTTGCTGTAAATATATTGTGTTAAGTTAAAGTTGCGATCAGGCCCAGAGGACCGCGCAATGCAACTGGAGGGTAGGCTCCAGTGTTCAGAACCTACGGGACAAAGTTGAGGACGGAGGGTCGGCCCGTCGCTCGCCCGCCTTTAACTCCCGGGAAAGAAACCCGGTACCCATTCTATAGAGGGCTGGGTAGACCCTAGGGCCCGTTTGGAGGAGAAAGAAGCGTGGAAAAATTCCCGTCCTCCGCCGAGGCCGGGAATCGAACCCGCCACCTCCAACCCGCAGCCAAGCGCCCTTACCCACTCGGCTACCGGGCCCACAAATATATTGTGTAGTAACAACAAATGTTAGACAAAATCGTAGACTAAATTGTCAAATTTTATTATTTTTAATTAATATTGTCTTCATTCAGTTTTTCACATTTTACATTATGTACAATGATGGTTTTGACAAATTCAGACATCATTTTACATTTAACAATAATCGACAACGGGACCCAGCCTATCTGGGCGAATTTTTAATACTCATTGATTACCCGGATATGTAGCGTATCTGGGAATGCTGCCATCCGCAGTTGTAGTAATTTGATAGCTTACACTACACGAAAAGATAACATTGTATTCAAAGTTAATGTAAGTGGTTTTAAGCTCACGGGCTGCAAATCACAGGAAATTAGGATGTCGTATAATAGTAGATGCAGGTCTATTTTCAGTTTAAATATATTTTTTCCCTCTAATACTCATTTTTAATGATGAAGATTATTAACGTGCGGGAAGTAACAATAAAAAAAACGACCAATACCGCACAATAGGCCTACATATAAAAAAACTATTTAATAAAATGACATATTTCGAGATGCCCGTAGTAAACGGCTCTCTTCCTCAGATACAAAAGACCAACAAAGGAATTGAAATTTTATTTTTTTAAAAATATCTTAAGGAATATTTAAAATAATTTTAAATTTACTTATTACTATTATTATTATTATTAGTAATATAGTTTTTGACACTCTTATTGGAACAACATTTCTAATTAAAAAAAAGTTATTCAGAGTTTGTCAATTTATCTTGTATAATTATATGGTTAATTCTAATGGTTCATTTTGGAGTTTGATATCCTCGGATTTACTATTCTACTTCTATTAGCAGTAAGAAAAGGATTGCACTAGCAATATAAGGTTATCACTTGAGCCAATTTTGTCAGATAATCGCGACGAGTTACGCGGTATGAACTACACTCGTATGAATGTATTACTAATGAAAAATATATTTTTATAATAAGTTCGTGAAGATGTTTTTCTTAAGCGTTTTGGGGTGTATTTTTTTTAAGTAATCGAAACAATATACAGGAAACAGCATCTCCGAATAAATTTGAATTGAATACGTTTATGTAAAAACAAACTACTTTCAAATTTCATCTCTACTAAAAACTAACTTCGTTTCTACTTCTGCTGTTGTGACTGATCCCCAGATCCATTTCTTTTTTTTTGGATCATTAGTCAAAGAGCTATATTATGATGGGATAAAAAATACTGTTGTCCTAAATTACAAAAACGACAACAAATATCCCTTTGACAACTATTTAATCATTATATTTCGTCAACTCTATGAGAGATACTTTTTCAGATGAAAAAGGATAGGGATAAGTTATCCCTCTTCTTTAAATTCATTTACATAAAAAGAATTTCAATAATAAAGGATTTCAATACAATTAAACTTTAACAATCTGTAGTTTAGATGATAAGTTGTTGTATAACAATAAATTTGATAAACATTAAAAATGTAATTCAATGTGATACAATGATAATAATATAATGTATCAAAAATGAACAATGTTTCTTGCAAATAGTATTTATATTTTTTTCTTTTAACTTTTTTTTTAATTATATTCACATGGTTTTTATTATATTCACTTAATTTCTTATTGGTTCCATGACAGTATTTTTCACTATAACATATCACCATTATTATCAATATTTATTCACTAATGGGCTATTACATTTTTAATGTTTATCAAATTTATTATTATACGTCAAAAACTTATCTAAACTACAGATTGTTCAAGATTAATTGTATTGAAATTCTATTTATTGAAATTCTTTTATGTAAATGAATTTAAGAAAGAGGGATAACTTATCCCTATCTTTCTCATCTGAAAAAAAGTCATCTCGCATACAGTTGACGAAATATAATGATTAAATAGTTGTCAAAGGACTATTTGTTGTTGTTTTATAATTTAAAATGAAGTTTTGAAAGTTTCTCTCGAAATATTGCTGTCA
>JAFIDM010000179.1:40440338-40484487 GCA_023159025.1 Thereuonema tuberculata | reverse complement strand
TAAGAAAAGTAATTGTGAAATTTTATTTATTTTGATTTTAATTTCATTTGATTTAATCTAAATCATTAATCAGCCAGTTTTTAATTATTAATGTTTTTTAACCGATATTTTTTTTTTATATAATTTATATGACTGAGGCCAATTTTATTGATGGTCTTTTCCAGAATAGAAGCATGGATTATGTTCTCCGTAGCTGTTACGTATGTTCAGCTCTCTAGCTGAGAGTCAAGATGATTTAAATTAATTTTGTTTCAAATTCTTTTATTATAATTGTCAGTGTTGATGTTCTTTATATTGAAAATTAGACTGTAATAGATTTTTGTAATTAAATTACATGTAGTAATTTCTGGCAGAGAGTTAAAAACCCTTCTTTCTATTAAATATTTCTTTCTTTTCTCTTTATCCGTCCAGATGTTGTTATTGAAGACAAATTTAAGTACAGTGCAACTTGGATAATTCGAAGCTGAAGGGACCACTGCAAAACTTCGAATTATCCAAGTTTTCGAATTAAACAAGTTACATCTTTTAACTTTAATTTCAGGTCCACTGAATGCTTGAAAAGATTATTCAGTCAATAAGTAAATATTTATTCAGAAAGATCATGGTATGAAAGACTTAAACACTGTATGTATGTAAACAAAATAAGATTTACATTACGTAAGCTACAGTATACATTACATTCAATACAGAAAATTATAATTTTTCAAAAAATTGTGCAATGTCTGATTGTTTTGTAGAATTCAGTCGCTTAAGATTAGCAAGCCGTGCTGGCGTGCCGTGCGATCTCGGCGGTGGTCTGCCGTGACGGCCAGTGAGCCAGTACCTGGGTTCGAATCCCGGCAGTGGCATGGCTGTTTCAATTTCCTTTCCTGTGTTGTCCAGCCTCTTCTTCACTTTCTCTTCGGTCTGACGTCATTCCTTAATGGCGTCCTGGGGAAGGCCACGGGAAACCACCCCAGTATCTTTCCCTTGAAATTCTCGGGAGTCTGCTAGGGGTTCGCCATCTTGGGAACACTAGCGCTCCCTGGAAAACGGATGCTTCCGATACGAAGCTCGCACTTCGGTGCGTACCGGCATCACACACACAAGGTTAGCAAAATCACCAAGCATGTTTAGTGAACGGAAAACAGCATCACTGACGTTGGTTTGTCCTTCAATGTACCGACGAAATTCGGCGCTATCCCATACTCGTTGGCGATTTGGCATTTCTTCTTCACACCCTTTTGGGGACGTCCATTAATTACGTGCGGGTAATTAATGGACGTCCCCTTTCCACCTCGCGAATGTCGGCAACCTTTTCAGCGAACGTCAAATTCTTGTACACGCGTGGTTTACTGAAAGACATGTTGACACTGACAGCAGGAAGCTCGAATGGCATCTGAAGCGCCACATGTCGAACGGTGGCGGAAAGGGGATTTCAGTTGTCACGTGTCGAATTTCTTAACGATGAAACGCCGTAAAGTTATAAAAAAACTTCGAATTAAGGAAGTTGAACTTCGAATTATCCACGTTTTTTTAACATTGATTTAATAAGAAACTCAAGGGACTAAAAAAATCTTCTAATTAACCACGATTTCGAATTAAAGACGTTCGAATTATCCAAGTTGCACTGTATTTTTCTTTTGGAGAAAATTTATATTTGTTAAATTAGAATATACTATAAATAGGCAAAAACTGTACGGTTGTACGGATATTTGTTTGTGTGTCATCCCAACAGCGCTACAGACACAGTATTTAAGCAAGAAACAAAATACAAGGTGGCACAACCAACATTTCTGTTGTCATCCCAAAAGCGCTACAGAAACAGTAGTTACGCAGAAACAAAATACAAGGTGGCGCCACCAACATTTCTCAATACTCGCTAGGGAAACAGTATTGAGGATCGACATTCTTTTATGGCAGGAGGTTAACTTATAACGATTTTGGGCAGGTTAACTTGTATATATTTTTTTCAGTCATGAACTACTACACACGTATTATTGTATTAATTACACGTGATCTCACACCTTACTGACTCTCAAGCATATTTCGAAACTAACCTCTAAATAGAGATAACTACATGCTTGCAAGAGTTACCATGATCAAAATACATATTTTGTTTTATTGCTTAGTCATCATTCAAATTATATGTGGGCTGCTATGGAAGTCATGGCTTTTAAAAAATGAGCTTAGAACATTGTTTTCAATCTTGTGCTTTTGAAAAATGTCACAGTATTTCAAAAATATGGAATCTGTTTTCCTTCCATGAATATTTCACGGGTTGCCACTAGTTAGTATTATTAGTCCAAACTTTTGTAGCAAAACTGAAGATAGAATCACAGAAAGCAAAATAAATTAAAATCTGAATTTTGAGTGGTAGGGTATCTTTTGTGTGTCAGTAGATGAATTACATGGCGTTTACTTTTTTGTGAATTAGGCCTATTGTGGCTATCCCAAGTGAACGTACTAGTAGTAGAATTCCCAAATGTTTTATGACGTTGACTACTACTACTACTACTACTACTACTACAATTTGCTCAGAAAATAAAAAGAAATCCAGGATATTCAAATAAGTATTCTTTAGTAGGCTATCAAAAATTGAAAAAAAAAAACCAATAATAATCATCAGAATCGTAGTGGTGCCTCAAAAGCAAAAATAAACAATATAAAACTCACTAATGAAAATTTAGTGAGAAAATGCCAGCAGTGCACCGGCCTCAATGAATTTTTTTAAAGCGTAAAAAATTCAATCTGGGCATTGAATTATTTTTGCTTTTGAGGCATCACTGCGATTCCGAATATTATTCCTATTAGCATCAGTACTGAGACCTCGTTGTTTACTGGTGACTTCTCCTGGCTGATGATCGCCAAAGAGCGTGAAACAACTATTCCAGGACGTCACTTGATAAACAATTTGGTCTCCCCATTGCTGTTGAATAAAGAAAAACAACAGAATAGTTCAAAGATCAGTTGGAGAAAAGAATGTTACAACAATTTTGCGGAGAAGAGAACTTTTTCCCAATATCAAAGTATTTTAGTGTTTTTTTTGACCGACAACTCTTTTATTTGTATATTTTCGATACGATTGAAATCAATAGCATCTTTCTTATATGAACCTATATCTTCTAGGAAAGCTTCAAAACAAATAACCTTAGTTTCTGAGTTATCTTGACCAGAAACGGACGGAGATGAGGATTTCGATTTAAAATTGATTTCTAATAATTTTTAATGTTACTTTTATTCTTTCCGAAGTATATATTAATAATGAATGCCATAAACATTAAAGCAAATCTTTAATACTCTGTCGGAACAAGATATCATCAGTTGAAAAAAAAAAAAACATTATTCAAGAGAAGAGTTATTTGTAAAAGTACGGAAAAGTGCTTAATTTTCAACGGATTAAAAATTCGTTATTTGGTCGATAGATTTTAGTGATTTTAGGCTAAGTATCAAATTCGCGAAGAAATGAAACTCGAGCATAAGATCAAATAAGAATGAATGTAAAAGACGTTTTACATAAATGCGCTAAAATAAACTTCAAAGATTGCGACGTTGTCTCAAAATGCTCTTTAACTTTCCTCTCTTTCTTTAAATTGCAGTAGAATACTCCACGAGAATTTCAGAAAAACACTGTAAATTTGCTTTAAAAATTTTTTCCATTTCCGTTTGTGATGGTCTTTTGTCACTTGGTGTTTTATCTGTTGATGTTCCTTTGTCCGATTCCTCCGGTAGCAGCGCCGCGGTGATTACTTTTCTAAAGGATTTCTGACAGTGATGCTACACTTAAGATGTGACTCCGCCTCTTCGATGGTTGATATTCGCCGATAAAATGACCATTTTGAAAGAGGTCAGTCAAGCACAAAACTTAGATTTTCCGTCAGGGTGATCCTTCGTGGACCACAAAACAGCGATGGGCTTCTCCTTCACTCGTTCTATTTTCAATGAAGATTCACTGTCGTTTCCGTAATATTTTTAACATTACATTTTTTCACAAAGACTGGATAACATATTTAATATTAAATATTTTAACATTAACATTAATAAATATTTTAACATTATTATTGCTAAATGCTGCAAAGAGCATTCTTTATATTATCTTTTATTATATTTAAAAGATAAGCAAAATGATTTAATAGTAAAGAAAAAGCTATTCGTAATAAAAAAATAAAAATAATAAAAAAAAAATATTATAACAGAGAATAAAAAAAATTTAATTTGGTAATTTAATGATTTTTAAAAAACAAGAAATTCCTTCGTTTTCCTTTAATTCTCTTTTTCTTTTTTTTTTATTTCAATTACTGAATATTAAAAATAATACAAAAAGAAGTATGTGGAAATTACAAAATAAGTCCAATGCAGTATCGGCACACATTTCCATTTGTTGAAAATTTATTAAATTTGCAAAACCTTTTTTTAATCCTAAATCCAATTGCAGGAAGGCCTCGACTTATGATCAACTGTCATACGACCATTCGCACTTCCGTTGAAGACCCAACCGAGTCTTTCACAATCATTTTCGAATTGTCTCCGTCGGCGATCGTAGTCGTAAGCCAAGCAGCGGTGACGTAGCTTCTTCGCACACACCACTAATTGAGTTGCCAGCATATGAATAATGATATCAAATTTGTAATTTCTTCATATTATCAAACTCATGGAAGTTGACGATCTCGTATTTTCGTGATTTCACGTAATTTACGCGAGAATAGTCTCTATCCATGTCTTCTTACAAAATATTGATATATTTAAATGAATTATAATACGGGGAAATGCATGAGACTTTTACTACATTTTAATACAGTTTTAATAAATTGAAATCAGTCAATAAACAAACAATAAATTCATTATGCAGCATTTTCCTAGTGACAGACATTAAAAATACTAAATTTCTTGAGACCTGCTGAAGAGGCTAATGGTGAGATCTCGAGAATTTCGTAATTCTCGCGCAAACGCGATCGTCAAAATAAATGTGTTAGACAATAGCTATGTTAAAAAGTATTTGACGTATGCGTGACTTAATAATGTGTGCTGTATCTGTGAGTTCTTACGTAGGTGACTTTCACCTTACGATCAAATCGACTGCGGATGCGTTTGTCGGAACTCAACTCGTCGTAAGTGGAGGACTATCTGTATTTTTTTTTATTTTTTTTTTAAAGCGCTCGGAAACGATCAGTGCTTTAAAACAGAACGATTAATAAACTGATTCTATGGATTGTTAGACAACAATATAAAGTTATTGTTTCGCTTCTGTGGGCTTTTTTGCAATGTTTAAGCTGAAATTTCCTCGAAAAAGAACGAAGTGAAAACTTTTCAGTTACGAAATTTCAGTTCATCTAATTTTTTACTTAAATACAAATGCCGTGTTTAAGTCAGATCGGATAGGACACGTGTAGGACATATACAGACATTGGAAGATTCTCACTTTCTTTAGGGAAGCAAGCTAAAAAATTTCAAATTATACAGTAGTAAAAAGATTGAAAGTTATTATGATGTAAAAGGTTAAGTCTTAAAAAATATGTAAAAAATTAATTTCTAGAAATTTATTTAGATTTTAAATCAGAAAAATCATACAGTAAAGGAATTATATAAGGAAAAATTTTATTAGAAGACGGAGAATAATGAATTTGCCTAACATCGTAAGATTTTAAAAGTTCACTGTAATTGAATACAAAAAAAAATGTAATAAATAGCGATAACACGCAGAAAAAAACAAACAAAACATTACTGAGTTAAATAAATAACTGTAGCAAAAGAAACTACTAAGATTCTGTATTCCAGATCATTTTATTGTTTTTTATAATTGATTAAGTGAACTGACTCAATAGATATTCAAATAGGATGAATTCGAGACAAGTACATCTCACCTGAAATATTAAGTCATGCTGTGGAGAAAGTGCCTAAAATTAACTGTTGTCGATGGTTTGTGGGTCTTTATTTCCTTCCAATGCCTGCCGTATCTGGACTGATTTTTGATGAAATCATGTACGAGAAATGAATGGACTTCATAAATACAGACGTTTTAAAAGAATAAGGTTTGGGTCAATTCAATTTTGAAACGTATTTTCTTAAAGAGTGTTTTCTTCTTTGCTTTTTAGTTTGTGAATTGAAATAAAGGAACCACTAGGATAAATTAAAGATTTATCTATCGAACATAAACATTATCAAAGATTCTATTTGCTGAAGACTGATGAAATCTGTAAATTCTTGTATAAACTCTTAAGACTTACAGGAAGTACCAACATTGGATGTATCATGATTATGATGCGTTGTTAAGCAACAATAAAAACTCAGCGTTTAGCTGGAAATATTTTGCCGTGGAGTTTTTTGTTATTTTTACTGGAAAAGTCCTGCAGAAATTCACAATTTTCTAATGTCTTAGACAAAACATTTTTAATTACAATGTTTTCGATGCAATTTGTTTTAAAAATCTATATTTTAAAAAATTTGTTTTTACTCTAAGAATATTTAATATTTCTTACTTCTTTCTTATTTTATACTGCCTAATATGTAAAGGAACTAGATGGGATTTGTTCTTTTCACGGAGCTGTATTATTACTAATATCCATTATAGTTCAGGATTTATATTTACAATAGACTATGAACCAAACTCTTCGTAAATTTCTTCCTCTACTACTAGCACAGAATGTATTCTAAATGCCTTACATAAATTTGTGAAAAGAGAGGCTAATGCACCATGTTAAAAGCTTGCTGTAATACAAAAATGTTAGTGGAATAATAGGGTTTTTATATATATATATCTTTTACGTGAAAGACGAATTCCCCATAAACCTTTCTTTTCGTCATATGCTTAGCTCTTGCGTTAAACATTGAAATTCGACTAATGTTTACTAACTCTGAATTAATGCACTTGGAATTTGACAACTTCCTTTTCAATGGTTTGTTTATAAGTAAATGCGAGGTGTCCATTACATAGAGCGTCCATCAACTTAAGTAATGTGGCTTCGTCTTCACACCATCCAACCAAAAATAACCATTTTCGCACGAGAGACCCTCGGCAGAAGCCTACTTGGTCTAAAACTAAATTGAACTTGAGATGAAATATCCAAACTACAGTCAACCTAATGACTACACAGTTTCAGAGAGTGGAATCTTCTCACCTAGTTTCCATTCATCAGGAATTGGGAAACTGTCGCAACATTATTACATATTTGCTCCTATAAAAGACAGACGACTTCCAAAAAATGAGAAAAAAAAACCTATGCAATAATTCACAGCAATCTTTTACCTGACCTTAAAAAATAAAAAAGAAATTGGCGAGTAAATTAATCTAAAAGTTCAAATTTTAAAATTGTTCAGTTTTGTGATGATAACATAGTGATATTACGAATTTAGTACATAGAGATTTTAGGTTAAGATGTTAAATTAGAAATTAGAAATTCATTTAAGAATACGTAACTATTTGTAGGATAGTACCCCGATATTGTTCTAAAATTCTGTATGAGCCGTTGATTTTGAAAGTGGGGCAAGTCCATTTTGTTAAAAAAAAGTTACGTTTACGCTTAATTTTCATTAGAAATTAACTTAAAATTCCTGTTTTTAATCAATTCACAATCATATCTATAAAGAAACAGCGTAAATTTTTTACTAGTAATTTATTTTGGTCAATGATACTAATTGTTTTTAAATCAGTTCAAACCTTAACCATTAATTATCCAACAATAACTTAATATGGACTTGCCCCATTTTCAAAATCAACGGTTCATATCATGGACATCAATTTCTTACGTGTAAAATATATCTGTTGCTTCTTATGTTATATTCGTGTGTTGGTATAACTACCTCTTTTTTCCTCCTAAAAAATTAAGGAAAAATTGATCATATCTGACATCCACGTGTGGAAGAATACCTATCATAAGACTCTTTCACTACGAAACAACATGTCGTGACTTTTGCTAAAATCAAATACTTTTTATTTTTGGTTTCTGAAGATCTTATCTTTAAACTTAGCCTTAACGATTTAATTAATAAATTATTTTCAATGTTAAAATAGCAGTAAACAAATAATGTTAGGAATTCTATGTTTCTTCTTATTTTTACTCAATGAGCCATCCTTAGTTTCAAAGCCATATATTATAGAAGAGAATTACAAAATTATCTATTATATAACTTATATAAAATATTGTCAGAAAATTGTGGAAAAGAGAATTACAAGAAATGTTTAAAGTGGTTGAGTCAAATAAACTTTTGCTTTGGATAAACGTAGGAAATAAATATATTTCATTCAATGTTTTCCAAGATTCGGACGAATATCTTGCAAAAGCCGAACAAGAAATTAACCATTTGAAATTTCATTATTTTTGTGGGGTTTTTTTTTTTTTTATTTCTTACTTTATCTTATTGAGTTTTATGATTTAATTCATAGATATTATAAGTAGGCATAGAAATCATCCCATTCCTTAACTATGCTTTGTCGTCAGTAACTTATCAAAACAGAATCATATTATGAACAATGAATATTTCTTCTAAACAGCAAGAACACTGCCGCGAAAGTAAATTAGAATTATCATGCTATTAACATGGTAGTAGCAAGTAATTATTGACGAAAAAATTCAAAAATTATTTTTGTATTTGTTTAATATGATCGTAATCCTAAGAGCGGTTCGTCATTTGCAAAAGACAACAATTATTTTAAAAGATATTCACTTAAAATACTTTAGTTCGAATTTTTGCGACGCAAGAAAATTAAAAAAAATGCGAAGAAAACAAACAAACAACACAATGAAACTGCCACTAAAGTGGGTTCAACAATCCTTCGCGTTGAAAGTACAGTACCACAACGTATTTCAATAAGAAGTTTCTGGAAAGAATTTGGAATCTACTTTCCTTACTATGCTGCTTTCCTCTTTTTCTCTTTAAGTCGTGAAACTAATTTAAGTGAATAATCTCCGTTTAAATATTTTGAAATTACAGCATCAGCTGAACACAAAGAGGCCAAAATTTCCATTTCCTGAAACAGTGGAGGAAATCCTCTTTACTTTCATATTTATTGTAAATTGAATTAATTTTAATCATATCAAAGTATTCGCAAATTATTTTAATACAAAAAAAAAGATAATACTAAAAAGTGACGGATTTTAATATTTTTCTATTACCTTCAAGTTTTTGGCAAGGATCTTCAATAAGAACGTTACCGGTATTGAAAAACACTTTAATAACAATGTTATAGCGTTTTTTGTTTGTCAAAATATGCATGCTAAAATTCACGAAGATCCATCAAACCATTCAAAAGTTGTAAGGGGCGCGCGCACACACCCATACAGCTTTGTTTTTTTTTTGTTTTTTAAATCCCATAAATTAATATGACTTTTTAGTTAATCAACATTCTCGCCAAGTAAAATTCAAAATCTCTTCTATTTAATAAATTTTCTTATTGATGTTGTACTTAATTTTTGTATATTTAGAAAAATATTATATGTATCAGTTCTGTATTCATATTATTTATACTTTGTAAAAATGATATTTTTCCAGATTTAAAAAAAATCCTTTGAAAATATACTTCAAATTAAATAGGAAATATATAAAAGAGTAGAGTAATAGCTTTTAGATCTATAGAGAAGCCTGGAGTTTTTCCCCCTTAAAAATGAAGATCTGAAATTAGAAAAACAACAGTTTTGTATCTAGAGTTAGAAATGAATCGTATACCTTCTTTCACGTGTTCGGCTGATGGGCGGGTTGAAGGGCGGGAGATGTGGTTCGAATAAAGGGGGGGGAGGGTGTAAGGAATGGATTCGACCGCTCGGCATTGCTATCCCTCCTTATCGTTTTTCCATTGCTGAGGTCGGAGGGTTGGCAAGAGGGGAGGCGTAAATCGTAGCGGTGGGAGTTGGGGGGAGGGGGTTTCGATCGATGCGGGGCAGTCGGAAGTGGTATCGCACTCGATTCCAGTTCCACGAGCTCTCCTTCGTACCTCGGAGTCCGGTCTCTTCCCTCCTGCGCAGCTCCACCAATCGGAGAGTGGGGCTTCTTTTCTAGTTATCTTGCGTTTTAAGTGTGACACAGGAGATCGTGTATCAATAACTATAACAAGCCCGGGCGGCCAAGGTGTGTGTGTATTTGTAGCCTCACTCGCTCCCTTGGCTCGTGGCGATCAATGCTCGTCTGCGTGGGACCCTTGTAGAAGCGTCTTACCCAAAACCCCCAAGAGATCCCGACCCCGCCACCAAGATAGAGAGACTTTGGCGCGGAGAAGCGAGCCGAGGGGCGGTCGCCGACGACTGGTTTGTCTATCGCCGGCCGTTTGACGACGACCGAGGCGGTGGTGCTGCCATGAGTCTTCCGCCTGGCGTGGACGGCGTGTCCCGAACCGATTCCATCGGTTTGGTGACTCAGCATCCGACCCTGGGGGCTCTGCCGCCCGCCATCTTTCTCCGCGCCTCGGAGCGCTACCAGCGCACGCCCAAGTGCGCGCGGTGCCGCAACCATGGCGTGGTGTCGGCGCTCAAGGGCCACAAACGCTACTGTCGCTGGCGGGACTGCGTGTGCGCCAAGTGCACGCTCATCGCCGAGCGGCAGCGCGTCATGGCCGCGCAGGTCGCGCTGCGCCGCCAGCAGGCCCAGGAAGAGAGCGAGGCCCGCGAGCTGGGGCTGCTGTACGGCGCGCACGACGGCCTTCTAGCTGTGCCGGGGTTGGCTCTCTCCGCCATGGCTCTGGGCAAACCGTTCGAACAACCCGTCAATTACTCGACTACGGCCCCCTCTGAACAAGACTTCAACAAAGGACCCACAGGTCAGTGCCCCTTCTTACTAAAGTTTTGGACAGGACATACAACAAATTCAATAATTAGAGACACAAGAAATAATTAGTCTCACTATTTCATAGAAGTAGAATCTACTAAATGTTTATTTACAAAGATCGTATTTACCGAAAATACAACTTTTTAAAAATTCTTGAAACAAAATTTTAGATAAATAAAAAGTCAATATTTATTGCCTAATAAAGAATTATTATAGAGAAATACGATTATCTTACGGTTGCACAAATGACTATGCACGAATACTGATAAAAGCTATAAAATATAAGCCGATATAAGCACAAATGTTCAAAGTGAAAAACATACAACTTCTCTCTAGAGAGTTGTTCATTAGAAAAAAGCTTAAACATAATCAGCAAAAAGTTATTTCGAAAAAATTATGTAAACATATGTGATAATTTATTCTGACATAGAAAATTAAAAACAATTAAAAACAACCCATAATGACTTAAAATATCAAAATAACTAACTAACTGCTAACTAAATAATTCTTTCTAGTTGTTAATCAAAACAATTATATTCATACGGTTATTAAGCAGTTCGTTTTTTAATGATATTCAATATTATTATATAAATAATAGTATAATATAAATAATAAAAATTAAGTTTGTTTATTCTTAGAAAGCTAAAACGCCTCGTAATTATGAAAATTATGAAAATTTTGTTAAAGAAAACGAAACATTTTGGTTGCAATGTTTGAAATCATTATAATCTTTTATTTAAACCTTGTAGTTCAAAAAAAATTAACTTCATGAGTTTTTATCAATTTTTTTTAAACCCATCTAAATTGTAAATGTAAAATGATTCTTAAAATTTTCTTATATTTGTGAATTAAGAGAAAAATAGATGAAATGCTAAATATTTTTAAGCATAATCATTATTTAACAATTTTTTGTAGTTATTGTAATAATAATTATGAATTTGTTTATGAAGCAAAAATAGGATCAACTTTTTTATTTGTAAAAGACAATAATTATGATGTTTGTCATTGGCTTCCTAGTTAAATTTCGAAATTTCTCTGATTTGTTAAGATATTCATTAACTTATTAAAAACTATTAAATAGCTTTTAATAATGTTATTGAGCAGTTATAATACAGTTATAGATTAAGCATAACAACACATTGTAAAATCAATCGAAAAGTAAAATTTTTATTTTCATTAGTCATCAACGGCAAAGTAAAGTTAAACAAAAAAAACAAAAATATATTTCTTTTATTAGTTATAACTTACAAAAGTTCACAAATTCTTTCATTTTGTTCTTTATATTTCCTTTTATTGAGTTAGGAATTGGCCTATTTAATTTAGTTTCAGGATGGAAAAGAAATATTTAAATACCTTGTAATTTTGACAAAACTAATATTAAAACACAATATTAATAAAGTATTGCTAAAAGATTGTAGAGTTTTAAAACCAAAAAGTTTTGAATTAAAATACACCTCGTGAATAGGAAAATTAAAAACATTACTTTAGGAGACATTGAGCAGAATGCAGAATCTTAACATTAATCAAAATTCCTCTCAGTTTTGGCCACCAAAGTCACCGAATCTCACACTGGTCATCAATAGTGTCTAATTTTGGATTTCTAAATAATGCGAAATTACATCATTTTAAAAACAAAAAAAGCTTGGTAATTACCTATGAGATGTGGTTGTGGATATTGTATTTAAGGAAATCAAAATAAACAGCAATTGGCTTTAGCACTTATGAAATAAGAAAATTCTACGTATAAATACATATTCTGGACTTCCATAATTACTGGAAAATAGCCAATACTTGCGTCGAAAGCTTTTCTTTTTATTTTCGTCTAAGTTAATAGCAACGTTCGTTTTCGCATTTTAATGAGTAAGGTAATGAAATTCGTAAAATTTTTAAAAAGTTTCAATTGTCACGAATTACAGTAAAATAATTTACATTGAAAACGAAAGAAAGAAATGAAAATCAAACCGAGTCGGCTGATCGGTTTAAAAAGCTTTCATGATCTGATTATTTAAGTAATTTACATAAATAAATTCTTTATTTCTTGTTTACATTTTACATGCTATTTACATTTACTGTATTCCTAAAGATCTCACTGTATAAGGTTTGTATTTTTTTATGTATTTAGAAATGTGTAATCCCGTAATTATACATATTGTAGAATAATAAGCATATGAGGAAAACTCCATAAATTAAAAGCAATATTTCTTGTAAAAATAAAACTGTTCACAAAATAAGAACAGGAACAACGAAGAAATAAATATAAAAATGCACGACATTTAAGACATTTATTAAATTTACAAAACATAACTTTACTTACACGACTAATTTATTTTCGGTATAATCTATTACAAACTACTTTTTAAAATTGTTTGCTAATATTTTTCAAAATCTCCTTATCTACAAGATTTCTTTTTCTTTAATTCCTAAACTGAAATTATTGTAAAGTAATCATCGTCAACTATGATATTACACCGACACCTTGATCTCGAATTAATAGGATAATTTTATACTGATGTCATATAATTCTAAATGATTTTTAAAATTTTAATTTCTGTATAGATTACAATACTTTTCTCTTTGACGTTTATTTTTGTCTACTTAATACAGTCTAAGTTGTTGTAATTTAGAAATATGAAATAATCTATCTTTTCACAGCTTCTCAAGCAGAATTGGTAAAGTTTGTTTTAAGGAAATGTAGAGACCTTAGATGATTTACCATCATTTTTAAGAGCTTCATATACGAATAATATTAATCATATTAAAAAAGGCAACACCCATGCACCACCAGTGATTGGGATACCTTTAAAATATGAGTTCACGGTATTCATGTCCCAGTAATAATCAATGCACTTCATTGAACAATTCTATAGCTTTCTTATAGGATGTATTTCTCTAACATTATATAAAATAGATATAATGATCTTTATCTTAGGAGTTTTTCAGTTGCATTGTTTGTGACTAGTATTTAATACAGCACGAGTTAATCATTAAATAATAATAATAGATGTAGTTTATCTAAATTTAATTTTTAGTTAATGACTTAATTTGGAAAAAAATATCAGTTTCTAAATTTTCAATTCTAGAAGAAGAAGAGCATAATGTTATCATTTTTATAGAGTAAATTCACCCTTTAGAATTGTTATGGTTTTAGTCTTTGGAAAAACAGTTTTTATCGTAAGGATTGACAAGTGTTTTTCCATTTTTGCAAAATGAAAAGAAACAAAATAAAAAGGGATTTTAAAATCAAAGCAATCGAGATGGATTGATTGGAAATCAAAACGAATGAATATGCTTAGCTGACTCCGTTCCGGATGTTTTAGGTTTGTTGCTGAGCGAGTGGCTTAGTCTTACTTCTTTTTTTTTATATTAATGGACCATCCGGGACGAATTTTGAAATGTCCCGAATTTAAGCTCAATAGTTCATTACAAAAAATATTTGTAGTCTATCAATCCGATAAGATAAAGGACGATTTCTGAAATTCATTTAAATTTTCGAATTTAACCGAATTATCAAAATTGCACAGTGTTTGTAAGAAGCCGACATGTCGATGTAATATTACTCAGAGAAATCATGTATAGATTCTAGATCTGTTAGGTGGATTCATCGCATAAGAGTTTGTATAAATAAATAAGATGATGACTTAACTAGTGTATATAAAAAATTGTAAGATTATCTTCAACTTGATTACCTCAACTCTAGTTGAGGTCTGCGAATTCAATGATACATCAACGCAAATCCGTATTCAGATCTCTTTTCAATAGTAAAGGGTCAGAAAAAATGTCAGAGTCGAATAAATATTGCGCCTATGTAATGTAAGGTATTTATAAAGCTGATAAGAAATTTAATTAAGGTTTATATTAGTATAGAACATAGTCTTACATTCTTTCTGTCAAAGAATGACCCTCGGCATTACTGTTTATAATATTAGCTATTGTAGGAGATTTCTTCCATTTGCATATGACTGTCGACTGAGCCGTCCTTCTCTTGATACGCAAATGGTGGGGAAGGAGGGGCTTTCACCCACCTGTCCACTGACACCCTCTAATGACTCTGGTCGCACTCGCTTTCTGCCACGCGGGGGAGCTAATTAGCACCGACACCTCACGGCGAAAACTATGAGTGAGAAAAGAGAAGCCTACTTGACCTCGCCTCCCACTCTTTTCACGTGTGTTTTACTTTTTTCCACTCCATCAATAGCTCATTGAATCAAAAACACCACCCCCACCTCCAAGGCCCTTTCCATTTGCTACTTCTGTATTTCGATTCTTGTTATCCGTTCAAAGAGGTTTTAAAAAAAAAATGCCTTCACTTTTTTTTTTATTATTCAAAGGCTATTCAAGACAAGTTTGAAGAAAGAAAATTATATAAATTTACTACTTCACGGGAAAAAAAAATCAAAACTTTTAGTCCTACAATTTATAATAATTTTAACATTTGTAATATTTATTTATTTCTATATATCTATAATTACTCACATAAATAAAAATAAAACTTTTAAATAATTACACTAACATCATAAATAATAAAAGAGAAATTGAAATATACATTTTTTTTTTTTACTTTTTAACAATGTGTTTTTAATAATAATAACATTAAAAGATGTCGATTATTAAATTTATGTACACATGTTTTGAAGCCTTGTTATCAATTTTCTATCAATAAATTGTAATTTGTTATTCTTAATGTCAACAACTTCTTAAAAATCATTGTGTGTTTTAAATTTTCATTGATATTTACAAAGATATTAAATTCAAATAATAACTTTACATTTTAAACTTATAGATCTAATACTTATTTATTTACTTATTTGTATATTAATATTTATTTATTTACTTATTTATATATTACGTACGTTATAAGTAAACATTTAGAGCAACCACATTACAATAATACAATACTTGATGTAGAAAATCAAAAGTGCGAATCTTTAATGGGTTCCCAATAACAGAGTTTGAATCCTTCAGTGATTGACCGATAAATCACAGCCATTCTGTTGACAAGGATTAGATGTCGTATTGATCTCTATTGAAATAAATAATTAATCCTTTGGAAGGAATCATTATTCTAATCAGAGGCTTCGTAGTTAAGTTATTTGAGTTTTTTTTTTTCAAAGAAACCTGGAATTTGGCAAAAATTACATTTTTTAAATCATTTTAAAGATCTCAAAAATTCAGATCACAATTTTTAGAATTTATAAATACAAATTAGGTACTTACATACCATCGGGACCCATTTTTTATGATGATTTGTGATATGTATTTCAAATTATTAACCCTTCCAAACGTGTAATGAAAATAGGTATTAAGGTATTACGTGACATCGTTTGGAAAAAACAAAACACAACAAGAGATCTCGTTGTTTGCTGTTGACTGCTCCTGGCTGATGATCGCCAAAGAGCGTGAAACAGCCGTTCCAGGATGTAACTTGGTAAACAATATGGTCTCACCCATTATAAAACATTTTCCTTTTAATTAACACTAGGTTAGATTAACTGAGGTGAGATCCTTTCCAGGATGTTTTATTTGGAAATTCGAAGGAAAATAAAAATATACTTCCCATTTCCAAACGACCAGCGGTATCATAAATAACGACAACTACAAGTTATGTTTTAAAAAATAAAAATGAAAGAAAACACTAGAAATCCATTAAAAAAAGGGTTACCGATCGTTAGTACGAATTTCATTTGTAAATTTTATCTATAACTTTTTAATAATATATTTGCCTTAATCTTTTGAAATTTAACTTTTACACTTACTAAAATCTTGATTATCAATGACCACTCTACTGAACGTGGTTATTTCCCTCGAACTATTTTAAGTGCTCCTCAAATATCAAAAAATTAATATAAAAAAAATTACTTAATTTTTTTAATTGCATTTTTTTATATTTTTTGTCCCAATTTTTTTTGGGTAGGTAGCTTTTTCATAGAACTGCAATTGCAAAATTATAAATTTTAATTCAAACGGTTCATTTAAAAGTTTATACATACATGGTATATCGGCAGTTTCTCACTGTTAAGGGTTAAGTTACTTAAAAACAAATTGATAAACACTGGTCTATACAGTCAAAGAAACCATGGAAACTGAGAATGCTGCAACGGAACCTCAGTTAACGCTGCAATTGTAATCAACTTCTCATTCTTTCATTTTAAAATTGTTTCATCAAATCCAATTTTTAGTGAAGACACTTCACTAAAATTAGAATAAAACAACATCTCGTGTTTGTTAAATGTCAACTTTTAAAACAAAATTCCTAAGTAATTAAAATTTCACAAGGTTTTCGTGGAATGTAGCAATTAGTGGAATTAAGATGTTAAGACTTCTAATTGTACTGACCTCTGATGTCGTCAACAACCTTCTTAAAAGCCAAGAAACCTCTTGTAGGTTTTGAAACGCACCAGTGTCTGATAAGAAGTCTTAGCAAATCCAAGAAGCCAGTAAACATTGTTTTCAAAAACAGAAATATCAAGAATAATCAAGTTCTGGATTCTACGTCTTTGGTTTCATTATTAGGAAGTAACCATTTCTGGGTCATTATAAAGCTATAAAATGAGTAAATGATATAGAATCGAATAAGGTAGTAACAGATGAAACAGTGGTGACCTAGAGAACATTTGGTAAACATGAAGCTTCACAATAATCTCGAACCTTTTCGAGATTCAAAGCATTTGAGGTACTGTTCGAGAAGCATTACAAGAAATAATGATAGCTTTTTTTTTTAAAAAAAAAAAAAGAAAGAAAACATTTGCCCGAGTTTCTCACTTAGGACAATAAGAATTTTGATAGACAGTAAGTAATAGCAGAATTTCCCTATTATTTCTTAAGAAAATAGATCTAGTGCAGATAAGTCAGCCATTTTTTTTTCTGTAAAGTAAAAGCAGTTATAAACATATTATAAAAATTGCTACAATGGAATGATCGTGGCTGATTGTCCGTTTGCATTACTAAAGCAAATGCGGTTATATGCAATAGAACATATTCATATTTATCTAATATAATTTCTTTATTTTTGAACTCTACGAAAGATGTCGAGGTAACGAGGATGAATCCTAAAGACTAAAACCAAAGAAAATATTTAATCAAATTCTCTGAAATAGAGTTTTAGTTCATTTCCAGGTGCTTAAGGCTGTCATCAAGTTTTTAGACTTGAATCGCTTCAGACTGCAGATGATCTTCCCAGCAAATGTGGAGAAGGATATGAGAGTTCTTCATTTCCGTTTTGTAGACTTGAAGATTAATGTCTACAAAGTTTACTTATTATAAATGTGCTTGATATTCCTGCAAGTCGAAAAAAAACAATCGAAAAATGTATAGTAGCCTAAAAACTGAATTAAATTTGCTATGTAAACTGTAATAGAAATGCATTTTAGTCCAAACTTTTAGATTAAAACGCGCACCAGAATTTCGTTTTAGATTTCCTAATGTATATTTAGGATTGTCGTAGATCAACATAAGTAATTTAAGCAAATTTGTTGTTTTAATTACTATCTTGGGTTAGGATACTTCAGTACAGAAGCACTTACAAAAGACTTCCACAGCAATGAACGAATTCCATTGGAAAATTAGATATAATGACTAAACACTAAATAGTCTATAATGCTATGTACAGTAGTAACAGTACAGTTTTTACAAAGCGCTTCAATTATTTATTGGTTATCTTTCTGGATGTCTTGTTTTGATATGAATGAGAGTCACAAATGTTATTTTCGTGGGAAAATGTATTAATTTTATTACTCACCTACAACATTGTTCTGCAGATACTGTTTCTTTTTGGTTGTGGCAGATACTATATTTCTATCTCAAAACCAGCTGATTCACATGGTGGGTGGGGGGTTACTTCCCCAGACTGTAATTTACTAATTAAATCTCTCGAAGCTGGTTGTCTACAAGTAAGCCTACATGGCATTGCAGATCCCAGCACAACACCTACCCATGTTAATGTTATCCCAAGTTGGTTAGTTTGCGGTGCTGGTGACCAGTCGAATATTGATGACGACTCGTTTTACGGTATCGATTGCAACAAGTGTAATCTCCATTAATTAGCGGGACGCCGACACCACTAATGGTCCACTAATTTTATAACAATTTGGGCTCAGCTTAGACAACGCCATATTGGACGGATTGTAATTCTTGGTATCATCTGTTCTTTCTATTGTTTGGGGATAATCTTTCGCCGAATAAAATTCAGATGCAAAACAATAATCACTGCCGTCCAATTTAATCAGATTTGTAGCCGCTATTCAGCTGTGAGTTTAATCCCCCTAATGAGCGGCTTTTCAGGCTATAAAATATCTGCGTCAATTTTAGGGTAATAAAATTAACTTCTTTCTTATCAACATAATTCTATTTTTTCCTTTCTTACTTTTTTTTTTTTTTTTAATTTACTTTTTTTCTTTATAGAAACCCAGTTTGATATTGATTTTTAATGCTATTACATTATTGATTAAACAAAGACAATGATATTACATTACAAATAAACTAATAAATATAAAGAATTTAAAACATTTAAATGAGTTTATCTTTAACCAGGGTAATAGTAATTAATGTAATTAGTCCAAAATAAAATTTAAGATAAAGTCGTTACATTTATAAATAATTATTTATTGAGTACATTTTGCTAATTGAAATTTTACATCAAAGATTTGTTACTTTATTCTAAATAGGTTATATCCTAATGTTACGTCATAATAAGAATAGAAAGTACAAGACGATAACTAATAAAAAAACAGCTTAGACCAATTAGCTCAATTTTATTTCTTCTTTTTGTATGCTATCGTTAAATATGCTAGCTTTTATGATTTTTTTATTATTCATGTCGCAATTAGAAAATAAATAAACAAAAAACAAAATGCACATATTACTTACAGCTCCTATGTTTTACTGGTAGTTCTTTTATTTTTTTAAAATTTATTTTCTATTCGAAATGTTTCTATAATCTATGTAACAAATTGACAGCAGCTAAAGAGTAAAAATCTCTGTAATTTCCTGTATAAAAACGATTATATTAATTTTTACATAAAGAAATGCATAGAAATATTTACTTTTTATCTGGTTTCAACTTATTATGTACAAACATTTCGAACTGTGGAAGAGAGCCATAATTAATTAATTTAACGTAATTAACTTTTGTTGCCTGTTAGGCGTAAGACTACTGAAAACCGAGTTTTGCTCGATAAAATAAAACGAAAATAAAGTTAGAACGCTATAGACAATCCCCTGGCTATTTAGTTCCCTTTCGGGGGGAAACGACAGCTCCGCAGTGAATACACGCGACGTTGAAAGGAAAAAGTTTTAAAAATTATTATTTTATTACACGCAAAAATGCTCAGAACACGAATTTATTAAGAATGAAATAAAACTTAAATAAAGTAAGAATAACAGACAATAATCTGCTTTCTAGGTCAATCATTTTATCCCCTAAATGAATTTTCCTAAAGTCGAGACCTAGCTAAATCGCACCCGAAAACGATAGATTCACCCCGTTTCATCAATATCCTTAGGACCACTTTCAAGATAAAATTTACAAGAATTGCTCGCTTTATAGTGTTTGATTTGATTGATAATGCCAACTTAGAGAAGAAACGTTTTCTAAGTGGTACCGTCATTTTAGCCGCAAACCTTTCCAATTGGGGAAAAAGCTTCAAATTGACGTAATCAGTTCTTTAAAAAAAAACCTCCCCACGTAATGTTACTCTGTTTCGAACAACAACAAACTCACAAAGGAGCTGTTAGGAATGCTTATTACCGAAACATATCTCTCGAGTTTTCTCTGAGCTACGTTCATTTCGGTTGATTAAAATTAGAAACATGATCAAAAGAAAGCGTAAAAATATGTAGGGGTTTTTATTTTTTGATACAGATCTTTTTTTTTTTTTTTTTTTTTTATCTCTGTTTATTTGTGACCGCCCAGAAACAGCACAGTTGCTTTGTATAAAAAAGTATAAAAATAATCTACAAGTTTCAAAGGATTCTATGGCAAATGCAATCAGAAACCTTTTTCAATAAATAGAATTAATCTGATTAGATTTAAATTTAGTTTCTTTAGTTCATTTGTAGGTGGAGTAGGAGCCTGCCTTGTTTTTGAATGTTTCCATTCTTATTCTAATAGACCCATTCGAAGCATTTGAGAAATACTGAAGAAATGACGATTGTTTCACTATTTCTATTAAGTAATGAATTAAAAAACCAAATATAGGAAAAACAATGTATATAAAAAAATAATGTTTACAACCTTTACAAATTTCAACAAGTTCATTTTTATCTATGGCTAAGTTTAATTTTTAAATTTAATATATTTTTTTTTTCCTTTTTTAAGTTGAAACGGTTCTTTTTCTTTTAAAACGATACAAAAACTACATAAATATGTAAACAAAAAAATAAATTCTTCTTAATATTTTAAATCCCTTCTTTAATAACAAAAATAAAAACCTCCACTACACGGCGATATTTCGTAAGGCCTAATCGGCCTACTTCCTCAAGCCTAATTTTAATTTTGGGAAGGAGAGAGATGGTCTCTCTTCCCGTAATGTAATAGGCCCGAGGAAGTAGGCCGATGAGGTCTTACGAAACATCGCCGTGTAGTGGAGGTTTTATTTTTGTTATACATAATATGTATCTGAAACGTCATAACATGATAAACATCCAATCAGGGCCGTAGCGATGCAAAATGGCGCCCCTGGCAACAATTTCTGCGCCCTATTATCGACTTATCATTTTCAAAATTACTAATTTCAGTAAACATAAAATTTAATGCAGTTTTCATGCAGTTTTCATTAAAAAATGTGCAGTTTTCATCAAAATGCAGTTTTCATCAAATGCAGTTTTCATCAAAAAATGCAGTTTTCATCAAAAAATGCTATGAATGCAGTTTTCATCAAAAAATGTGCAAATAATCGATAAATTTTTAGAGAAAAATAGGTATAATGTTAATATCACGAGTAGTTTTGCTTTTCCCTGGCGACCGCCCAGTTCGCCAGCCCTTAGCTCTGACCCTGCATCCAATGTAGTGTCACTGAAGTCGAAACCGAAGGCAAATTTTGATGTTGTATAAGAACACTTGGCAGAGAGAGAATTACTCACAATTTCTTCTAGAGTTTTAAATAATTCGACTTTGTAATTAGTCAAAGAATTGTGATTGGTTGCTCCCAATATTTTACTGACCTGAGGAAGCTATGTTATCCTCTTGTTTATACAAAAATTTGCAAAATAACGGGAAGAAATCAGTTTCATTCACTCCTCTATTAAGTAAAAAAGAAAAAGTGTAATATTTCTATTATTTTCTATCAATATTAATTTTTTAAATAGGTTTAAGTTTTAGTATTATACGTAGAAAACGAAATCGGTCGTAAAAAGAGAAGTATTTATAATATGGAGAGTAGTAACAATATAGAGATTGAAAAGTGAAAATGTATTATACTTGGAAAGTTATAAATATGATAAAAATATAAAATTAAGAAATCTTGAAAAAAATGTAAATTCTTTAGGATTTAAAAATCACAGATAAGCACATAGAATAGTGTGAATATCTAAGCCCGGAAAAAATTATATGCCGGCAAGTGAGACAACTTCTTTCAATGAAAATAAATGTTTTTTTCTGGTAATGGTTTTGCGTCATTACGAAACTCTCTCCTTCAAAAAATATTCTCCAGATCTAAACATCTGATTTCGGTGGAAATTAATAACATAGAAAAAAAAAAAAAGACCCGTAGTTGATTGTCTTTTGCGACCTCTGGTGGGAAAAAGCAACAAAGCTTGGTAGAAACAAAATTCCCATTGAGAAACCTTACAACTGTTAACGGCAGCGGAAATTAAACCCCAAGAAACAGAACTACAAGAAAAACCTGTGATACAATCAACCAAGAGGTTACAAGAAGCGCTACAGTTATAGGACGCAGAGAGAGAAAAAGACACTTTTCTAATTCGATTGAATCCAACTTGGAGGCATTGAATAAAGTAGGTTCCTGCTCTTTAACAAAGAACAACTAATAAGAAAGAAGGAAACTTCGAGAAGCAAAAAAAAGAAACGACGAAAAGAGATGTTTTAGATTTAGATTTAAATGTACTTAGAAAATATTTGGAACAGTCACCTTTTTTTTGTCGTAATTTTTAGATTATTCATTGTTCTTTGGAAAGGAAATAACTCTTTTTAAATAATTCATATAGGCCTGTATTTTTCTGTATTCACGAATTAAAAGGGTTTCGTCTTTTAGACCGATTTTCGTAATACTGTACTTATAATGTGACAGTTACAATACTCTCCGATAATCCCATATCGTCAAAAAATATCATTTTTCCTTAGCTAGTGCTCATAAAAAGCTCATAAGCTCATAAAAGTGATCTTTCTAATTTGTTTAAACTTAATTTGTCATTTTCACCTTTTCTAAAAAAAAAAAAAAATCAGTAACTAAATATCAATTAGTTACTGTTGTTAAAATTTACAATAATCATATTTTTTCTCTTTCCCAATCCCTTCCACAAAAGAGGTAATAGAGGAATAATTTCTAGAAAAATAAGCTTTGCGATGGAAAACATTCCATTTTCACTGTCATTATCTTTGCTTCAGTGTATTTTCGTCATAAAAAGGCTCACGAAGAAGAACTGGTTCCTTCAAAGTTGGCGACAAAAGTTGGAGAAGCACAGTCCCAATAGAATGGGAAGTTTTTATACCAGAATGTTTGTTATTTTGTATCAATTTAGAAAAGAAAGTCTATTTTCAAAAGTAGGTTTTGTTTACTGTTTAAGAGAACGTGACTGGCAGTGAATTTCCAGAGGTTTCTTTTTCGAACCTAATAAAATGGCGCCACTTTTGATGACAGTTACAAAAGGACAAGTCTAAAACGACAAGTCTAAGTTTTTATGACTACATATTTCTGTATTTTATCAAGTAAACGTAAAACAAATATAATGCATCCGTCAGCGGTCTATTTAAATAACACCCATTTCTTTCCACTATTTCATTAACTGAAATACAAAACTAAATGGAATTATATTGTAATTCTTATACGCATGTTATTATTCTAATTTTCTTTCATAAATTTTTATTTTATTGGCAATGGAGTAACAGAATTGTGGGCCAAAGACTGAAGTGAAAAAAACTTTTTGAAAAGAGGTTTCTCAGACTGATTTTTTTTTTTTTTTTTACTTTGATAAACTTGTTCAGAAAATAGTAAATGAATAAAAATAAAATACTCGATAGTGAGATATAATAGTATATCGTATGAACTTGCTTCTTCCTTTACTATCATTCATGACAAAGGATTATCCCTTCTTCTACAAAACAGATTTCAGACATTTCATTTTTACTACCTTCGGTAAAAAAATAAACGCAAGACATACGGAAAAATTAAGGTAAATGTTAAAAAAACATTTCGAGGCTTTAAAATTAACAAAAAAAATCGCTTTTAACATAGTTTTTTTAACAATGGATGGATGACTGAGACGTAGAAACTATTTCGTCTACTGTTGATTTTTCAATGTAAGAAATAAATAAATAAATAAATAAATAAAATAAAATCGAAATTACGGGCATAAGTCAGACCCAAAGCTTCCGTATCTGCGCGTAGCCAATCCAGCCAAGTTAATAGGCTGACGTCATCGTCGAGAGGGAGTCATGCGCTCAAGCCTTTATTAGACAGGTTTTTCAACTCCCTTTAGACTCAGGAGTTTCCAATAGGGATTCACGATGATATTCCCAAACCTATCTGCAATGAAAAGGAGAAGTTTCAATCACGTTCAATTGGGCAGTGATTATATAAATAAAGACACTCAGTTACATAGGACTTATTCAAAAATAAACACATGGTAACGACTGATGCCGAAATGTTGATGAAATTTAAATGGAAGATTCGGGTTTCCTTTATTTTAAATTACGTTGATTTGTTTGTTTCTTTATTAATATGCTCCGTAGGTTTCAAAGATTTTCATTAGCAGAAGGGTTTTTATTTTATTAACTAAGTTGAAGAGACTTTTCAAGGATTCAATACAATGCATAGAAAAATTACACATACGCATTTATCTACAAATATGTGTTGAAGTCGATCAAACAAATTTATATTTATGGAGATGTAAAATTATAGTTATTCAGATGATATACTCGAGAAGTGTCCTCAAATTTGTCCAATCTTTAGAAAATTTGGAATTGAAAGGTATTTTGCTTAGGGACTGAAAGACAGACAAAACGAAGTTACAAGCATTAAATACTTATATAAGATCCTCCTAAAAGAAGAAACAAAATTTACGAAGGGGTCGTCCATTAATTACGTGAGGTCAAAAGGGGGAGGGAGGGGTCCGGCAAAATCTCACCAAATCTCACCAAGGGGGAGGGGGGGGGTCCAAATTTTTGAAAAAACACCTCACGTAATTAATGGACGGCCCCGAAGATACGGTTTGTTTGAGGTTTTTTTTTTTGTCTTTTTGTACATTCTGTCGGTGAGATAGGCTATTTTAAACTCTTTCAAAAGTACACTATTTTGAAACTGAAGAAAATAATGTTTAAAATAGATTCAATGAAAATACGTAATATTATTCTGCTTCGACAACAACATATAAAAGGAACGACGTGATTCTTATTAGTCGATACATTTCATCGAGTTCTCTCTGAGCGACGTTCATTTTAGGTTGATTAAAATTAGAAACAGGATGAAAAAGGAAGAGTCAAAATAGGTATTTTTTGATACAGAGGCTTTCTTTGTGTGTTTGTTTATGTGTGACAGTTGAATTGATTTGTCTAAAAAAAGTTAAAAACAAAGTAGGCCAACTTTCGTTTACCTAAATGGTAAGATTGTGAGGAAAATAAACTGAAGGAAAAAAAGAGAAAAGATAGAAAGAAATAGAAATGTATTTTTTTAATAGAAATAACTGCTAGGAAATAAGAAAGCTTATTGAAAATTGAGAAGAAAGAAAAATAAACTGTTCAAAGATTAACAGACAACGAACTTCAGGGAAAAACTCTTTATGTAGAATTCTTATAAGTATTTTTTATAATAACTACTTACAAAAACCATGTTGCTATTAAAATTGTACAATAAGTATTTTTTGCGATTTTCGGCTCAAGCCTCTTCATCTATTGGTCAGATAAATATCAATAGGCCTAACTAGAAACCTAAAACTTCTACTAAAGTTTCAGCTTCGTAGGATAAAAAGTTCTTAGGTTATCTTGATCACAGAAGGAGGAACAAATGTTAGGTCAAATTTGTAATATGTTACGTTAGCCATGCAACTGTGAATAAAAAATAAGATGTTTGCTTTCGTTTGATGACATGAAGCAACTATTGAAGATTAGAGAAAGTTTCTTAAAGATGTTTCAAACATATCTGAGCCGTGTATTTAACTTTTATTCAAACAAACAAAACTAGAGTAAGAAAATAGATTTATAATTACAGAATGTTCTTGAAAGTAATCTCTAACTTCATTTTAATAGGGTTCTAAAGGGTTTTTATAGAGCTTGAATGTAGCATTTTTAATTACTGGTTTGCTGTTTCAAAACTATAAAAAATCCTTGTATTTTGGTATAGAAAACACAGGAAACCGAGTTCTTCACTAAACATCGCTATATTTCACAGAAAGCTGCTTTTTCTGCTTCTTCAGGCTTAATTACAAAGCAAAATAGAAACAAACATAGAAGAATTACTCCATGTA
The DNA here is from genome assembly GCA_023159025.1 of Thereuonema tuberculata. NCBI lineage: Eukaryota > Metazoa > Arthropoda > Chilopoda > Scutigeromorpha > Scutigeridae > Thereuonema > Thereuonema tuberculata. Next base: position 40,458,123 of record JAFIDM010000179.1, on the reverse strand, counting down.
TTTTGTTACAATTGAAAAAGTGAATTGTTTATAATTAATTAAAAAAAAAAAACACCTTATTTTTTTAATTTATATGTTTTGTTTTTTTCAAGTATTTTGCTATTGAATTCATCTGACGCGGTTGGATGTTTAAAATAAATTTATCTTCTTTCTACTCTTGCATTTCAGATCATTTTGAAGTGCAAAAACCCCTTCACAGAAACCTCTCGAACATCCTAGAAATCACTTGCTCGTTTCAGTCCGGCCCTGTTCCTTTTTTTTATTATTTCCGAATGTGACGATAATTCGTCGACGACGAAGGGGGGAATTAACCTACAGGGCTGGGATCGTTTTGAACTAATCGTCCTCCGCAAAACCGGTCGACCAATCATATTGGGACGAAACAGGAGAAGAGAATTGGCTCAAAGTAATCATCGTTTCGTCTTTCGGAAACCCGTAAAAATCGGTTTAGGGTGATGGCAAGTAATTAGGGCTCTCCTTTTAGTTCGTTAATTTGCCACTAGGGGGAATCGACAGGGGGCGCTGCGGTTACTCTAACGCCGTCTGCTCGAGATCGAAGGGAGGAAATCGCTGAGGCAAACAGATCGGTCTCCATTGAACGATTTATGATTCAGTCACTTATCTGATTGCAAGGGAAAAGATCGCGATACCAACCTAATGTTCATTTGTGATAAAGAAAATTATTAACAATCAGAAATAATAACAAAAGACATAATAATTAACATTTATTTAATTTTCATTATTCTAAGCGTTCGATTTTTTTTTTAATCTTTCTCATCTTTAGAAGTGCATTTTTAGAGTATAATATATAATACTTCCATTTAAATTTCTGCGAGCTTTAGGCCTAATAGTTATATTTTCTAGATAGTAATTTTTAATCATTTTCGTATCTCCGTATGTATATAAGGTGAGCGAGTGTCTGAGCTAACTTCATTCGGCTGCTGATCTCAGGAAGCTTATCTTCCTAGCTTCTTACCTCTGTTGAGGATAAACATCTGATGCTCTAGCCTTTATTTGTAACTTTTATTACAATTATGTTCGCCAATAGGATTTTCAGAGAACAGGGTTAAGGTTGCGAATACTTCAGGTTCATTAAGGAGGCAGAAAAACGCAGCCACATAAAAAATATAAGATATATCAGAAAAACCGTCAACTGTCACCGAATTCGAATTGCTAATCACGTTCTTTGATAACGTGATTCAACAACATGGTACAATTAATAGATTACACAAATCAACTTGATCTTTGTCTCATCTTCAATGTTCATTATCTTTCAGTAACATCACTTGTTATTCTCATAATCCTAAAAGGTTGTTAAGTCACAACAGATCATTTTTTATTAAACTAGGCCATCTCCCGTATACAGATTGTTCGTTATAGATATTTGAAGAAGAGATTTATTTAGATGGACGTTGGTTGATATAGATGTTAAATGAAGATCATAGCTTATATACGATACTCCTGGCGACGAATTGATGGTGACTATTGTTTCGAATGAAGATAACCAAATTCTGATGACTTGTGAATCTAGACAAATTTTCCTCTTTGGCGGAGACTTCAGACAAATTTTACCTGTAGTCAAGAATGGCCGAGATTACGACATTATTAACAGTTCTTTGAAAAGATCTCATCCTTTCTCTCGTTGTCCATTTCGATACTAATTGATTATCGATGATAAAACGATGGTTTATATGAGATAATCCAAGAATAATCGATTCCAATGAAAGGGGTTAAAGCAACATTTTGAAGTTTTGAAGACTCTTTTCAAGCCATCTCTATTTTAAGCATAATAAAATTGGAATAAGTACAACAAAACAAAATAGCTGGAAGCTTAAACAAATTTCAAAAACACGTGAATCAATAAGTTTAGTTGTTTATACAAAAATATATTAATAAGGTACAATTCAATTATTAAAAGTAATAATAAGAAGAAAATGAAATTTAAAATAATCTAACAAAACTCGATTCCAAAGAAAGCAGTTAACGCATTATTTTGAAGTTCAATAATGCTCATTTTGAATTTGTCGACTTCCTCGTGACAATAAAAAATGAAAAACAAAAAAAAAATAAAAGTAATTACTTTATTAAAAATTTGGTATCTTGTATTTTAGAAAAAGTAATTATTATTTTAATTACAAAAATTTCAAAAAAATAGAAAAAAAAAATATTAAAATTACTCATTTCTAGTGAATGTACTAATAAACATAAAGCGGCCATTGGCACAAAAACATTAGAAACAGATTTAATAAGAAAATAAAAAAATAAATAAAATATAAATAATAAATAAAAAATTAAATTCATTTATATTTTTTATTTATTTATTTATTTATTATTTTCTTATTAGATCTGTTTTTAATGTTTTTGTGCAAACGGTCGCTTTATATTTGCTCATGTCTAATTCTAATTTCTGCATTTTTCTTTGCACTATAAAAAATTTTGTAATATAAAATTAAAGTATAAAACATAGAGAATAACAATATTTATCTACTAAACAATATACGAATTATTTAACACACTGATGTAGTAGTTAAAAATGAAAATATATGCTATTTGATAATCGCTATCGAAAAACATGGACTATTCGGATTTTATCTTATCTAAATGCTAAATAAAATCATTATTGAAGTGTACATCCGAAACATTCGACATGAATTTATACTGATTTTATTTCTGCAGATTTATTTATTAATTTAATCTTTTTCTTAACATTACATCGGAATCATAAATCAATTCATAAAATTAATTCAACTGATTTTAAAAACTTCTTTTCCGTGATTTATTAATTTAATTTTTGTTTTGTGTTTTGGTTTCTCTGCATCGATGGGGGGAGGATAAGGGGTGAGAGTGAAAGGACTCCCCTTCCCAGCAGGCGAACGGAAAAGGCTGTTTCGGATGTGTCTAAACTTCCGGTTCTATGAATTTTTCTTAAAAAATATTTTTTGACTTAAGACTAAGAAATGAAATTGACAGTCTGCTATTTTTAATTCTATCGTAAGGATTACAACTAAAGATTTTTGTAAATAAGAAGGTGTTTTTGTATCACTTTTACAATGGATTTGTTGTTGTTGTTTTTTTTGTTTATCATATTAATTCTAAGAATTCGTGATTTTTCCAAGCAGATTTTAATATCTTTCCACTCTAATCTGTCTCTATCTTGTTTGTAATTAAATATAAAACAGTACCATATTGTTGTTTTATTAATTATACTTTTTTAATCTTTCGGCTTAAGCTTTAAAATTGACATGGCACCATGTCCTACTTCTGGAAATGAGACCCAATTGTTCATATAGTTGCTGAACTACTTCACTGCATGTCCCATTACAGCGATAGTATAAGTTTTATTAGTATTAAAATTTTATAAAAACACTAAATCAATTTACATACCGAAATTTTCATATTTTACAAAAAAAGTAAATAAATAAATAAATAAATAAATATACGCATAAATAATTAAATACTAAATTTAATTGTGAAGTAAATTCTACACAAATTTATATACATGTTGTTGTTGTTCACGGTGAACATCAAGTGCAAACTTCGTGTTCCTAAGTGTCCGTGTACAACGTATCTTTAGGATTGCCTTCATGGCGAACCCCTAGAAGAAGCCAATGAATTTTCAGGAGCAGATAGTGAGATGGTTTCCCGTTGCCTTCCTGAGAAAGTCAGTAAGGAATGACTCCAGACTTGAAGAGAAAGACGAAGCAGCAGAAACATAGGAAAGGACATTTTTTCAAACACCCATGCCGATGCCGGGATTCGAATCCTGGTTCTGACACATCTGCCTCATCGCAAGTCACCGCCTAGACCTTTAGGCTATACCGGAACCACACATTAATTATACACTTGGCATAAATAAATTATATTTCATATCAATTATCATACATAGCATAATTAAATAATTATATTAAAATTTGACCTTAGTAATTATCTTCAATGACTGGATGAAAAATCAAATCAAATTTAGTATTTGCTGCGGCTCAATTTTTATCTATCAATACATTAATAAGCTAATTAGTTTCCAATAATTGTAAACAATGCTTCAGTTCATCTCATTTCTGTAGACCATTGTTGGCTGATAATGTCATTAATGCATACTCTATCACGAAAACAATGAATTTTAATTATTGCTGTGATCTAATTGTAAAAAAGAAACATCAGTGCCATTGCTAATAATGCACGTGAAATTTGAGGCGGACTTTCAAAAAATTCGTTAAATCTAAAAATATAATAAAAACAAAAATAAACTAAAAACTTCATAAAATTTTATGAGGCAATTTTTTTTTCTTAAATAGAATTTTGAATTCAATTATAAGCAATAAATGATGTTAAATAAATTAGAAAGGATGATTTGTATATGACATTTAATATTTTCTTTTTAAAACATAGTAATATTTACAGAAATATTAGATTTCGAATTTCTTTTGTAAAACATTTTTACCCGTGTAGTTTTAATCGTAAAAACTAAATATCCGCTACTTCCAAAACAATGCATTTGCTTTTGAAATATGCAAAAAAGTACAAAAATTCTGGTTCCGTTAACTTGCGGTTCTGAAGTGTAAATCTGTAAAAGTGCTTACGAGATGATGATAAAAGGCTTCACAATCTTAAATCTACATTTTTTTTCTTCTTCTACTCCTTGGTTCATTAGCTTGGAAACGTGTCTCCCCTCCGTTGCGACCCCCGTTGCTCCGACGAGGTGTTAATGTAGCGTTCTTTGCCCCAGGAACACAGACCCCTGTCCAAGCTTTTCGATAAGGTAAACGACTAACATGAAAGAGAAATCCAATCCGACGCACAAGATGTGGGAGGGCAGGGAGGCAGGGAAGAGTAATTCAAGTCCCCAAATAGTTCTCCACACAGTATTACAATGACTCCAATGGCAGAGGCCCTTGGAAAGCAACGTCCCGTCCACTTTTCAACTTGGACGAGTTTTCTAAATAGCGTCAAGGGTCTTCCATTCCACCCCTGCTATTCAGCGGACCCCCAGCGAACAACGCTTCAAACGGCGACAAATTATTAACTCTTTCAACCAGTCGAACATCCGGAGAATGGCCCTCTCACTCCCACCACCTCCTCCTCCACTGGCAAAGCAGTGCTTCCTCTCAGTGTGTCTGTATACGTGGGTGGGGTGCGATTCTCGCTTTTCCCCTACATACAGAATTTGCTACAACGGAATTCCACTAGATTAAAGTCATTCTAGATTTAATTTATTTCATTTAGAATTAATTATTTCTGAATTACTTCACTAGATTCCATTCGCCAGAAGCTTATTTCCAACCTGCTAAATAATTATTTTTAGGAAATACTAGAATGTTCTACATTCCGGGTTGTCAAACAAGCTTTAACAGTTTGTTATTTTACATCATTTTTTATTAAAAAAAAATATTATGACAATTTACTTACATAGATACTAAGAACTGAAATTTCATTTCTCATTTTTCATTACGATTTTAAACTGAGAGAATACAAAGAAATATTATTTCATACGACATAGTATTAACCCTGAATTGCTATAAGAACTCTTTTTGTAGCATTGAAAAATCTTTTGTTCTTCTGCTGTAACGTGCAATGTAATTGGAATATTTTTCATAAGGTCGTTTCATATGGAGAAGCTTTAATTATATTCTCATAATCTTCAATTTAAAAGCAAGTGCAACTTTACATGAATTTTTAACATTGTTAAAAATAAGCGAGAGGAACTCTACAAATTTAGTAAATCAAGCTTTTCCTTATTTCTAACTTCAATCTAAAGTTTATCAGTTTTTTTAAAGAATTCTTCTTACATTTGATTCAAAAATTTTAAATTTTAAATTAGTGAACCAACGGAAATTTTAAATCATTCTGAACTGATGAAGGCTAATAACCGCAACGTGTTCATATTTTGTAATCCGACCTAATAAAATGATATACTACTGTTTTAATAAGTTTTTTTTTTTTCAACTTTGTTTTATATTCGTTATTTATTTAAAATTAAAATTTTAAAATAATTTAATACTCAACTTTCAATGAAAGAAACTTGAAGCACTATTTTTAGCAGCAAATCAGTAATGTTAGTAAATATGCATTTTTTTTTTTTTCATATTTATAAAAATACAACACGTTACGACAATCCTATGTTTCAAATCGTTATTTTGTTATAAATTGATTGGCTCGATAATCTTCTCATAAAGGCAGGTTAAACATGCATTTTTAAACAAAAAAGGATGAGCTCAAATTTTTACCAAGAGACATCCTAGACAGTTGTTTCAAGCTCTTTGGCGATCATCAGCCAAGAGCAGTCACCAGTAAACAACGAGGTTTCAGTATTTTTGCTTTTGAGGCACCACTGCGATTCTGACGATTATGAAAATTTTTTTAAATTCATATGTTTCACCCAAAATGTTAATATTTTAGAGGACGAAAAACTGTCTTAGAACGATTTTTATTTTTCGTAAAATAAAAGAGAACTGTAAATAAATTTATAATAACTCTGCTTTTAGAACAATACAAAAATTTCATTTACAACCGAATTCTGGTTAGAACTATTCTAATGTTTTTAGAAATAAGTCAATTTTGATGTCTGAACTGATTCAAGCAAGGGGAATTATTGTATCATTAAACGAGGAATACAGAATACAAACTTGGGTGAAGTGTTCTATTTCGTTTTTCCACTCAATCTATTTGAAGAAACATCTCAATTTGAAATATTTTTATTGTAAATGGGATCCCTCCTTCTTCGGAACTAGGTCTGGCTGTAGTTAAAATGTCTATTTCTATAGAACTTTTTACGTATTTGCCACGAAAAACATCGTCTCGGTTTTCGTGTGTGTTATTATTGTGATCTATTTAGTTTGACCGAGCCCCAGGCCAGGGGACCTTACGTGAATCGTTCACACGCTGTCCCCCGGTAGAGGAGTCCTTTTTTAGTGAGTGGGTGGGATAGGGGACATGTTCCCCTCCTCTGCAGTGAAGGTGGGCTATTGAAAATACCCCTGGTGGGTGGGAAGATGGCGGGAGGCCTTGTCAGTACAAGACACCCTCCCTCCCACAGGACCGAATTCAATCTCGTCTTGTTGATTTCCTTAATTGATTTTCCAGAAAATCAAAATTTAATATTAATATATTTTAAATGTTTTCCGGCAGCCTCAGGTTTAATATTAGGCCTAACATCAAATTCGAGATCGGCAAGATTCATACTGCCATAATTCTGTAATAACTGAAAATATAAGTAAAGAATAGTAATACGGATCTGTATTAATTTTAAATATACCCTGACTCACCACGTGATATTTCTGCACGCTAAGTATAGCTATTTACATGTTGTATAGCTATTTATAGGTTGTATGCATAGGTTATTCCTATTTCATTCGTTTAGAAACTTAACAGGTCTAGGAGCATTAAAAGAAATAAAAAACCTTAACGTCCTTCTGTTAACAGATTAACTATTTATCTTAGAAAGTTTAAACTAACGACAGTAATGACAGTTGCGCCATGAAATTGAGATGCCTTTTCAATTTCATAGGCTATATAATAGAGTTAACGACCATCAAACATATCACTAAAGAGCTACAATCATGAGACCTCTACAATTGCTGTTCATACTTCCTTAGATTACGTTTTAATCTTGTATATTTTGCTAATAAACTGTGCAAGAATCCCATCTTTATATCCAGGAATATTCGAAAACTGAAAACTCCGTCATCTTACAAAGTTCTCCGTCATCTTTTACTTAAGTCGATATCCTTTTTATTTTGTAAATATTTACATTAATTACTTGAAAACTTCATTCAATTTTAACTAAAAACAAATAATTATATAAAAAAAAAAATTCTGAAAATGCTGAGTGTGAATAAATGACCTAATGACGTAATAATATTTCGTAGTAACTTTTCTTTGGAGAAAATGCTTTAATAGTTTTATTCTACTTTATGTTATTTGATGTTACTCAGTGCATTTTCTTATAGTAAGCTTCGTTACATATTTAAAAAAAAAAAAAAGTTGTGGCCCAGGGATGAAAATAAGAAACCTTTATTTTATTAATGTTATTTTAACATAAATAAAAAGATAATATTTTCTTATAACTTGACTGAGCATGCGCAGTCTTACTGTATCACTTGAGTATGCTTTTTTCTGTTTTTTTTCTCTTTGTATGCTCATCACGCTAAAACAACTGAACGGATTTCCATAAAACTTAGTATGTAAGTTACTTATGGTCAAACATAAAATAAAACACTTTTAATTTAACCCCCAACCCTCCCTCAAAAATAATCCCGAAATCCTCAATAAAATGCTCTTTAAAATCTGGTACGAAGCATTATGGTGACTCAACTTAAAAAGCCCACGAATATTTTAGGATCCAGCGCTGTCTGCTCAGTTCCTACTAAGAAATGATGTTCAGCTGAACATTATTACTAATATTTGATTCATTTTGTTATTTGACGACCGATTCTATGCAAATGCTCATTTTCTATTCCTTATTCTTTATTATATCATCTCTTTTAAGTTATATTGAACTTTTATAACTCTCCATGAACCCTTAAAAGAAACGTATGTTAAAAGAAATATAGGCTTACTATTCTGATATGTTTCTATATTTATTCACTTCCAAACTTTTATTTCTTTTTACCTTCTTGATTGTTTCTTGTAATTTATATCAAGAAATCTTTTTTTTGAAATTGCTGGTAAAGGATAAAAAAAAAATATCATTATTATTATTATTATCATTTCCAACATTGTTTTAGCCCTTCAACATCTTTTGGTTTTTTTTTTTCGGTCTAAGCATTTTTTTCCCAGTTGAATCCAACATTACTTAAGGTAGGTTATGTTTTTCTCTTTGATGTTTTCTTGGTCTTTCCTAATTCTTGGGAATTCTTTATTTAATTATTTGGGGACCATACACACCAATAAAAGATCCACAGTTTATAAACAAAAACATTATAACTGTAACATGTTATTTATTTACACTTCGTAGATCACTTAATCGTTTTAATTTTTTTCCCCTAAAATGTCAATAATCCCAGTCTGTGATCCTGAATTATCTCCACCTTTTCTTCTTGTAACTCTAAAAAATCATCTCCATATTTTTAGGGTAGTCAGAATTCTTTTCATTTGATGTGTTTTGATTATTTGTTTTCAATTTGATTAATTTATTTCAAAAAAATCGGACTGCTGAAAAAACAAGCTTTCGTCAAAATATTACATCTCATATGATATTCTCGATATAATTCGTTGTAGTTAGCATTGAGTTGCAGTTCCTATTATTCTATTGAATGTCACTCTTCTTAAGTTCATTTTATTCCAATGTTACAGCTTATCGGAAGTTCTTGACTCAAGGATTACAATTACATCGTTACCAATTATAGAAAACTATCTAGAAAGTGGTTGAGATAGTCTCCATTAATGTTGATGTCTCTCCTATTCCCTAAATGTCTCTCTCCATTTCTTGTCTTTTAAGGACAACAGTGAAAAATTTAATAGAAGGTGATGTTATCATACTTGGAATTGGATTGTCCAACTCTGTTCCTAAAAGCTATTAAAAGTATTTATTCTATATATTTCTGTGGGCTAAAGTCTTGTTAAATAGTAAGCTATGAATACCATATCATATTAAACAGAAGTTTTGTATGTAGTATTAGAAAATGAAACGAACCAATGATTTCGGTATTCAGAGACGCCTATTCTTTGGAGTTTCTTAAACTGTCTAATAAAGCGTAGTAGCGTCACGTGCACATGACCCCCATGAATTCCAATCTTTTGACAATGAAATACTTTTGAGCAGACAATCTGTTCATTGCTATAGTGTTGCTTGAACGGGTTTCCACTAAAACTCATGAAACATGATCATTACAGGACCGATTACTATTGAATATCTTTTGGAGTGAAGCGTTCGTCCCCCGACAGGCAGTTTTATACGATAGGGGTCGCTAGAGGTCGAGTAAAAGGACCCTCCGTTCGATTTCGAGAGGAAAACACGATGACATAAAAGACCAGCAGAAACAGGTCGAAACCTTAGACCAGTGTCCAACACCAGTCAGAGCGTATTTAATTTAGTCCATTGGGAGAAAAGGAGGTGTAAAGTGGAAAAATATTATCTCATCTTTACAATTGCCACTCCATATTAGTTCAAGCATTTACTGAAACATCTTTTCAGCGTAAAAGTATCCAACCGTTCAAGATGGAAATTGTTCTCTTTCTGCACGTGAACCTGTGCAATTTGTTTAAATTCTAAATACTAATAATATTTTGTTTTTATATATATATAATTTATTTCAGTACAAGAAATACATTTTGTACTATTTCCATGTAAACAATCATGCGAATGTATTACGAATTTGATTTTTTTTATCTACTATTTTCTTTTTGGGTTTAATAAACATAATAATAATAATGTTTCAGTTATTACCCAAGTTATTTTGTTTTTTTACGGTTATAGGATCAGATAAAATTTTGAGGGTTTGTTTATTTTAATTAAAACAAAATAACTAAAACTTTTAAGTTTTGCTTGGTTAATTTTGTTTCATTTTTTTTTTAATAAGTCACATGTTGTTTTTTTAAGTTCTCTGAAAGATCATTAACTTAGATAGATGACTGCAAAAGTTTAAAAGGCAGCCATTGCAAAATCTTTTTAGTACAAAGTGATTATCTTATTAACCGATTAAGTCTGCACTGCAAAATAAAAGAATCGTTAATAGACAATTCTAATAAAAATAAAAAATGATAAAAAGTTTCATTAAAAATTAAAGCACTAAATTTAAATGAAACAAGCAAAGGGGTAAAAATTACTGTACTTTTCTGAGTCCATTGATCTGCTTAAATATATTTTTAAATACAGTAAAACCCCGTTATTACGCTCGTCAAGGGACCATGAACTACAAGCGTAATAAGCGGGATAGCGCTATAGACGGGAAATGATTTATGAGATGGGGAAACATTTAGACACCATTTTACAGGAAAGATACTTGATTCTGCAATAGATATAGTGCAAATGTGAGCTTATTTTCTATTAAAAAAATCTTTATTATTATTGTTCTCAGACTGGATGAGGGAATTCCTAGAGATTCTGCGAAATCCTTCTGATTTAGTGTAGAATTCTCGTCGTACTTACGGAGAATTTCCAATTTTTCACTTATAGAAAGGGATTTCCGCTTCGAAATTTTGCACTAACTTACTGTATCGCAGACCCGCACTTCAAAGAGTTCAAAGATTCCCTCCTACCAGGGAAAGAAAAGAATCATTACAGTGTTACATTTCTTTTCGATACAAAATTTCCGATATAAAAAAAGCGCTACAAGCGGGATTTGAAGCGTTATAAGAGGGTAGAAGTATACAGAGTTACATAGAAAATTCCAGGGACCGTAGAAAAGGAGCGTAAAGAACGGGATAGTGCTATAAGCGGGAGCGTAATAACGGGGTTTTACTGTATATACAATGCTTTTATTGACTTATTTCAGCTAAATTATAGAGTTATGCCTATTTGTAGATTCTAAAATTTTGATGTAAATCATTCCGTTTTCATTCGACTTTGACTTTTTATTTGGAAGCAGTAAAAATTGATTTAAGATAACGTTAAACAAATCAATAACGTTAAACAAAGGAGAGTTAATAGATAACAAAGGCGAATCTAATAGTATTAATGGTTTCTCTCGTGAAACAATAATAATTCGTTTTGAAATGGTTATTATTCTGATCATATTAATTGATTTTATTCATATTAAAACTGTAAAGTAATTGAAATATAATCAGCAATGTCGGATAGTTTAATAATTTCTGCTTAAATATAATAAAACATTACAGTTAGGCCTATGTTATATCTCGATTTTGAAATTGAAAATACATTTCAATTTCTCGAATATGTTTTCTAAAAATTAAATATTATTATAGATAGACAGATAATTAAATATTATTTTTAAAAATAAGTACTTATTTTAATTTTTTTAAAGATGGTTAGCTTAAATATTAATGTAATTCAAAAGGAATAGTTCATTAGAAATTCAAGGTTTTTATTAATTGAAAAATATAAATAAATGCAATAACTTTTTCTTTATTTTTGTTTTTGTTTTAATTTGTTATAGAGCTCATTTTAGCTTTCACCAAAAAAATCTGGAATGAAGGCATTACATTACCTCTTTTTTTAAGACTTTAAATAAAAGCATACTTGTAGTTTTTATGGTTATAAATACGAAGAAATATATAATAATGAAACTTACAACCAAGTGAGACTTTCTTTATTGTTTATTTTAAATAGCACCCTTTCAATGAATTTTGCTTTTTTGTTTTATTTTTATTATAATTTTTTTAAAAAACTTCGAATTATTTTATAAAATGATTTATAAAAAAGCGTGTTTGGCACCAGTAACAAAATAAAAAAATATATAAAAGGGTTGAAGAGTCTTATATAAATTGTTGTTGTTCTTTCAATTAATGGTAAAGTGGTAAATAGACAGTAAATTCCGTCTTGATTTGCTTTTCTTGCTGATTTCTTGAAGACAGAGTCGCTGGGGGGATGAAGACACTTCTTTGCTATCTTTATCTCAGTCGCAGTTGGCGGGTGAAAGGCGATTCAATCACCACCGCCCTCGTCGCTCGATCTCCCAGCGCCTGATTACATTCGCATTCAACTTTGCCACAACGTAGCTACTTGGGCTATTCGTCGAGGTGTTGGGGGGCGTAAGTGAGGTCCGGACCCTGTGCGTTCAGTCACAGCTTAGAGAGGCAACTCAAAGCAAATCCTACCTGACTGTTACATTTGTTGCTGAATATCTTTTATTCCGAGCCCGCTACCCTCCCTCCCTTAGACCCCTGGTTCGTTTTTGCTGAGACGCTCTTGACTGGACACCCTCCCTGGCGTTCCTCAAAAGAGGGTCGATAAGAATCTTGTCACTGCTTCGAGGGCGGGAAACACAAGAAACCAAAAAGAAACTTTAGATTTATCAGCGTTTAAGGAATTGAGACAGGCTTCTACTGCTGACAATATTCATATTCACTATGGTTCGATTTTTCTTTAAACTTTATTATTAAAAGAAGAGACACCACATTCCTTAACTCATGACTGAAAGAATTTTGCTTTCAAAATATCCTGGAAATGCGCAAAGAAATTTCGATAAAGTTAAACTTCTTATGTTTGCAATTTATAATTACTGAGTGCACGTGCATTTTGAATTATTACACATGTCAATGTAATGTAATAGAGAGCATAAAATCTACGAGGGAATGATGCAGACAATGCATGCTAGGACAAGAATGCCATAACACTGTATTTCAAAACACAGTGGGTTGATTACTGTAAGAAATATTGACAGGAAATTTACAGGCACTAACTAAAAAAAAAAATAATTAACAAAATTAAACTATATTTTATACTTTAATATTGTTAATTAATTTAATTGTATACCAGTGCTTGTAATTTTAACGAGTAATATTCAATCATTGAAAATTCATCTTCAAAAAAGATAAATCTTTATCAGAAGACTTTATCATATTAATCGGATACAGAAGGTATTCCCATTGTATTGGGTTGGCCAAAAAATTTGTTCGTTTTTTTTTTAAGTATGTTGACTCGAGTAGCGTTTAGGTGTCTTTAACGTCATCCGACACAATTTTGTTAGATGCATTGTGAGAGCTGTCAAATCAGCGTGCATTTAAAACAAAAACTGATCAAAATTGGTGAATTTTGTGTCTCCAATTTAATACTGAAGATGGAAGACAATAAGCACGCAAGACCGAATGTTTCGTTGATGACCAGGAAACAACTGTTACAGCTTGGCTGGGAAGTTTTGATTCATCCGCCCTATTCACCCGACATTGCACCTTCGGATTTCCAATGATTTCGGTCTTTACAAAATTCTCTTCAAAATTCTCGAAATTTCAGATATATACAAATAATGAAACATTAAATAAATTTACGAATTACAGAGCGAACCATTTCTATAAATAAATAAATAAATAAATAAATAAATAAATAAATAAATAAATAAATAAATAATACAATTGCAGGATTCCATCAAAGAAAAAAATGGCATTCATTTCTTAAATAACATCAATGAGTGAGGCCACTTAGGACCCATGATCTCAATGTTTTTAATAAGTGTACGGCGCTTCATCCGCTTTCTCTGTCAGTTCTCTAATAAAATTATACTGAAATCCATCTTCATTCTTTCGAGATGTTTCTTTATCGAGAAGATCTAAAAGATTTTTGCTGAAGAAAAGAGGGTCTTGTGTTGGGTGGATGACAGGAGATAAGGTGGCTTCATGTTATCGCCTTCACAATATCTCTTGAGCGGTAATTGAACAAAATGGCATTTCAATGCGAGGCACCTCAGGGGCTACAATGGCTGCCTATTGTACATGTATTCTTCATCGTCTATGAATAGAAGCAATAGGAGAAAGAAAAGAGGAACCACGAAAAAGAAGGAATTATTCTTGAATTGTAACGACATCGATTGCGCATTGAAGGAAGCCAGCGATGCTTTTAATTCACAAAGAAAAAAAGGAGAAGATCCTCTCTTATATAAAAAAGAAAGAGAGAATCAAAGACTTCATCTCTTTTGAATAGAACAGAGATATGTACAAAACTGGTTTAGAATAAATACTATCACGTGACATTCACAAGAAGATTAAAATAAACAAATAGGAAGTATAACTTACAAGGACGACTAAGTTGTTCTCGAAAATGACAAAAAATAAAGTCTAGAACATTATTATCATTATTATTATTTGCACCTGAAGCATGTCTTAATATAAAGACACGTTTAATTAAGCATTTTTGTTTAGATATTATGACATTCTTTCTTACTGTCAAGTCGTAATAAAACATAAATATACTATTTAGTACTGTTAAAATCAGGAAAATATTACACATAAGTTGATCAAATGTTACAGTTTAAAATTAAAATTACAAGGAAATGTTACTAGTTTCGTCTGCAGTTGCAAACATCGTAAGGCACTAAAACATTAAACACTGGTAATTGTTTAATGTTTAATGTTTTACTGCCTTTTGATGTCTGCAACTGTAGACGAAAGTAGTAGCATTTCCTTGTAATTTTAATTTTAATTGTAACATTTGATCAACTTTTTCCTGATTTTAATTTTAATGAACACACGTTAAAATGCCATTCGTATTTTGTACTGTGTAGATGCGATATAATGACTTCACCAAAGTGCTATTGTAATTATTTTATTATTAAATATAGATATTTAATGAAGCGTCTTTTATACTGATTTAGTTATAAAATAACTATCATTTAATTTAAGGAATTTGTTTTTTATGATGATTCGTTCTTCGCAAAGAAACTAAATGAATTTTTTTTAAAAAGGGAAAATTTGTAGCGAAAAACAAGTTGGAATTCGCGGATATGCGTTAATATTAGATGTTCCTTTACGTTATATTTATACATGTTTAAAGATTTTTACTTTCTCTGAACATCACAAAGTGTTTCACTAAGGCGTGTTTCACGGCCAACAAAAAAGCGAACGAAACACGTTCGACCAAAGAACAAAATCGGAACTTGAAATCCCTCCGCCGGTTCATAAACAAAACCTCCGAAATACAGCTTAAAATCTCGAGATTATATTTTAGGAAATTCAGCCGTACAACGAAAACAAAAACAAAAAAAGAAATCTCCATTTCGTCCGAATAACCAAAAAAAAATAAAATAAAAATTAAAATAAATAAATAAATTACTAAAAATAATAAATTAAATAACAAGAATAAAAAAATATTAGGTAAAAAGAAAAAGAAATTAAATAAAAATAAATAAATTAATAAAAATAAAAGAATGAAATGAATGCCTACGGGATGTTTCACAGGAACAAAAATGCCCAACCGATGAAAAATAATCGTTTGTAGCTATTTCACAGGACAGTGAATTTCTCTGCAACCTTTTTCTCCGAAATATTTGCAGCGACCAATTCGAATGGACGTTCAACGATGTCACAGGATGCGAAACTTCAGAGCTTTTTCCACACCCAGAATCCTTCGAGACACAAATCGGCGGAAATAAAAACTCAAAACTCAATTTTCAAAACCCACCAATATTCCCTGGCAAATTCTAATGCAAATTCGGTAAATCAAAAGCTTTTAATTGACAATTTGATAAGAAACAATCATAATTTTGCTGCAATTGTAGTAAATTCCTCGTCATTCACTTGAAGTGGATGGAAAATTCAAAACCGCCATGTTTGATTTTGAGATGATAGATTTCGACGATTTTGAAAGTCTTCATTCTCAGCCACATTCAATATCATTCCGTTTTCGATTGTGAACTTTGACTTCCATCTGAAGCTGCATTTCGGAGGGGCTTTTTATGAAGCGGTAGAGTGATTTCAGAGTTTCGATATTTTCATTGGTCGGACACGTTTCGTCGCATTTTCGTTGGTTTACGCCTATTTCCGTGAAAACTTATCTCCGTTTTAGCTTACAATTAGGGCTATTTTTAAGAAAAGATTAGATGGACTCTTAATTAAGATCAGAAGAATGTCCAAGATTAGTCAGTAAATTTTGGCAATTTGTTAACCCTAACAATTTTCATAAAATAGCTATAGTAGGAGTCAATTCATGATTACTGAGGTTGGCGAAATAGTAACAGATACTGTAGATATATGTACAACACGCGTACAATGATTTATGGAAATCGTTTGCTGATTCATCAAAAATGCAGAAATATTTAAGTGCCCACGCTTTTCAACAGCAAAAATCAACTTCCGTTCAGATTAAACAAGGTTGGGATTTTAGGAATTAAAGAATAAAAGCAAAAGCTTTCTTTTCAGAAAATCAATAGAAATTCATCTGACATGGTCAGAAACTGAAATACACTACAACCTCGTTTATCCGGCCTTCGTTGATCCGGATCAGATTTGTAGACATTTTTTTTTTATTTATTTAATGTTCACATACACAATAATTTTAACTATGATAACAAGAACATAACTATAAGTACGCCAAACATTCGCTTTTTATTTTGATTTAAATGTACAGTTCCTGCATAGATTGTACAATAAATAATGCTTTTTGTCGAGTTAAGAACGCTTTACTAGTGTCATAGTGACATAGTTTTTTATCGTAATACTTATTTACGGATCAATAAGTCGCTTATTTAATGATTTGTTTTGCTTAGGCTACTACCATATTACCCGGATTATCCGGATCTTCGATTTTCCGGATTGCCTTTGGTCCCAGTTAGTCCGGATAAAGAGGTTGTAGTGTATCACTAATTTAGCGAAATAAAAATCGAATCTTGTTTTCCTGTCATTCTATACAGGCAAACATCAGGATCTGAAATTTAATCGGGCAAGAGGGATACATCGAAGATCCTATTACTCACGGAAGATCGAACCTCGGCTTTTTATAATAGTTAGGTATAATTCTCCACATAAAAAGGCTCAGTCGGTGAGAGGAGTCAATTGTATTCGAGTCCAAGTTTTTTGTTTTCTCAATTGCAATGTAATCTTCATTTTTGTATTGTTTTTTCCCTGGACACATCCTTTGCACTGTAAAGCAAAAAAAAAGTTTCTTATCGATGTTTATGTTCAGGCTAATATGTAGGATGACCAGATTTTTCCGACGTCAATCCCGGACAGACAATTTTCACCCACCAAAAAAAAAAAAAACCAAAAAAAAAAACCACCATTAAAAGACGACTTTAACAACCAATAAAAAAAAAAAATCTGGAAAACTACTTCAACAATAAAAAAAAGGACTTTCTCGATTATTTACAAAATCCGGGACTATTTTCAGAATCCAGGATATATACTGATGGGGGACACAGCATTAAAATCCGGGACGTCTGGTCACTCTACTAATATATCTTGT
>JAFIDM010000179.1:40393965-40440328 GCA_023159025.1 Thereuonema tuberculata | reverse complement strand
TAATTTACGTGTTTTGTCTTTAATTACGAATAACATTAATTACGTAAGGTGAACAAAATTTAACTAAAGTCTAAGATGCTATATACAGTGTTTCATTTTTTTTATCATTTGTAAACTTCTTAATTTCCTATACACATAAAAAACAACAACTTACCTTTCCGGTATTTCTCTGCAGTAGAATGGAGTCACTATATAAAAGAAGAAGAAAAAAAGGTATCAGCTATTAAGAGCTGTCTAGGTCAGTCATTTCAGGACATTTCCTTAGATCACTTTCTATTAATTCCCCCTCCCACTCCTTCCCCTAAAGGACTCATATTATGCTTCCCCATTTCAACATAACAATGCTCGACATTTCGTATTAGTAAGATGCTCCTACTCTAAAGTTCTAAAAAGATACAAGACCGTATAGTTATTAGTATCAGCATTATTATTACTGCCAAGTCGTCTTCTTTTTTTTTATTTTCGCTACAGTTAATAAATAATTTACGAAATCCGGCAAATCAGAATTATAAGTTATCTTTCACGAAATTCGAAAGTTATTGGACTTTATAAACAAAATTTCCAATTTTAAACTCATAATTTCATTATATGTTATGTATTAAAATGAAATCTTTCGAATATATTGATGGGTGATGCGTAGTTCAATGGATTAAGGGATTATCTGGTATCGTGGGGATTAAGACTGTTCCTGGAATCGAGATCTCACCTGATTGGTCCTCAGCACAGGAGGACCAAGGAGAGATTGGCTAGGCTCTGAGAATCCAAAGCTATTATTTAAATACCTATGTTGTTGTAAATAAAGTTAGTCGGTAGTCAGTATAGTTAGTAGTTAACCTATCTCCGGCGCACGTTATTTTAACTAAATAACATTGTAACAATATAATGACGTATCGTACAGTAAAATTCATAATAAAAAAATAAATTATTAGCGTAAGTTTTTATAACTGTCCTAGAAAGTTGTATACCCGTCGTCATCTCCCTTCAGGTCGCAATCCTCTACCTCCTAAGAAATGGACTTTTAGTTTTTTTTTTTTTTTGAAACAAACGAGGGGGGGGGGGGTGGATAAAAAGAAAGGGAGTTTTAGTTAAAGTGAAAGGAACGCAATCGACAAACATGAAAAATGCGAAATTTAAATAGCGAGCCAAGCGAAGGCGGTCGATTTGGCGCGAGACCGATTGTAAATTCACTTTGTTACGGCGTTAAAATCTGCATAACAAAGATTTTACGACTTAACTTTTAATTACTGTAATTTCATCACAAAATCGCCTTTCTAACTATAGAAGATTTTTTTCCTTCTTCTTCTTCTTCTTCTTTGGAATACTTCTCCATTTTCTTGTTAAAAAACCCATCTGCAGTTGATCCAAACTTATTTTTATTACAGAATAATTCACAAGATATTTACTTGAATTATATTAAACAATTAATTTTAATCATATCCAATCACGCGGAAATTAATGGATTAGCTAATAGGATTAATATGATTGTTAAGACATTGATAGAAATCCATGTTTGGGTTCTAATGTTTTTTGTATACCGGTAGTGCTAATTTCCGGTCAAAATTCACTTGGAAAAGATTTCAGATATAAAAGTGGGATTGTCTGTAGTCCTTAAATATGCCTATGAAGTTTCAAGAAGAACCATCTAGCGGTTCAAGAGTTATTAGGTTTCACAAACACAGACTGTCTGATTCGATGAACCTCAAAGCAGGCTATAACAAAGCAAAACGGAACTGAATGGATTTAATTGGTTCATTTGGAAGGTCAAAGTAACCAACGTCCAAGAATTAATAAAACGAATAAGCGTGTCTCTTTTCTTACTGCATTCTTCGGAACGGAAATAACAATTTTGTCTGGCGAAGTGATGCTTGTATTTTTACACAGTGGCACAATATAATATTTATAATATCTTTTAACTTCTGAAAGTTTCACAGATGCCATTTGAAATAAAACAATGCTAAAGTGAGTAAGAACTCGTGCAAGTTGAACGCCTGACTCACTCGATGAAAGAGAAATCTTACGTCATGACTACGTGACCATGCTTTTTGAAGGTGTGGCTAAAAGCGAAAGATTTTCAGCGCAGATTTTCCCTATTTAGAAACGACATATTAAAATAAAATTTTAACGACTTTATTATTGTGTTAATTTCTCTCAGGAGATAATTTTTAGCTCAATATGGTAATTGTTCCCCATTATCATATTAATAAGATATTACCTACAGTGCAGTGTTTCTGTGTAAATTGTAAGATATAAGCTTACCTCTCCATGTCTTTGAATGTCTATTCTCCTTCTCCTCTGAGATCATGAAAGTAGATCATGAAATTGCATGTATATTTACTGACAAGAGATGATCTAGTTTCTGAAATGGACAATTTCTCAGCGTTGCGCATCCTGAAACAAATTCCCATAGAACAGTAGTCGAAAGAATTTCCTCACAGACAGTTCATTTTTAATCAAACGTATACCACAATCCCATTCGGAATTAGAATTTAAGAAGTCAACTCAATTTCCGGCAAAACTCTTCATTTTCGCGGGTGTTAGTCCAAAATTGCCAAACACGGAACTTACCATGTGTCTTTATTTTCATAGCTTAAAAAAATAAATAAATAAATAAATAAAATAAAAAAATAAAGACGCAGGAGTTTGTGGAAGGAAAACTTTAAGTTCTTGAAGGAATTTCTTGTTTATGAGATTCAGTTGCTGTGAAGATTACATTTGTGATGTTGTTGATCACATATTATTAGTAAGACATTAGACAGACAAAATTTCTGTGAGAGGAAGAAGCAATTTTCTATTTTTTTTTAACTATGACCATTTCTAACTCTCGACCTGACAATTTTCCTAATTTATCTTCAAGATTTGTCTTGTTATATGAAGAAATATAACTAGTAAGTTCCTGTGAGAGTAGATTTGTCGTGGGAGGTTTATCTTTACAAAGGAATGATTTGTACAAACGCTACATAATATCTTTAGAGGGATTGATTAATTTTATTATGTTTGTATGTTTCAAACCTTGGGTTTCCCCAGCAAAAACAATATGGCGGGTCAAGGACCAAAGCACATACTTCCAAGTGTAAAGACGTGTGCGAGAATGAGTAGGGATGTGTGGTTGTGTCCATAAATTTCCTAACTATGCGTGTAGTGTTGAGTACCACAGCCTTCTGCAGTTGTGCATAAGTGTTTTTGTGAAGTCCTAGTTCATTATTATTATTATTATTATATTTCATTTGCTTTAAAAGCCACCAGAAAATTAGTGGATTTATGTAATTGAAGATTGGTGAATGTTATTACTTCATATTTGAATGCCTTTAAACATTCTAGGTCTAAAAGTGGATTTCATTTTAAATCGCTTAAATAGTAGTTAGAGAAACAATGAAATTTTAAGTAAATAATTAAGTCAGTTGCATTTATCTAACAATTTTAAGAATTATAAAATAAAAATATCTACTAAAAATACTTTACTAAAAATATCTGTACATAACAAAGCTATTCCAAATACATATTTTTATTTCTTTATTGTCTTTATGCTTGTATGTATTATTATTGTTATCATGTTACCAATAACGTGCTGTGATTTCGAAATAATTTTTTAATCTTATAAATTTTTAGATGCTTTTCCCTTGATAAAATCATTTCAATATTGTCAGAGCTTTAAGTCACCTCCTGGATGGACTTTTAAGGGTCTGATGTTTTCTTACGGTCTACAGCAGGGTTGTCAAATAGTTGGAGATGTTTCTAGAATCAAACACATGTGGAATTGGATAAAATATAAAAATTCCATCTTCAAAGCTGAAGATTACGCGGATTTTACGAAATTCAGCCAATAAACTGAATCTTTTTTTAGATCTTCCAGCTAAAAGCCTCGTATTTCCATAGGCCTACAATTCTCAAATAACAGCAAACTTCCACAAAAGGGCCAACATTATAAATATGACTAAAATAGGAAACTGGTGGCCATTTGAAAAAGGCCAAATTGACAACCTACAAAGTTTAGCTTTTTTGAATAAATATAAGTGACCGACTATAAAGAATTGACTGATTGAATGTCGTTGTTGTTGTTTATTAATTCTTTTTTCTTCTTTTTTTTTTCCATTTAAGATTTTTTTTTAAAAAAAAATACTGAAGTGTCCGTTTTGCAAATCACCTTAACAGACAGTCAACTAAGTTGATGAGTGTGAATAACCCAAGTCAGCGATTACATTCTAGAAGTAAATGGCATTTTAATAATGTTTCCTAAAGCTTTTGGGGGAGGCAGATGCTTTATTAAATCAGTATTGACCAACCACAGTAATTCGTTGGACGTTCAACGAAGCGGAACAGGAGAAGGGAAGAATAAAAAAAAAAAAAGAAGATTAGATTATTCCCCCCTCCCACTCACAATTAAACCTTGAGACAACAGACAGTGGGATCACTTACACTCCCTTTTCTCTGAATTGTTTCTCTTGCTCCTGCGCTCTGTAATCCGACTCCGTATTGTGAAATCTTCAATCCCCACCTGTGCCCACCACCCCTCTCTTTTCCATTGAGCGACGTTGTCTTGTCTGGACCAGTGAATACGAATAAACTTAACCTTAAACAGAATCGTCTTTTCATCGAGACGGATGGGTTCAGTTCTTTTTTTTAATGTCGGAGGGGAGCGCGAGCACTCGTGGAAGCGAAACATGGAAGACCAATAGCAAACAGTCGCATCCCATGGATCTGCCTCTTTGTCCTTCGAACGCGGCCAATGGGGGGGGCTCGGTTCCTCCTTCGTTCTTTCTCCTTTTCTTCTCCCGCTGTTAAGATTTTGTAGCCGAGTATCGCAGTCAACAAGGAGGTTCTGAATACGCATTCAATCACTCTTAATATCTCAGTAGCCAACAGCAGCATCCAGTTTCCAACAGGACATTGTATCTTCAACAGCCTTCAAATGGATTTCCACTGAGATTTAAGAAGAAAAAAAACAAACCAACATTCCAAACCTTTTTTGTAAGTGAGATGAAGCCGACAGCCGCATTTTCACGTTGATTTAACTCCCTCTGTTAGGAGGAATTCAAGTCTTAAACTTATTAGGGGTTTCAAATATCGTAAATACAGGAACAACGAAGACGATTTATGTTGAAATTATTAAAGACTGAAAAACAGGTTCTTTTATAAAACAATTAATAAATTAGTTAGTATCACGGAATTTAAAAATGTAAACAATTCTAAATAAGCAAAACTACATTAAAAATAAATGTACAAAAAAAAATAGCCAATTTTTTTTTTAAGAAAGGAAAACTAACTGTTTTTATTTTTTGTTTTTTTAAAGTAGGCCTACTGAATAGATTAAAACTAAAATAGAAAAAATAAATATTACAATATTGAAACTTTAAAAATAATGAAAACTTTTAAAACAAAATGGTATTGACAAAGTAATTAATTTTAAGAATTAAAAATGTAAACTTAATACCTACAATTTATAACAATATCAGTTTAAATTAGGTAAAATTATAAATACAAATTTTAATTATTATTAACAAGATTTTTATAACGTAATATTTGAAAAAAAGTAACGCATTTAATGTACCGTAACTTACTAAGCAAAACTAATATATCTATATATATTGTTATATTTTCTTAGCTTTTAAGAATAAAGTACCTATATCTTAGTTACATATATTCGCTTTGGTGTTTCAATAGATAATATATTGTCTCATTAAATTGCAATAAAAATCTGAAAATTATTTATTTACAAAATAAATTACTTGGCTGTAACTTTTCTCCGTTATATGAAATAAATAAAAAATAAATCTTATTTGATTTTACACTTACATCTTTCCTGGAATTATTAGAATCAACGAAAGCTAGACAGTGGTCTTGGTTATTTTTGGTGAATAATCTTTTAAACTTTGGTTAAAATTAAATCATCAGTATTTCGTTTAAGTTCCTGTACAAATAAACTCAATACTTCTGAAGTAATTGATGGACTTGCAATATCGGATTCTATGATCACTTCTTGGACTTTGAAGGATCTATTCGTATAATTAAGCCCGTGTAATAAAGACTCATAAAACTTATCATAGCATAGGTAGAGTTGGCGGAGCAGGTAAAAAAAGTTCGTAATCTGACGATCAGGAGAATCGTCAGATTATAAATGAGTTTTACAAATA
Source organism: Thereuonema tuberculata (assembly GCA_023159025.1). Lineage (NCBI taxonomy): Eukaryota > Metazoa > Arthropoda > Chilopoda > Scutigeromorpha > Scutigeridae > Thereuonema > Thereuonema tuberculata. Next base: position 40,434,200 of record JAFIDM010000179.1, on the reverse strand, counting down.
ACATTATAAACAATATTATAAATAATAATAATACTTCATATTGTACCCTTATTTGATATCTATTTCTTAAGCTTAACTTATCCAAGGAGAAACACACATTCGTCGTATTGCTCATAAATTGAAATTTTCTCGAGAAAAGATGTTTCAAAATGATGATATTGCTAAACTGTAGTTTCAGTCTTGGATATTCAAAGATATCATTAGTTTTTAAGGTAAAAAGAAGACAAAAATGGATTTGATCTCAGCGTGCTAAAGATACTGATTATTTTTTTTAATTTATTTTAATTGTATGCTACGTTACAATCGGCTAAGTGTACTAGTTATTTGACTTACTGAAATTAAATGGCCTTGCAGAAAACGTAAGAAAACATTTCAGATTGAAATTGAAAGTAAATAAAATAACATAAATAAAAGTTAAATATTTATGTTATCAGTAACATAAGCTTACTTCGAACAGGAAACATTTTCTCCTTTTTTAACAGATATAGAGATGAGGACTCATTTCAAAGGATTTTTTTTCATTACGAATGTTACAAACTGGATAACATTAATCTTTTAATAATTTTCGCTTTTACTTTAAAAATAGATCTTTAAGAACGTTTCTTCTTAAAACTGATTGTCATTTCTCAAAGAAAATCTTAAAACTGTTCAATTCTTGTAAAAGCAATTCAGTCAATGTGTCACGTCTTAAAAACCAACTTGAAATTTATACATCTTCAAAGGAAATCTGATATTACAAAATTAAGTAACTGAAAAAATATATACTACGCAGACTTACTTCAATGTCTCAACTTTTTCAACAAAAGTTTTCATCAGGAATATATTACATAAAAGAGAAGAGGAGTGATTTAATCATTCTCTTCTCTTTTATGTAATATATCCCTGATGAAAACTTTTGTTGAAAAAGTTGAAATATTGAAGTAAGTCTGCGTAGTATATATTTTTTCAGTTACTCAACTTGAAATTTGTTTAGAATGATAAGTTATATAGGAAAAAATAAATTAAATTTATAAATTAAATTTCCACTTTATTTTTTTAACAAAATCAAAAATAAACAAAGTCTTTTTCGAAAAGAATATGGTACCTCCAAAAATATAACTAAAAATTAATATAGAAAATTCATGTGTTAGTCTCCATTAGCCTCAATGAATTTTTCATTCGCAATGAATTTTAATGTGTTGACCGTCTTTTTCATTCATATTAAATAATTTTTAATTTTTTACTTATTAAAATAGTAAAACTTCTCTTTCCGAATTAAATTAAATTTATTTTTAATTTGAAAATAAAATAAAAGCCGTAACAACACGATTAAGTTAATTCTCTGAATGATTTATTCAACGTTAAACAATACAATAAAATTATTAAAAAAAAAATCTTTAAACAAAATTCTTAAGCACATTAAAAAAATGAATACCTTTCGGAATATCAATGTTTTTAAGACGAATTATATAGAGTGTAGTTACACAGAGAATAGATCTTCACTATTTCGAAAGTACTACTGTGGTTCACTATGTTTTAAAATAACTATGTAGCAAATTACAAGGAACAATTTAACTCTTGAGCAAATGAAATTACGTACAATGAAATTATTATTATTATTTAATCTCAACTATTAAGTGAATTAATATTAAGTGAAATTAATTTTCTATAATTTTTTTATACATTTTTAATGCTATTTTCAATATTTAAATGTTAATCAGGATGTAAATAAAAAAAGTAATATGTAAATTTAATCCATTTGCATTATTATGTCCTAATTTATTAATCAGTTTTCTTAATTACCTTATTCTCTTCATTAAATACAGTCTAAGACTGTATATAATCTATTGTTGTAAAATATATAATCATATTTTATCTGTTAACCATTAATGCTAACTACACATTACATAATTTTAACTGCAGATTGACAAGATTTGATTAATTAACCGTATTATCAATTAAGAGATAGACATAAATGAAAACTAATTCGAGATATCGTTTTAACTATTGTTATTAATATTATTGAGTGTGAGTAACTTATTATTTAATTATTAGTTTACTTTCGTTTGTTGTCTTCAATTTTGTTTGACGAGAACTTCCCATCTTCATAATTTAAAATCGATTCGAGAGAGGGCGTTTTTTTTCGCTTGTGACTCTCCATTTAACTAGTAATTTTCGGTTAATGTTCAATGAACCATTTAATCGAATCCCTGAATTCCTGTGGACCTCCAACCTCTGCCTCCTCCCACTCAATCAGCATCTGCGGTCGCCCCTGGCTATGATGACCGCGGATGGGCTCATCGGCCGCCCGAAGCCATTGTCATCGCCGGGACCGCCGACGGCCGTGCGTCTGTCCGGCAGCTGGAGGCGAGCGTCGGGATGTTCTTTGCGAGGCTTCTTCTCCCCGGGGAAGCGCTTTTGTATCCCGCAAATCAAGGGAGGCGTTGTTATTCGGGTGATCTCTTGATTTTGGCTAATGTGAATGGCTCATCCTTTTCTTTTCAATATGCTATTATGTCTCCACGAGAAATGGGGCTTTTATATCGCAAGCCCATCTGCCAAAACTTGTCCAGGACATTAGAAACAGTTTAAAAAAAAAGTGAAATAATGAACGAAATAACGGCAAATGACAGTTTAAATTCTTAAGCGAATCTAAAGAATTTAATTTCTTCACGAATTCTTATCTGATTCCTGTTCAATTGACAAAACTTTATATTTGTTATAGGCCTATCCAAGAATAGGTTACATTTTTTTTGACATTTGGAACAAAAACATTCAAACATAGAAACAAAAATCCTGTACTTCCGATTTGAGATTAAAAGAAATTAACATTTTATCACAATCTTGTAACAGTCCCACATTTGTATCCTGACTGCAGCCTAAACGTCCTACAATAGCGACTATTGCTATTATCGTCGTCTTTGTATCTTTCTGTTTTAGATTAACCTTCATCCTATACAGTATTAACAATTATTAGGCCTACATATTTCACACTTTGTAGTTACACTTTGTATCTCATTTTCATACTTCATTATTTCGAAGCCTATTTAGAATAAGTTAGTTTCCTCACGGATGTAACAATGTTAGACACAAGGAATAATCACGACATTTGACGAATAGGAAACAACACTGAACTTTTGAAAATAATGACAAATATGAAATTTGTTCTTAATTCTATACTTTTAAGTTTCTAAATTCAACATTTATAAATATCATATAAAATAAAATAAATTTTCAAATATTACAAAAAAAAAAAATCAAGCTTTCAAAACCCTTATACAGTCGCTTGATTTTCATATTCACAGTTAATCCAGAAATAATTTAAAAGATGGTTACTAACATATCCAATGTAATGTAATCCAGATACATATTTCGGATGTTATTTACATCCATTTTCAAATCTGGAGAAAAGAAATTTAAAATCTAAATACAATCAACAATTAATACATTTCCAATAAAGTTAAAAAACATGCACATTTTATAATAATTGAAATATTCAACAAATATGTAACATCTGGAATCTCATGTTTGCTATTAATTAATTGTTTCCTATATTTTTGAATACAAAGCCTTTTTTATTTTCAATCTGTAATAGTTAGCATCTTTAGCTAAATTTTTAACTTCTCGCGTTGCAGATGTCATCAATTTATGCTGTTTCATCCTTTTAATCAACAATTGTTGGGTCATTCCAATCTATTTCTTTTTAAATTCTAACTGATATATTACACCGATTGAATGTAGTTGGAGAATCTCATCTTTGGCGTGTGGAACAGTTAATGAATTTGGTTGAAATAATTAGCTCTGACAAAGAAAACAAAGCGTAAAATGTTTCTTAATTGCTTTGTTCAATTCCTGTTAAAATAAATGAGGAATATTCATAACTTCTAAAAGAATAAAGTTACGACAATGTCAAATTTTCAGACTTTTTTTCGTAGAAGCGCATCAGGTGAAGATTTAATTTTTCAATCCTCCAGCAATTGATATTTCTAATCATCTACAGAATTCTAGTAAATTCTATTCAAGGTATATTCATACATATTCTTAATGGAATATTAATTAACTAGCAGTTAAAAAATAATAAAAATAATTTAAAGCCGACTAAATTAATTTTTGAGGATAAAGAGAAAATCCATAAATACAATTCATATATTGTTTATATATATATACACACTACACTATATAAAAATACAAGATATTAAATTCACAACATAATTGCCTCTTCGGTAACTGTTAAATAGTGCTTGAAACTGTTGAAGTGATTTTTCACTGATATGAAAATAAAAAAGACATCTACTACGTACACTATAGATTTTACGCTAACAAATAGAGCGATTAGGATCTTAGATGCTTTATACTTAATTATTATCTAGTGATAAATAAATTAACTAAAAGCAAATTGATGCAAAGCAGTAAATCTATTCACAATAAGATCCTTATTTTTGCTGTTTATATTCCCCAAGGCTGCCATCAATTTCGACTTTTCATAGACTATCGGAATATCTTTTCTATCGGCCTAGATTGGATGGCCAGTCCAACGCTCGCCCGCCTTTTTCTGGGGAAACAAATCCGATTCCCATTTTACAATGAATCCTAGGGAGGAGGGAAAAAAACCCGGATATTCCCTGGGGATTGAACTTCGGCTCTTCCAACCCAGTGCTTAAATCACTAGACCATCGGGCTTACTTTGACGGACTCGTAGCTTTAGTAATCAGTATTTAGCTGTCAAAAATCATCCAGATCGGTTCAAGGTTTTTATAGACTCATTCTGTTGAGTAACCTTAAGTAAGTGTTGCCCAAAGGCTTTAAGAATTAGCTTTATTTAGTTATTTTAAAAATAGCTATCAAAGAGATATAATTGAGTGGCATTCTTGTTTATTATTTTTTAAGCTACTATCTTATTGTCAATTCAAATTGTAGGTGATATCATTACTTTTATATTTACAATATAAAAAGTTTTGTTATAAATATTTACGGTAGTGTTTAGTCAAGGATTATTTTACGACTCGCATTAGCAAATGCTCTTTATTCAGGGGAGAATTTGGAATCTTACTTCGGGGCTAAGATAGGAAACGGACCATTTACAACCAAAGCGTCATTTTCAAATTTTCGAAGGTGTGGGAAGGGGAATCCCATCAACTTACTATAAAATAAATAGGGCGAAAGAAAATAGATTAGCTATATTTTGAGTTATATATTTTATTATATATTTCGGGATGGAAGGGGCGAGGGCTCAGGGCCCCTCGTCTTCCCCTGTATACAGCCGTATCTTTGTTAGTATTAAGGACACCAATTACAGTCAATTTTGAATTCAAGGTATCTTTAAAAAAAAATAATAATAAATATATGAAAATACAAATAAACTCGTAATAAATCGGCTTGTGATTACTCTATCACTGACACATAACGACATGCCTCGTGTCTTAGAATAACTTGTTCTAATCGTTGACGTTTTTAGACGGAGACGGGACATCAACTGTTCTTCTTTCTTAAGAACAGAGCGAAATGGAAACGACTAGAAAGAATCTCCCAACGATCCCTCAGTTGAGTCCCAAACTGTCGTTACGTGGCGCTATTATCCAATGGGTAAGCGACAGTGAGGGGAGTCTAGGGGAGGCGGTTAACGATGTTCGTGAGCGTCAGCGCCTCCCGTTGCAAGAGCCCCTCACTGAACGCATCAACAGATAGATGATTAAGAGACTCGGGTCCAGCGGAAACTCTTCGCCGTCGTCAGTCCCCGCTTATTTATCCGCCGTCCCACCACCACTCGACCGGGACCGTAGCGAGCGACTCATTGTGGCCGTAATGAGCCGATACCAACCTTCTCCTGCCTTTCATTCACCAAACAAATAGTGTCCGAAGTGAAATGGCAAAAGCCACTTGTACAGTTAACTTGAGGGCTTCAATTTACCCCCCCTTTTTCCTTCTTTTTTAAAATTTCAATTTTTTTTTCCAAAAAAAAAAAAAATGTTCACGTGATTTATTCTTCTTCGGATTGGTTAGGTTTTGCTCTCGTGCAATTAATTTGTTCTCGTGAACAAATCCTTTTCAATTCTCGTTTAAAAGCAACCACTTGATTGCAATTCAGAAGTCATTGATGCGATAGGGACGCACTGTCACGCCATTACACGAAGTTAACAGTAGAGATAAGTTAAATCCAACAAAACACGACAATGGATGGGTCTAAATAATTAGAATGAAAGCAATCAAAAGAACTCATGGCTAAGAAAGTATTTAATTTCTGTACAAAACATTCAATGCTGTATTTACGAAGAATATTTTTATTTCATTAATTTTTTTAAAAAAAACAACGCAACCTTGGCAGAAAAATTAATTCTTCAGTTTCTTTTTGCCCAATTTTTCTTCTTAGTGGTTTATTTTGTGCTCTTTTTTTTTTCTGTATTATAAAGTATCTGAGCTATTGAGCGATAGGTAACTGTAGCTCAAGAATAAGCTGGAAATGGTTGTTTGAAACAGGGCATCGAACCGTAATATGTTTCGTTCCGGTTTTTGTTCCGGTTCACTTAAAACACAAAATTTCGGATCGAGTTTAGCTCCACTCCGACCAAAAATATCGGGTTTTTTTTCCGGTTCAGGTTTTCAGTTCGATACCTGGTTTGAAAGTGCCATTGAGGTTTTTAAAAATAGTCGTTTGATATTTTATTCCTATTTGCAACAATAGTGAAATATCCGTGATATTTATAAGGCATATCACTCAATCCTAAGGCATTATCAGATGACCTACTGATCCTGATCACAGCTTAAGGGTAAAAATAACAGATAAACTGAATTTTTCAATAGGCCTACATAAGAGATTGTAAGGATTCTTTTTCAAATAACTCATTTCTAGAAATGATATCAATCGATATTATTTAGGTAAATTGCAGTAAATTGAAAAAAATTAGGAATAAAGAATAATGCGGTTACTCCAAGAATTAAAAAAAGATAAAATAAATTCTATATAAAAAAATTATAATTCAAGCGTGAAATTTATTTGCAGCTTCAAATGAATTAATCAAGCGTGTTAAAAAATAAAAAAAATAAATAAACAATAAGACATTATGATCATTAGTGATATCCTAGTACATTTGATCAACACTAGTTGGCGCTCGTCATATTGCAATGGTGTTTGTGGGAGAGTCGTTGAGATAGAGAAAGTTCTGGAACTGAACTGAAATAATTTATTAAATGAAAAACATAGGTTTTTTTTATAGTACCGGTATTTACGAAGCTTGATTTGATTGGCTAAGTAATTAAAAATATACATAATAATTGGACAAGAACATAATGAATTTAAATCAATTAACTAATTCAACGGCTGCAACGGAAAAGAATTTAAAAATAAACAGAACATCAGTTATTAGGAAATAGAAAAGGAATGTTTTAAAATAAATAACGGTTAAAATGAATAAAATACAGATATATACAATTAATTAATTTCTATAAAAATATTTTTAGAAATCATTTATTTGTATTTTTGTAGAAATAAATAAATGATTTTAATAGAAATTTTGTAGAAATGACAAATAAATGATTTCTAAAAATATTTACATATAAACTATTACAATGTAATACCAATTATCGATTTCGTTTTTATTAAGTTTTGAGTTATTAATTCTAAAGAAATTAATTGATTTTTTAGACACAAAGTCACGGGAAATGGAGGAGCCGAATTCAATGCCCATCTAGGAGAGTATATTTTTTTTCTCCAAAATAATGCTGGGATTTATCTTTGAACCTAGTTTCAAATGAGAAAGGGGTAAAGGATTCAATACAGTATCTACGATAATCAGTGTCCATTGTCCATCAGTCTACATTAGAGAATTTTATTTATTTATTTATTTTATAGATAATTTTTCATACTGAATAATATTTATTTACAATTTTTAAGTTAATTTATCTTTGAATAAGGAGTTGAAATGGTAATGCAAGTGGGTAATTCTGTTAATGCACGGAATTTAACTTCCTAATTGTTTTTTTTTTTTTCTGCTATAAAAAAACCTGCTCATAAATTCTACATAAGAACTAAAGCAGTTATTCTGTGACATCAATAAACTCACTTTGTATTTTCGAACGTATTTCATCTTTGTAATTTCATTGTCTTAAACAGATACTGAACTTCACGATTTTTCTACCGTCCGCAAATTTACAAGTTTGCAATTCGAAAAGAATATTGAAATATCGAAGGAGTCCCACTGACTAAGAAATACTTACATAGCATTTTCTGACTTCAGTTTACATCAATTAAAAATGTTGAATTAAATGACCAAATGTTAAATGACCAAAAAGAAAATATTAAGTGATGATAATAACTGTGCTAAAAATATGCATACATATCCTGCTGAAAATCTACATAAATATATATCCTGCTGAAAATCCCATACATATATATCCTACTGAAAACTACATAGATTTTACATACATATACATCCTGCTGAAAATCTACGTTCATATGTACAGCTGAAAATCGTACAGTCATTCACTTGAGATTCACACTCACATATTAACAGTTTTACTTTTTTAACAAGCTTATTTCGGAACTTATAAAAGAATATCAAGGTAAAAAATTCAAATTAAAGTTGACTAATTAATGAATCTTTTTTCCTTTTTATCTTTATCGTCTCGTATTTCCATATAGTTATTAAAATTTTGGAAATTAAAAGAACGAAATAGAGCTAATAAATATACTGTTTTGAGATTCAATTATTACAATTACAGAGTAATACGATTTCGTTTTAATTAAGCTTAACTGATAACTAACCATAAACATTAAGTAAATAGGATTTTTTTTTTAGCTAGTTTAATTAGTCTCATTTTAGGACAATAGTTTAGGAAGATGGTTTAGTAATTTATATGAATCTCATCCTAAAATAACTAGGTTGCTTTTAAAACTAGTTTTCCACTTAGTTGATATAACTTTGAATAAATGACTTAAAAAGATACAATCAAACGATCCTAATGATATGAAATGTTTTAAATTAATCCAATGATTTCCTGTTTAATAAGATACAAGTGTTTTTTTAACCCTTCCAGCAAAATGGAAGAAAAACAATTTAAAATGGTGAACGCCTGTTTGCGACTCTTCTCAATCAATTAACCACTGTTTATTTAATGGATTAATAACAATGCTGTGACCTACTTTGAGAATCTTTATGACTAATCAAATTTCTTAGAGGCTTTACATAAATGATTGAAGGCGTTTGTAAAGAAAGGCATTTACGATTTATGTAAGTCAGTTCAATTAATTCTTTCTTTACCTCCAGGAAGGTTTGTTCAATAAACCTCTCTGAAAATGTAAGCTATTTCGGCAAGTTCTTATTTATGCATCAAAGCACCTGGCGACGATAACAATAACCAGTCATCAATAGCTAACATAGTTATTCAAAATACAAGACAAAATTCTTTAACGTGTCGTAATGATATTTAAAAACGCCAGCTAACTCGACACTTATTGTTAAAATTGTAATGTGCTGATAAAAGAAAAACCCATCAAAATATTGTCGTGACGCACGTTTCGAAAACCTCCACGGAACGGTTTCTTTATCAAACTGTATAAAAAAAACCTTACCTTACATCCCTCATTGGGAATCGTCAAGCAAATACATCTCTTGATCTTTCTCATTAGAAACAGAGATTTCATTTCTGCAAACTATTTTTCCCCCGGTACAAAATATTATTAGCATTATGACATGCGTTCATTCTTACTATGTTAATTCTTTTGATATCTATCAATTATCCTAACTCTTTTTGTATATGATCTTCTACCTCCTGTATCTATGATATCCATCTTAAATATAAATAAGAACACAATATAAAATTTTCTTTATCAGTTCCTTTATCAAACTAGAAATTAAGATTACAATATGAAAAAAAAAAATGTGGAAAATAATATATTTAGATAATTTTCTCTCTATTTATGAATTATCAATAGTACGGACGTTAAATTTGCTTTTCATTGAACTTATGATGACTCTTTTTTGTAAACGTAAACTTTGTAGACTGAAAGACCGGATAAAGTTTCAAGTTTTATAGTCAGTTTTCGAGAGTTCCAGATAACATTAGAAATAAAAATTTTGCCAACGAAGATCAAAATATTTTAGTGGTTCTTTTTATAAAATCTATCCTCAAATTTGGAATTCTGAATTAATATAAAAATCTGCGAGTTAAAGTCATTATCCTCAAGCGCCGCGCCATTAGGTCTTTCAAAACACAAATTACAAGCGATATTTTGTGAGTTATATTAACAAAAAATGTAGGATTAGAAGATCGAACAAAAAATGCAGGATTACAAGATCTAATAAAAAATGTAGGATTACAAGATCTATCAAAAAATGCAGGATTATAAGATCCAACAAAAAATGCAGGATTACAAGATCTAACAAAAATGTAGGATGACAAGATCTAACAAAGCAGGATTACAAGATCTAACAAAGCAGGATTACAAGATCTAACAAAAAAATGTAGGATTACAAGATCAAACAAAAATGTAGGATACAAGATCTAACAAAAAATGTAGGATTACAAGATATAGCAAAAAAATGTAGGATTACAAGATATAGCAAAAAAAATGTAGGATTACAAGATATAGCAAAAAAATGCAGGATTACAAATCTAACAAAAAATGTAGGATTACAAGATCTAACAAAAAATGTAGGATTCCAAGATCTAACAAAAAATGCAGGCTTACAAGATCTAATAAAAAAATGTATGGTTTCAAGATCTAACAAAAAATATAGGATTAGAAGATCTAACCAAAAATGTAGGATTACAGATCAAACTAAAGATGCATTCTTATCAGGATGATGTAGTATCGAATTTCCCTTTTATCTTATTCTGAACTTATTTTTCCTCTTATTTTTTAAGTTGGATAATAAATCATCATCTTATTATAAAAATAAGTAAAATAATCAAAATTTTAATATTTTTGAATACTTTATTTATTTTTTTTTTAAAAAGAAGGAGACGTATTACACTAAATGTTATTTCGAAATAAGAAATTTATCAGCAAAACATTCCATATAAAGTTTAGTCTAGTATATTTTACAAATATTTAGCTTTTCGAAATAATTACATTGTAAATCTCATTAGACATTAATGAGAAAATGTTAAGACGAAACAGATGTACAGTTCTATGTAGTTGTTGAAGCTCCAATTTGCTTATGAAAATGAGACTTAGGTTTTGAATACAAAAGAATATATCAATTATATTAAAAGACAGAATAATGAAAAAGAAATAAAAACTGAATTAACAAAAGGATTTGAGACAATGAAGAATGAATTGGAAAAAAAAAATCTATACCGAATGTAAGATTTACAAATTCCATAAACAAAGAGGCAAATTAACTATTGGAAGATCATAGGAAAGATGAAATTAAGGCAGTGTTAACAGATTGGCAATCCTATTCAAGATTTATTCAGGATCACGTTTAGAGAAAATCACAGGATTGGTAAAACAATATCCCAGAACAAGTGGAAGTGATTTAGAGGAAAAAAAGTTATTGGAAAAGAAACATTTAAATAACGTAAACTAAATGGTACGGCTAGCAAATGAACAAATTCGATTTCAAATCAATACTGACATTTTATTGTGTTGAATCCTATCGCAGTGACTAATTTTTCTCTAATGGGAATTTTAAACTAACTTTGTTGCCTTTCGCATATTCCTGCACTTACCCTACACCAAATAGGTCGATCTTTCGCTCATTGGTTTTCTGTAGCATAGGACCTTGAATAGGAAATTTCATTACGATTATTCGGTAAATGATACAGTATAGAGAAACTTGCATGTAAAATGAATACTTTTTAAATATTCCTATGGTATTTACAATTATCTTATTTTATAGGTTCTTGCCGTTCTGGGTCTTTTATCGGGGTAGGCGGATTGGGCTGATGAGTCCCAGGAAGGACGAAACGGCCGTCCCCAATTTCCCCCGATAATTGATTCAGAATGGCATTTTGTTTAATCTGATACTGTCTTTTGTTTTCGTTTTATTGATTTGTGAATTATTGCACAGCACGCTAAATTTATTATTCATGATGATTATTTCTTTTTTTCTTTTAAACTCCCCATGTTTGTATCAGTTGCGCGAGAGATTTAATTTTAATTATGCAGGAATTGGAAGGACTTCGTTTTCACTTTGTATTGGAATAGAATTAAAACTCACTCGAGATTTTTACGCTGAATTTTACAAACAAAAGCTTTTTTTTTAACATTTTTTTATAAGCTTTATTTGTTATTCAATTAGGCGAATTAACGCCTCGTCTGGACATTAAAGCATCGAGATTCAACAATCGCAGAGAAAAAAAGAATGCTCCAATCGCTAAGAGTCTTAATAATTAATCTGAATTTTTCCCTCGTTGAGTTTCTGCAGGTGATTTTTTTCTTTCCGGTCTGATGCTACTCAACCCCTGAGTTACTCTTGCGGAACAACGCTTCGTTTATGTTTCGATGAGTGCTAGCGCTATATAAGACTACTCCCGTACTTTTTCCTCTCCCCTCCCTCCGTTTTGTATCACCTCTTGTGGGCTGCCCCCTTTGCTCCTTCCTCCTACGCTTTCCTCCAAGCGATAAATTAGCCTGAGTCGGATGGCGCCGACACTTACGCTCTTTGCGTTGAGTTTCTGAACGATTTAATGAGGGATGTACAGCCATAAAGCTCAGCTGACGTAAAACAGGATCAAATGAAAACGTTGCAAAGACGCCTCTTCATCAGCAGGTGGACCATGCAAAAATGGCACCCACCCGCTAATGAGCTACTGTTATTCGTAACGAGCACCCCCTGTTCCTGGCAGCAACACAGACCCCGGACGCCTCGAAATGCAATATTGTAGCGTCACAATGGGCCAGCGTTTACGAGGGCTTCTCTTTCTTTTTCCTCCCCCCCCCCTCCCTTGCAACCGCCAATTAGCCAGAGCCAATGAAGCCATGGACGGGACGTGGCAGGGGGGCGATCGACTTGAGTGGCAGATTATTTGCTGTAATTTTTGTTTGATTAATCTTTCAGGGACATTGGTTTCATTACATTAGCGGTTACGAGGGTAAATACAATCACAGATCGAATTTCCAAACGTTGCTTATATTCTACTTGTGACAAAGAAACAATTGTTAGCGGATAATTTTACGTCAAAAACGTAATTGGTTTTGAAAGCTTTCTATTAATTTTCCTTAGAATATTCCATTTTTATTATTATTGTTTTTCATTGTTACTGAAAATCGTCAAAACAAAAACAAAAGAAAAAAGTCTCCGTTCTTGTAGTAAACACGCCGTCAAATCCGCTAACTCAGCTTTAACGCCACATTCTTCCTTTGTTGAAGATTGATTAAAATTCCTTTTAACTAGTCATCCCCTGTTAATTTTAATTAAATTAAACCACTTTCAAATTTGTACATTGATCCATAGTGAATTATGTTAAATTTTATCGCAACAATTCGTTGTTTGCTATTAGTGAGAATAATTGGTTGAAAACCGATTGACGTAATATACGAAACACGGTAAAAAATTTAGATTAAAAACTTAAAAATCACAGCTTTAATGCGTCATGAGAAATAAAAACTACACACATATGTTATGGGGGTGATCCCTCATCAGTCGAATAATTACTGGACTTTTGATTGCTTAACTACTTCAGCATATTAACATAGGACAATTCATTTATATTTATACGGTAAAGAGATGTAAAATAAGATTCACGAATGAATATGGCTATTTGGCCTTTTTCCTCGAGAAACAATCCCTGCAAAATTTGGAACGTGTTCTGTTTCTTAATAATGATGGAAAATCACAGATCTAGCAGAATATTTACATCGATATTCATGCTATGACTGTGTCGTTCAAATAAATTTTGAGTACAGCCAAGGTAACTTTTTTTTACATGTTTTTGCATTGAATTTTGCAAAATTTGTTGCATTGAATGAATGGCAGAATGGCTTTTTACGAAAACTTTCTGATTGATTTTTCTTAACTGAAACATTGAATACTAGTCATAGTTTCCTGAACATTGAAAGTTTTTGTAATTCCTTTCCATAATAACAAAGCCTTGAAGAAGACTTCTCTGTAATGGCCCATGTCATACCGAGAAGTAACACATCTGAAGCTGGAAGAAATAATGGTAAAACATACTTTTAAATGAAAAAAAAAAAAAATCAAATTAACCTTTGATTCCCTTAGGATCTCAAGCAATTTTGACTATGATAGATCAAGAGGGTGTATAGGAAACAACTGCCTATTCACTTTTCTATATTAAGATAATACAACAACTAATCAAATCCTGGGATATGTTACTATATATAGTTTCAGACAATGTAATGTTTCCATTAATTAAAACAAATAGTGACATTCTAATTCAAACTCTTTTTTATAATTTTTATTATAGATTAATGTACTGATTCTGAATCGACGATTTACATAAAATTGTAAATTTCTTGAATTTTGTAAAAAAAAAGAAAAGTGTGATATAAAGTAATATATTAATCAATACCTGAGATTCGCAATGATAATTTTATTATCAATCTCTATTAATTATCATCTTAGTATTCCATTTTATTTAAGTGAATGTTAATAAGTGTAGCGGTTTGTGATTAAAAAAAAAAGTAATTAGAGTACTACAAAAAGTAAAGTATCCCACAACAGGCCAATTCGGGTCACGTGAGGTAAGCTCCCGGCATTTCGTGACCAAGTTGGGACCCAGTTGGGGATGGATAGTCAGTCTGCCCCCTTGAACTCCACGGACGGAAACTCGGTATCCATTCGTCACACGGTTGGGTGGACCCTAGGACCCGACTGGAGGAGAATTCCAGGTGGTAAAATCCCCGGAGATTGAACCTGGCTCCTTGAGGCCGAGTGAAGTGCATTACCACTGGGTTTACCGGATCCACATAATAAGTATTAAAAACTTAAAATTCTATTTTGAAGAATTTTGGAATTATGGAAGAATTTTTTTTTCTGTAGATTGTAAATACAAAGATATTCTGGAAAAACTGGAAAACCTGAACACTTTATGCATCAGATTCACTTAGGATCAGATGAAAATAATTTATATTTTGTTTTTTGTTTTTCCGAAATTCATGAAGTGGATTGACAGTGGTTTCAGCCACGAAAAAACACAAAGTTACATCTCAAAAATTTAGAGCAATGTTTTGATGTTCTTCACCATAAACCAAAGGATTCAGTTAGAGGTCGTTTGTTTCCTGACACATGAACAAAGTGTAGGCTAATTTTCACACTTTATAAATACGATAGGATTTAACAGACTCTTGTGCTAATTTCAATCATTAGAACGGTGATCCATCAAAGATCATTTATCCTTACGCAGGAATAGTAACCAGGATTTTGAAATGGGGGAGGGAGGTTATGATATACTATCTATACAACCAAAGAGAAATAATGTCGTGTCTCTTTTGGGACTGAGGAGGGGAAATTACAAACGAAGCCACGAACTCATTGGAATCACAGTGGAGCAAAAAACAACAATAACTTTCCAACCCAAACAGGACCAAAATCTTTTTGCCGTTTTCGGATGCACTGAGTGAGGGTGGGGGTCACAGTACTGTAAAAGGAAATTAAGTTAAGTATCCCTATCAGCCCCCCCCCCCCTCTTGATACGCCAATGTGAACAATGATCTAGTATCGAGAGGAACAAAAACTCCTGTGTAGGTGGACTCTAAATTAGTAAACGCTATAAATATTTCAGGGTTTTTTTCTTCTATATTTTCTTTTCAAGGAATTGATAATTAATATTGCAAAAAAAAAATGAAAATAATATAAGGGGTAGCAAAAATAATAGTAATAATTTCTTATAAAGTAGCCGGATCCGGAAGCCTTGCATGTGTAACGTAAAAAAAAAAAATCGCTTTATTTATTTAGCAAATTAATATTGAGATCGGATATACGACTTCCCATCCCTTTGTGGCCTTCTCCACACCCCTATCACTTGTCACCTTAATTCAGATGTATTGCGAGTTGCCGCCACACACTTCATTCCTTCCCCCCCAAAAAAAAATAAATAATAAAAATGTTTATTTTAATACATTGTTTATTTTATTACAATGTACAAAGTCTACAGTACATTGTACATTGTCTACAGTATCCACAGTTAAATTTGAAGTTTGTAGCATGTTGGGGAAGTATGCTGAATATTTGCCACAGACACACACGTATCTACAAATTTCCCTTTTCACACACGTGAAGGGATTTTGATTGATATAAAATTAACAATAAAATGCAGATTAAACTTAAAGCAGTTTATTTTATATGAGATATAAATACTTACAAATCTATAAGAATTTTAGAAAAATTGAATATTGAATTTTTGAAGTTTTTTTGTAGTTTTTTTTGTTATGAAAATAATTTTAAAATTCTCAAATAAAATATATTGATGTAATTCTTATATGCAGTAGAACCTCATTATAACGGACATCGCTTATAACGGACAGTTTTTTTAAAAAATAATAATAATAAAGGGTGCATATGTTTATCTGACGGGTTTTACATTTCCAAGCAAGCGATTAAACATCGATCATTTAATGAAAAAAAAATTTTAACGTGCCCGATGATTCAAAGAATTGAGTAAGCAAACGAAGGAACGCTACAAGGAAGGATTCGCAACTTTGTAGCGTTGTTCCTTCGTTTGCTTTCTCAATTCTATCGATCATTTAATTTTGTTATTGTCTGAAATTCCACAAATTGCCGCACACACTCATCAGTTTTTATTCAGTAACCTTTGAGTCATGTCGTTAAGTACCTTTTATAGCTAACTATTGTCCTTTCATTGATGTACACCCTGATGCATTACACCGATATAGAATTATTTGTTACAAACCGGACTTTCATTAAAACGGACAACCTTCAGCCCCAATTAGTCCGTTATAATGAGGTTCTACTGTAGTTGAATCTCGATAATCCGACATTTGATAGTCCGACACGCTCGGTAGTCCGACGCCGCGTCGGAGGACGTCACTGTGCTTGCTGCAGACATTTCCCGTCTGCCCCGTGACTCACAACAGTTTCAGTTTCAGTTTAATTGTTCAGTTTTAATTAAATATGTACTCAATATGTATTGCAACAATATATGTACTGTGTACACATAACTTACATTTTCTTGCCTTAGAAGTTAAAATTCAGTTTTAAAAAAATCAACCTTTGGTAATCCGACATTTTTGATAATCCGACACCCCCTCGGTCCCGTAATGTCGGATTATCGCGATTCAACTGCATTAAAGTTATGTAATATTAAATAAAAAAAAGAAGAATAGAAAAAATTATTTCACAAAGAATATCACAATCAATTAATAATTTTTTTTCAGCTTTTATCTCAATTTCACAGAATTATTAAATGTTTCACATTATATTTGTTGAAATATTCACTTGACTAATTCTAATTCATAAAAATATTCAAATAGACATAATTTTTTAATTTCAATTTTAAGTTTAATGTTTTTTTAAATATAAGTTTTTTTCTTCTTTTAAGTTCCAAAATTATTAACATTGAATAAACTATTATAATAAAATCAATTATATTAGAATATTAAGAGAAAATTATTAAAATTTCGTCCTTAATGTAAAATGTTTAATTATCGACCGTAGTAAATACTAAAAAAATATATAATTTCTGACTCATATTAAAATTTAATAAATGTTAAGTAAATTATTTTTTTTAACTATAATTTTTTTAGTGAATTAAATTTACTAAAAAAGTTATAATTGATTTAATGACAAATATTAATTAAATTTAATGAAAAAAAGTCTATTATCAAATTCAAATTTATTAATTGAAAAAAAAAATTAAAAAAACAAAATTTTTTAATAAAAAATTCTAACTTAGCGACTTTAATTCTTTATTTAAAATTTTTTTAGAAGTTGATTTTGTTTCGAAACAAGCGTTCTTCTCGCAGAGACGAAAGCTTCAAAGTGTTGAAAAAAATCCGGAAGAAAAAAAAACCGGAAAAAAAAATCTGACACGGAAGAAGAGCTTAGACAAATTAAGGAAGAAGTTAATTTCGGCAATGACTGTGGTAATGAGCGCGAAATATATAGTGTGTAATTTTCATTTTTCCATCTCACTGCAAAAGTAGGCGAGCAAAAAGTCGCCAAGTCCATAATTCGCATGCGTTGGCTTAATGAAGTGCTGCAGGGGTCCGTGTGTAAAAGTGATTATATACAAGCATCTCCCTGAATTACTCTGCAACATGAAATGGGAGGTCTGTGCGTCGTCTAAGTCTCCGAGTAATATATATTCTACACTCATTAGACTGTTTATGAAGCACATGGAAAATAATTAACTTTTACATTGCTTCGAGGCGCATAAAAGAGACTGATGATGTAAGATGACAGCTCCCAAGACCCCGCTGATGAATTCTATCGGCCGAGGCGGACGGACGGACGGTGTTCCACTTGTTTATGTCTTCAGAAACGACGCTTCTCATTAAGCAGATCGAAATAATAATAAAAAACTTAAGTTTTAAGATTGGAAAACGGGAACCGAGTCGAGCAACTTTGTCGAGAAAGTGTTAAATAGCTCTCCTCGGCTTTGGGAATTAGTCGGGCAATTCAATTGAAATGGAATCGTCTGGAAAAGCATGTCTTGAGCGAAACGAAATCATGTCTTAAGGACAACGGCTTGGAGGCTCTTTGGTGGTGCGAGAACTTCGATCACGAAAACCGGTCGAATTAAAAGAGAATAAGAGATACTATTGTTTTAATTCGAATCTTGGAAAGTTACAATTCAAGTTCCACTAAGTTTAAAAGATATAACCTTAAACAATTACTTTTTACGTGACTAACTAACTGACACAAATAAAAAGAAATCACTTAATTTTTATAATAAATTTTAACTTAAATATTATATATTCAAAGTACAATGGATAAAGATAGTAAAATAGAAAAATCATTTTTTCTTTTTCTTTTTATTAAGATAAAGAGCGAATATGAAATCCACACAAACAATTCTGAAAGCAAAAAATGCAATGAAGGAACTAAAGTGGAATACGTACAAGACATTTTGGTTATTAACATTAGTTATCTTTTTTAAGCTTTATTACATGTAAAAATCATTTCTTTTCACTGTTTATTATGGATTGACCCTGTAATCATAAAACTAAGAAGGATGTTTAATGAAGGAAGATTTATGGGATGAATTTTGATTGTCCTTCCATTCTTTTATTAGGCAACAATATATGAGCGGAGAATAATGCAGAAAAATCGGTTACAGAAAGGTTTGTTAAAATTCCATGGAACACAGAGTACAAAGGACAGTTTCAGAAACAGAATAGCCATAAACTGTCAAATCGACCATTGATAATTTAAAACAATACTTTTTCAATATTTTTCTTTCCATTTTGTCGATTATATGGAACAGTAGGTTACACTGTTACTCTCTCCACTAAGTCTGAGCTAAAAGAAACCTTCACAAGTTTGGACTTATTCAGTTTCATAAATTTTTCTTTCCATTTCTCTCACAATACGCAGAGTTCTCTGAAAATGAAGCTTCTGTACGAAATAAGTTACGATAGCTTTATACATTTTTTGAACTCAGAATTAAACGTAGTAAATTGCTACCTATCTTTAGAATTTACTTGAATACGAGTGATGTTGGTGCAAAACCACCTTCATCTGAGAGTTCAAAAGTTTCGACGACATCGAGACATGAAAACGGAAGCATAAGACTGGAGTTCATTATGTGGCTCAGCTCTATTTAAAAACAAACAACAAACATACTGGAACAGTTTTTTATCTCAGTTAAAAAATAAAGAAAAATTTACGGTAGTCGTCAATTTCAAAGTATTTCCAGATATGTTAACAATAATCAATGCATAACAAGAATGTGCAAGGATTACATTTTAATATACAGACACACACAAAATGATGTTACTTTATCTGATACTATTTTTTTTAATGCTTCTAATTAATTATTTGATGCCAAGACAAAATCGGCATTCGAATTTTAAAAATCATTTTCACAGTCCATTTGTTTCTTTTACTTACTCCTACAATTCGTTTTTAAATTTATGTACAACACTGTTAGGCTGCTACAAGTAATACTGATGTATCCTTTCTTTTTATTATCCTAATTTAAACAGTACTAAGAGTAGTGTGCTTTGACTTCAAATCTCATTTTTTATTATTATTATTTTTTATTAATTATTTATTATTATTATTATTCGCGACGAAGTCTAAATTTGTATGAATTTTTAAATGCATGAATTGTTGTCGAATACTACAGTAGGAGGCAGTTCATCTAATAAGAACAACAATATTAATATAAATACAAAATACACTGATAAGCAACTCTACCTAAGCTATTCTTACGAGATATCAGAAGCTGGAATATAATGCCAAAAGAGTATAGGAATAAATCCTATAGCTAAAAGACTATAGGACTACAGAAAAAAATCCACTGCTCACAATCGGAAAACAGACATAGCACCAAGAAGTTACTATGCTGTATTTGTTATATAAAGTAAAGTGTCAATAGGATAGAATGTCGGGTTCGACTTCGTTTGCCTTCTAAGATTCACCTAATTCAAGGTCAAAGGCCATCCGGGGTTAAAGGCGAGTCAGTGTGGAACTGGCCACCTGATCTCTACAATAATTGATTCAATTATTTCTTTATTAGGAAATTAATTATTTCCTAATAAAGAGAAAACCGTTAAAATCTTCTGACAGAAATTATTGATTTAATTACCGTTTACCAACGATGTTATAAATCGATAGAAATACGATATTTGCGATCTTAAAACTGCTTTTAAAAAGTAAGGGCCAACAGAATTGCAATATCTAATCAATAACTCAAAGTTTTCTATACTCTCTCTGGACTATCTTCAAGAACATTACACACTGTAGCAAATCCATTAAAAATTCTGCATCGAACAATAAATTATAACCCGAGTTCATTGAAAAACAACTGCAAAACGTCAATATCTTTTTAAAACAATGAAACTTTAAAGCAATTCATTACAAACGAAGAATAAACGATATTAATTTCCCAGAAACTATTTAATGGAATAAAGTTAAGAGTTTATTCCTTTTCACGACTTGAAGATTATTTCTGCTACTAATGAAGTGGAAACCATGGTCGTGTCGTGCTTTTAAATATTTTTTAATTTGTAATTAAATTTAAAAAAAAAAAGCTTAAACAGGTGTAGAGGCTTCATCTTTGAACTATTCCACTTATATTGAGCACACATAAAACGTTACTGTTAAATACACTATTTAATGTTGACATGTAATTTAATGTTTCCTTTTTTGATTTACATATTACTGATTTAAGGTGCTATTCCTTGTAGAACGTGATTATCCAAGTTACAAATTATTATCACAATTGAAAGGTTTGAATGAGTGGTTTTCTTTTTTATTATTTAAATGTTTTCTAAAAACAAGAAATTCGGACTAAGATCCTTTTAAATGAAACTGTGGATATGAATATTTTATGTTTAATTCCTGTTTAAAGAGTAAACAACTTTATTTATCTCCAGAATATTGCAAAGAAATAATATCTATTATCTATGTTCACTCCATAGACCTATACACTTCTATCTAATATCTGCATATATATTATCTAAAATTATAAATTTTAATAGTTCTTTTAAACTTTATGTAAATTCTATTGATGTTTTAATTGTGTTCATTTTGTTTTCTTTTATTTCTTGAATCAAGTTAATGTATTATAAATAAATTTCAGATGAATGTATGTTCTTAATGTTTTATTTTTCTATTTTGCAGATATGAAAAGGCCTCGTAGGGACAGTGATGAAGAGCAGTGCTTAAGTCGGTCGAGCAGTCCGTGTGAGGACAAGCGTGGAGCCAAAAGTCCCGAGCCCGATCCTCCTGAACCAGAAGGTCCTCGGGACAGTGAAGACAAAGAGCGACCCAACAGTGCCCTCAGCGATCCCTCGACGCCGGATAGTGTGGATTCGATGGGGAAGCCGGGCGGAGGAGGAGGAGGCGGCGGGGGCGGTCCGAGTGCCATGGGAGGCCTGGGCATGGGAATGGGCATGGGCATGGGCCTTGGCATGGCAGGTCTGGGCCTAGGACCAGGCGGCTCCTCAGTTCCCCGCCGTAACCCTCTCGATATACTAACGCGCGTTTTCCCCAATCACAAGCGGAGCGTCCTTCAGCTGATCCTCCAGGGCTGCAACGGAGATGTGGTGCAGGCCATCGAACAGGTGCTCAACACTCGAGGCACCGGCGGTGTGGGGTCGTCGACTACCAGCTCGAGCGACGAACCACCTCCCGAACCCCCATCCTCGCCGGGACCTATGATCGTCCATCGGCCGTACATCCCGACCACCACCAGCTCGGCGGCCGCTGCAGCCGCTGCCGCAATCAAGTCCGCCTTCTCGCCCATCTCGGCGGCTGCGTCGGCGGCTGCGCTCAGCCAGGTGCGCCTCGGCTACTCCCCGCAGCACCGCAGCTTCCTCGCCATGCCCTACTCGGCGGCCGGCTTCCTGCCCGGAGTGATGCGACCCGACTTCGCCTCCGCTGCTGCAGCCTACGGCGGCCTGGCAATGAGCAACCTCGGAGTATCCTCGCAGGGACACTCGGCCCATAAACAGAATGGCCTTCACTACGATGGCAACTGCTCGTGCTGCAGTCCTCCTGACGGGAAGCCAGGAAACTCCCTGGGAGGAGGGACTGAGAAGCAGAGTGGGTGTTGTAGCGACTGAATCAGTGACTTAACTACTTGTTAATCAACCTTGATTAAGATTAGTCAACAAGTTTTCTCCTCATTACTATCAGACTTAATAACTACGCATACTTTCGTGAACAACATAATGATAGGAAACCTTGTGGGACTAAGAATAAAAAAACAATAAAAAGAAGAAACTGAAACTTTTTTATGGACATATCATACCAAGCATCCATCGTTATTGTTATAAATTGCATATTACAAATATAATAAGATGTTCTAGAAAAAAAAAATTACAAACAATTTTTTTTAATATTTTTTTTTAATTTTATCAGTACCCTAAAAAAAATACAGAGAAAAATAAATGAAGCCAATAAAAAAAGTAAAGTTTTCTCTTTACAGCACTTCTCATAGAATAAGCACTACATCGTCATCAATGTCTGTCCGTCCGACTAGCGCCTTTTGGACGAACAGATTTTTGTTGACAATTGGAAGAAAACTCTAAAAGGACTTAATGGGGGCTTTGCAGATTCTTAAATTATTCATTACAAAAAGAAAACTGTTGTGGTCAAAAATTTATTTCCATTTACATTGGTATAATAAAACTGTTCTTCAACTTTCATTTCATTTAATTTTTTGTTTTATAATGTTTGAGCGTTTTTTTTTCAAAATAAAATATTAATAAATAAAATTCTCATTTCTTCTCGTCGGTGTCCTACAGCAATATTCTGTTCTCAACTTCACAAAGTAATCATCAATGTTCTCTGTTCTATTCGAATTAAGTTATGAAAATGATTTATTTATTTTAAAATAGAAAAATAATTTCGTTTCTTTGCCTTTTTTGGGTATTTCTGAATAAAATAGCAATAATTATTTTATATCTAAATGAAGTAAAAAGTTTATCAAATTTGTGAACAGCAATCTGAGAAATTTTTCTTTTTTTAGAAAAAAAAAGCTGGAATTAACAATTATTTTCAGTGTTTTTGATATTGTTGCTTTCTAGTAAGACGTTGGATAAAAAGGGTCTAAATCCCGTAAAATGATTACTTAATTATGAATTTTTCATTCTAAAAAAAATTAGAATAAAGAAATAATTTAAGCTAATATCAATATTTAAACATCTTAAATTTTATTACAAGAAAATATATACTTTTTCTAAAGAAAAAGCTTTTGAGAAATTAAAAGAAAAATTAGAATAATTTTTATTTTAATTTTTCACTTGAAATTGACAATTTATTTAATATTTCTGATTTTTTAAAAAATACTCTATTTAATAAAAAAGAAAAGACAGCTGAAAATAATTGTAATCCAATTTTTTTTTCTAGTATTTACTTAAAAGTTCCGAAATTAATAGGTTAAAAAAAATTACAATTATTACTACTAATTGTTTAATTTCATTATGTTTGCTCTGAATATTTTAATTTTAACTTTTGTTATTAATAAATACCTAATAGCATTAGGTTATTGTTAATGCTGTTTCTTTAATTGAATCATGCTGCTATTTCAGAAAAAAAAATCTTTAATAAAAACATGATTTACTTAGACAAACTATTGTTAAAAATTGGAAAAAAAAACCCTAATTAATCTAAAATAACAAGAAGTTACTATCGTAATCTTACTTAACTTCAATATTTTTATTTTTGATTTTAATTGTTTAACACTAAGCAAAACAACAAAGTTAAATATTACTTATTTAACATTCAATTAATTACAATTAGATCCAACAATAATTGTTTACTTTATTTTTAATTTGTTTTTCGAATTTTTTTTAAAAAATATTTTCTTATCTTCACATTAAAAATTACAGTATCTATTTAAAACGTATGGAATTTAAATTTGTTTCCAATTTTATTTATTATTAATAATTTTTAATTTTTGATTTATTTATTAATATTTTTAATTTTTTTATTAGTTTATTAATGTCTTATTTGTTTTATTTATATTTAAATTAATTAATTTTCAGTTTTAGAATATTCTAATAAAGTAAATTTAATATTTCAAATTAGGCAAAAAATTTACAAATTGAAATTGGGCCATTATTTTATAACCTTTTTTATATTTATAAAAAATATTAAATAAATATAAGATTAAGTCCCGATTTGAACTTTTTACTTAATTGTTCGTACTTCTAAGATTAAAAGATTTTGGGTAGAAAAATAATAGAATTTCAATATAAAATTTTATACAAACCTTTTTCGAATAAGACCTATCTACCAACTTTACAATTTAAACTTTAAAAAATTATGTAATTTTTTATTTATCTATTCAAGTGGAATTACAAAAGCTTGTAAAGAGCTGTAGATGTGTTTACACTTTTTTTACCCTGTATTTAATAATTTACGATTTTTTTCTTGTGTTTCTGATTTGTTTATGAAATGAACTTTAAAAAAACCTTAATCATTAAAAACCCAATAATCTCAGGAACAATATAAATCGAAAGTGACTGGATGTATAAATAATATTTTATAATTTAGCAATATGTGTAATAATTTAATAATTAACGCCAATACGAAATAATTGTTAAACTTAACAACCTGTGTAAAAACAAAATAAGCAGATCTTGTGTATAATGATTTCATTGTTTGCTTACAAATTGTCATTTCTGACTTCTTGAAAGTCTAATGTAAAGAATATATAAATATATTTAATTATGTATTTGTTTGTTCTATTGCTATGTTTAGAAAAACCCACTAGAGTTGAGCACTCATCAATAAAAAAAAAAAGTAAAAAAAATAAAAAAATTTAGCCAATTTTCCTACCTTCATATCTTATTCATTGTATGTAGAGCACTAATGGCAACGAATAAAACTGCATTTGAAACGATTCCAAGTTTAATTTCTTTCCCAATCTTATTATTTATATCTAACTGTTCACTGTTAGTTGTTTTCCATTGCATTTATTTTTAGTGAATGGTCACTGATCCAGAAAATCAGTTTTGTACGAAAAATAATAATAATAAAAAAAAAACCAAGATAAATTAATGCTTTTAGACAATGTCAAAAGCAAAGCGGCCCCATAATATGTACAATTTTATAAACAAAATGTGTTCAGAAGGGTCGATATTGGGGGACGTCTATCGCCGTTTTCCTCTTTATCGGAAGCGACCACTTTTGACCCCCCAACTTCCGGTCAGGGAGTGGTCCAAGAGATCTGAGTTTTTTGGACGTGGTCACCTACTTTTCGATGCTGAACACAATGATGAAGGTTTCATTCTAATATCTCTAACCGTTTGGCCACTACAGTGTGAGACAACCAGCAAGCATAAAAGCAAGAATGATCCCCTATGTTTTACAGGCAAGCTGTAACCTGGGGTCGCTAATAGCAATAAAAAAGTGACCTTTTAGTTATAAACGAATAATCTGAATTTTACCTATTTACAAGTTGACCATTACTATTGTCGTTATTTGGCTAAAATTATTTCAAATTCTCCTGATGACGATTTTATTACTGCGTCTCTTATTGCAGTTTTTGTTGGTTTTTTTTTTTTTGTTCGAAAATCTTCAACTATTAATGAGCGTTACTTCATTTAACTTTACTTGCTTTTCTTTATTTAGTTGCCCAATACTACAAAATATATCGTATATATACTATCCGGCCACTTTATGAGGAACACCCCTGCTCTGCACATGGATGTCTGGACCCTTCGTGTCTCACAACAATTCTTCAAGCCGGTGGGGGCAGTGTCGTGATGTGGGGGATGTTTTCCAGGCACACGCTGATACCTCTGGAGGCACGTCAGGATGCTAGAGCGTACCTAAACATCGTAGTGCAACCGTACATGTTAACAGTTTATCCTCATGCAGATGGCTATTTTCAGCAGGATAATGCGCCGGTGCACAAAGTTCGCATCACTAAGGGATGGTTTGAGGAACATGACGCTGATGATGCAGCGGCCCACTCAGTCCCCGGGATGAGCTGGAATGAGCTACACGTCCATCAAATCTTCACGAACTGCGTGACACACTCATGTCTGCATAGTACACAATATCTCAACAACGTTTTCAGCATTTTGTGGAATCCATGCCTTGATGAATTCAGGCTGTTTTGAGGGCTAAAGGAGGCCCAACACGCTACTAGATAGGTGTACCTAATAAAGTGGCCGGACAGTATATATATAGATTGTAGTATTTTGTGATGGTTGAAATGTTTATTTAGAAGTTTTTAAGCGAATAGCCCAGCAGATGACAGGTCCCAAAGATCCGGATAATGTAATGGTCAACCTGTAAATTTTCAGATCAACCATTCGTTTGTTTTGCAACAACCGTCCAAAAATGCAATTCACCTATTCCATTTACAAGATCTCCTTAAGGTGCAATTCTGGTTTGCAAAATTATTAGCATGTAGCTCCTCAATCTTCGTTTTAACTTTGGTCAGTTCTCATTTATTGCTTCTTTTCTTCGCTAAACTAATCAATAACGAAAATTTTTGAGGCGATTGAACGTTCAAACGAATTCAAAAAATTTTTCTTAATATTAATTTATTAGTTATCGCTGTTTGTGCCTTACTGGCTGGACCTTACTTCTTTTGAGTTTACATTAAAACTTTAAATTTAGATTTATCAATTATGTATTTCTTTAACTTCATAATAATTAGGAAAATAAAGTAAATACAGCATTTGTATGTATCTTATTGAACTTTCATTTATGAACCTTCATTTCCCGTTTAATATTTGAACTATTTGGGATAGGTATAAGTATGAAAAATTGGGGAAAATAGGGGGGGGGGTGCACCTGTTTATTTGCGGAATCCGGAAAACCTCCATGTATGTATTTGAACTTATTATTTTTTTAAGAATTATGTAAGCTTGCTATTTCGTATCTATTTATTCAATTGGTCCAAACATAATATGAACAAAAACCTCAATAAAGGAAATGTTTTCTCTTTCTTTAATTTAATCAAATTTAATGATCTGTTTGATTACTTACATAAATAATAAATTTATATTACTACTATAAAAGGTTAAAGTATCCAACTACAGGCCAATGTGGCCGTTCTGGTTGCAGAAGGTAAGGCTCCCGGCGTTGCATGACAAACTGAACTATGTTGAGGTCGGATAGTGAACCCTACGTCCGCCCGCCTTTAACCGCCGGAAAAGAAACCCTGTATCTATTTCTGGATCAGTGAACCTAAGACCTACATGGAGAATAAATATCATGGGAGGAAAAGCAAGTAATTATTTTTACTTCTTCAGAATTTTCAGTCAGATTTCTATACGGTTTTCAAATAGAAGGAAAAAATTTCAAATACAAAGTACAGATCCTTTTCTGTTCCTAAAGATACGACCATACAACTTGCATACTAAGTTTTGAGAAGATCCTGTCACAAACAGAAGGAAACATAAAGCAAAGAGTAGTGATTAAACTTATAAGCCCCTTTTCCTTCGCAAATACCTTCTGCTTCTTAAATACGACATAAATCCTAAATTTGATGTGATGAAATGACATTAGTACGAAACCAACACAAAGAATTGGATTTGTAATTGATTTTTTTTTTACAAGGGTGGCTTGAGTTAGTCTTCTTCGAATTTAATAATGCATCTAGAATAGTATTTATATGAGGATGTTATAATTCTAAAATGTTACGTAATTCAGAAAACTAAATAATAACAGAAGTAGGTCACTAAGTAAATCTGATGGGCAGGAGATGTTTCTGAATTCCAATGTATTTTTTTTTGATAAAACAAGGTAGGGATAGCGATTAGTAAATCAATCCCAGTGCTGCGCAACGACTTCTGATAAGAAAATATAATTGATATTGCTTTAATTTTCCTAATTATTATAAATTATGTGTTTGTTGCTAATGCAAAAGACGCAATTGTTGCGATTATTGCGACTATTATGAATGTGATTGTTGTCCATCCAAAACATGCAATTGTTGCGATTGTTGTGATTGTTGCTAATGAGATTTTAATGATACTTGTCCTACCCACAGACGGACAGACAAAACGGGAATATTAGTCTCCTGATAATTATTAGAAGACTAAAAAGTCTTCTTTACTGATAATGAGTAAAGAATAAATTTAATTTTTTTTTGTTAATTTTAAGAATGGGTTAACAATGCCTCTAATCCGCGTTCAACAAATATGACAGAAATAACAATGGGTGAGACCAAATTGTTTACCAAGTGACATCCTGGAACTGCTGTTTCACGCTTTTTGGCGATCATCAGCCAGGAAAAGCCAGTAAAACAACGAGGTCTCCGTACTGAGGCTAATATGAATGATCATCGGAAGCGCAGAGGTGCCTCAAAAGAAAGGCACCACTGAGGTACCACTGCGCTTCCAATGAAGTGTTGGCAGAATACGACAGAAGTGTTGATGTATTGGAAGAAATTTAAAATAAAATTGTAACTGCTACGATCAGGACTAATTTATGTCATTTTCTTCTTTCGGTTTTTATTACAATTTTTAAAAATAGAATAGATAGAATTTTTTAAATTTTTATTACAAAGATAAAAGTTTAATTTTTTTTTTGAAAAAAAATAAATCTATCTTTTCTATCTAGATTTTTAAAAAATTTCATTATAAAGATAGTTTGCTGAAATATTTATAATTTATAAGCAATTAGTTTAATAATTATTTATAAAACTTTTGGAAATGAATGTTAGGAACTTAGGTTACAATTTGTAACAATCTGCTCTTATTTCAACGATATGTTGTTAATATAAATAAATGATATAACAGTTTTTATTCTATTCATTCATCCTAATTATCAGTGTTTTATCTACATATTACTTTTAATTTTATATAATTGATTTTTTTTTTTTTAACAGTACCAAAATTATTTATTTTCAAAGAAACTCCGCCCGATGAGAAACTTCACCTCAAAACACTAAACAAATAATCGGAAAAACAAAATAGAAAAAATGAACAACTTAGAAAGCTCTAAAGAAAGAATTTTTCTCTCACTTTTTGTTTTATTTTAAAAACGTATAAATTAACACGTGAAGCATATCAATTAAAAAAAAAAAAAATCTTTATGTTTTTTGACAAAGGATGTGTTTTCTGTTGCTTTTTATTTTTACCTATTCTCCAAGAGATTAGGCCTATTTCGTATTTTTGTTGCTGCTTTTCTATAAATTCTCGATTAATTTATTTAAAGTAAATAAAATTCAAAGAACCAAATTTATTTATTCAAATTTATTTGATTATGCTCATCTTATTTCATCAATTTCCAAACGGATTTATTTATCACATTTTATAATCTATACTTGAAAAATTTCCAGTCTATTATTAACAATATTTTAAATTAAAATTTAAAATATGTATGAAAATGTGTATGAATATGTGTATGAAAATTATCTAGGACTAACAAAACAAAATATTATATAATATCGTGAAACTGATGAAGATATTTTTCAAAATTAAAAAAAAAAAGTAAAAATCAAAATAAAATAAAAATCAAAAATATTAAAAATATACAGTTGCTATTTTATTATTTCCTTAAATAAAATAAAGATCCATTTCATAGAAAGAAAGAAACTTCCATTTTTATTATCTAACTAGCCCCCCCCCCCCCCCCCCCCCCCGCAAGTATGAGATAATCCAAGAAGAATCGATTCCAAGCGGTTATGGCAAAAAGTGATATTTTATTCCTGTTTGAATGAACTCATTATTTGATAGCGCGCGCCATTGTTAACGGAGAGAAGCTACAAAAATGAATATTGAAATTTAAATTTTATCTAGTAGGCTAACATTAATGAGTTGTTTTCTTTTTTCTCTGGCTCTTCTCTCATTGCGCCACACACACACACACACACACATACGCATGCACACACACGCACACAAAGGGAGTGATAAGAAAGAATAATTCGAATGTAGTCCCCGTGGCCTAACGGACAGGACATCGGGGATTCGGATCAAAAGGTTGCAGGTTCGATTTCCGTCGCGAACGTTTCAATATAGAAATTTTTTTCACAGGAAATGTTGAAGTTCAACAATGCTTATTTTGAATCTGTCGACTTCCTCGCAACAATGAACAATAAGAAACGTTTCCAGTGTTGCACTGGAATATTGAGAATATTGAGAATATTGGAAATCACAACAATTGCGCCTTGTGCATATGTGGACTTCCTCGCAACAATGCAACAGGAACAACAGTTTTCCATTGCTGCACTGCGCCAGACAGACAGACAGAGAAATAAAAGATTTTATACAGTAAATATAGATTGACTTTCGAGCAACAATAATTAGCATAATCAGGAAGCGAGCTACTGTTTAAAAGTTGAAATGCTATAGTTTGGGACCTCGTTCTCAGAAAACTTTTTTTTATATAAATTAATAAACATAATCATTAAAATGAAAACTAAAACAAAATATGCATTAACAAGCATTTAAAATAAAAACCTTGAATCCAGAGAAAGAGAGAGAAAAAAAAGAGCAGTATGATTTTAGCAATTTTTAATTTTGTTTTTACCTAAAATTACAAAAATACAAAAGCTCCACAGTAATATTCTTTTAATATTTTAGAATAATATTCTCAAGATTAAAGAAAGAAAACTGGGGGTTTAGTAGAACACTTAGAATATAATAAAAAGAATCAAGCCCTTTAGATGGTCGTTATTGATTTTATTAATCTTTATAATAATTTTTAATTTGTTTAAACAATTTTTGTTTACATTTGAAGTAGCTATTACAACATGTTATGACTAGTAGTAATATAAACAAAAATTGTACAGACAAGTAGAAGGATTCCCAATGGGGAGTCCAGTATCAGGACTATTAAGCAACATTTACATGGAAGAATTTGAAAATATAAACATTTTGAATTGGAATAACAACAATTTCAGATATTACAGATATGTGGATGATGTCATCATATTTTGGGAGGGAACTAAACGACAATTTCACAAATTCTTTAACAAAATAAACTCAACCAATCAGCATATTAAATACATAAAACAAGAAGAAGAAGACAACAGGATTAATTATCTGGATATCACACTTGAGAACCAAGATAACAGAATAGCGAATGAACACTACACCAAAGACTTCCAAAGCAAATACTTCATTAACTACAATTCGGAACAAAACTGAAAATTAAGAAAGCAGTAATCCAAAATACAATTGAAAGAATAACAGCCTACACTAGTAATAAAGAAAAATGGAACGACAAAATGACCAACTTTAAGAAGATCTTAAGGATCAATGAGTACCCAGAACCATTCATTAACGGATGTTTACAAAGATTTGAAAATAAAACCAAAAGACAAGAAGTAAAGAAACCCAAATTGGCATTTGATAAAATTATGAAACTACCGAATGGAGTTAAAATCAACAAAAGAATCGCTGATATATGTGCAAATAATGATATTAGAATAATACACAGAAAAGGGAAGAACATCAAGTCCATATTGTATAAGAAAGATTAAGACGAAGATGAAAATTACGATAAGATAAAGAAAATCATGGGGACAATTTATAAATTAAAGTGTAGAACATGCGGAGGCGCATATTTTGGAAATTCAGGGCGAATGTTAGAAGAACGGATTGAGGAACACGTCACAGCATTTAGGAACAATCGCCCTAAAGTATCGAACTGGGTCGAACATTGCATAACAGAAAATAATAACCCAGACCCAAAAGTTACAATCCTTTTCAAAATTCAAGATAAACGTAGTCGGTACGTAATATAACATGCATCATCAAGACTTTTCAATGCATAAATAAAGACAAAGGGTACATGGTAAACCCAAACAACCTATCCTAATTCCAGGACTTAGTAAAAAACCAAAGGGAGTTTGGTTTTCAATAAAAAAAGTGGACTACCGTATTTACGCGCATAATTTCCCCCATCGCGTATTTTCCCCACCCCAATTTTTGTGGATTACAAAATTCAATTTTTGTTTTTATCGCATAATTTCCCCACCTCTACTTCAACGCGTTTCCAACATGACGTCATGCGGTGAGCAGCTATAAAGATGGCGGGCTGCGCTGCGTGAGTTACGAAATTACGTCACAGTCGCACACACACTTCCGTGCATGCCTATTGCTTAACTGTACTTTGAAGAAAAAACAAATGTTGAGATGTGATTTCTTATATTTTAAATGTTGCGTGTTAATAAAATTGTTGTTAATTACATTTCTTGCTTTAAAAATCAATATTTAACATGGTTTTCCTTACACTTTCACCATATTTTTTTTCCTCAAATTGAAAAACATCGCGTAATTTCCCCACCCCCTTTTATTGTCAAAATATTGATGAAAAAAAAGGGGAAATTATGCGAGTAAATACGGTAATTATTATATCTATTGGTAAAATAATTGGTTTTGTTAAAACTATTTTGATAAATTGTCATTAATAATTAGTTCGGTTAAATGTCTTTCATTATTATAACAATAATATATCTGTATCATACCAGTATCAGTGTTAAGAAATGAAATGTAATGGAAGTTACTCTTTGTTGTTTTAAAAAGGTTTGAAAAAGCAGAAAAATACTCTTTCCGCGAAATATCACCAGTAATAAATATAATATATCAAAAGATGGAGTTTTTAATCTAATTTTTAGGAGTATAAGATATGAAGTACTGTATTATTTTCATTTATTATATGTAACTCATTATTATTTACTTGAAATAAATGATAATATTAATTATTAATTATATATAATAATTATTAACAGTGTGATTGATTGAATGTGGGTGACAGTGAAGCCAACCACCCAAGCCAAGCACCCCCGCCTGTAGGTGGTTGGCTTCCCTGCACCCAATTTCACCACAAATCAATGACTCAAACGTCATATCTAGACGTTTATAACTCCGAAAGGACTAATAATTGAGATAAGTCGTAATGATAAAAGATGTTCTATTGAAGGAGATCTTTCCTCACGTATATATCTTATTGCTATACAGGGGTGAGGCAGATCTGCCAATTCTCCTTTTCCTTTTCCTATTAATATTATTTTTACTGAATTGTAATCAACTCAGTCATTCAAACTTTTTCCTAGAAACGTAATAAAATTCTGTAACTAAAATTGAAGCTCATTGGTTCACACTTGACAGAATCTTTCCTCTGGGAAGAACCCACGTGATCTTACGTGAACTCATGTGAACCCACGTGATCTTCTAAAATGAACCCTGTTTTCCTTCTAATGTGATGTTCAGTTTGATTAAAGAAAAAAAAAATTGTTATTCTTCGCGTAATAAAATTAAAACAACAGACACTTCCTTGAAATGTTCTTTTTTTACCTTTATTATTTAAATACGTAAAATCAAAAGTTTAAAAAAGCAACAGTAGGTTATATAGTTAAGCTAAATGACAGTTGTTAAAATACGGGCTATTGAGATTATTAAATTTTTACTAGTTAAAATTAATTAAAAGAATATTGGTTAATAAATCAATAATATTTTATTCTCTCCTGCATCCTGTGTCAACACTAACTCATGATATAGTAAGTTAGAAATACGCCAAAAAATTAATTAAACAGCGACTATTTTTAAGATTCACAAATAAATGGATGTAAAATATTACAAAATCTGTATTATTAAAAAAATTGTGTGCGCCTGCGTGTCTACGTCCACAAACAATTGAATTTCGCAACAATTAGCACGTGTGTTGCCAGGCAATAGGTGTATTGTTGCTCGCTCAACCCTGTACACAACAATGTAATTTCGCACGTGCGTTGCCACGCAACAAATTTCCGAGTATTACAAATGGATTTCATATTCTATTTCATGTATTTTTTAGAATTTAAACTTTTATTTTTAGTTTGAAGTTAGGTTTTAGATTACTTGTTATTTTTTTTTTAATAAAAATTTTTTATTTTCCGTTATGTATGCGAGACATCGGGAGCGAAGCGACGGGCACTAAATATAAAATCTAGAAAGCAACTATTTAAATATTAATCAAGAAAACTATATCATTATTATTATTTTTCTATGAAAGAAAACGATTGCTAAATACTGAGCAAATAGCTTAGATGAAGTAGCACATATTTTCTTGATATATTTATGTAGGCCTATATATTTTTTTTTTACTATATTGGTTTTAAGCTACAACTAATCAAGAACCATATGATTTGATACATATTTCTGATTCCCGGTGCGGTTTTCTTTGAAATAATTTAAGTATTTCTGATATTTTTTTTAAGTATTGTTTAAAAATTTGAAATAATGCACTATGAAACAATTGAAGAAAATTACTTCATAGAAGTTATGGCTTATTTTTGTACTATTTTTTTTTTTTTATTATTATTACTGTTTATTTCTGTTGCAGGTAATTGAAATACTGCCCAAGTATGTTGGACGGCCTCCGATGGCTCCAGTTGCGTTATCATCTTTTGTTAATTAAAAGTTACACTGGTGGCAACCCGATGCGCGATCCACTACCGGTGAAAAGACATTTGCCTCATTCGCTCCCGTGGGGGGCTCGGAGCTGTTGATTTTGCAATAGAGCCCCGGTTCGGATTACGCCTTCCCTCTTCAGCCACCTCCGCGGCAAACAAAACTAAATTGTCTCAAAACGCTGTTAACAGATTCTCATAGAGTAACACGAGGAAACGCTGGCAAAAGGCTAAGTGGCCAACGGAAGGATGTTCAATTTCATTACACAGTCTCCTTCTAATCCCAAATTAAAATTTGAAACTATAGACCCAGGAAGACGGAGATTGGGTTACGTAAAATGCCATTATCATCGCTGAAATACAGTCAATTGCACGAGCCCCCCGCCGAACACAAAAGACCTATTCGCAAACAATAAAAGACCCGGAAAAAAGATGAATGTGAAATTTAATTTTTTTTTTTCCTTCGTTCATTTTTTTTTTCCCCTTTCTTTATTCTCCGTTCCGAGAATAAAAACGAAGCAATGTAACTGCGGATTTTTATAAAAGGAGAAATCTGGATGACGAGAACGCGCAATATTGAATCGACAACAGCCAAAGGCAAAACTGCGCTGCCTTTTTCTGCTCGGGGATTCGTACCGAGGGAACATAAATCCAATTGTTATTCAACTTTGTTATTAAAGAAAGCAGATGCTGCTAGAACGACTGTCACGTGATCTTCAAATCCACAAAGTTAAAAACAAAATGGAAGTTCAACCCTTTTATTATTGTTGCGTTGCTTTTTGATGCAACGACCCTTTCTGTCCCAAAAGACAAAATAAAACCTACCAACAATTCCAGATGGTCTCCATCTTCTTCTAATTATTCTTAATTAATATCAAATTAATATTTATTAATAGCAAATTAATACCATCCTATTCTTATATATAATATTCTTGTATAAAATATTCTTATATACGACCCTTCCTAATATTCCTGATATTTTAAAATGGAATTTGCAATTTCTTTTGATTGATTTTAAGTAATCTATTATTTAAAATGTACGAAATATATAAATAGAAGTAAAAGAATAGAAATAGATAAAAATATTTGTTAATCTATCTAAAAATAAAGCCTATAGTTCAAGCAAGCAACAAGATATATTATTTTTGGAATATAAAAAGATGATTTAAGAAAACGTGGTTGTCATTTTGAGGACAATTCCTTCTCAAAATTTTTATATTAATTTTAGTTTTCAATGACGGACGAAAAAGTTCGAATACTTAGAAACGTCGTCTTGTTTTTAATTTTAATTGTTAATATATTATATGTTTAATGGTACATTATGGTCTCTGTGTTTAATTAGTTTTTACCTGTACGTTTAATTAATAACAATCTATTTTTAATTAATAAACTAACAACTTATATGTCAGTTCGAAAAAAAAATGTATTTGGATAACGTCGTGCATCATAGCACGACATTTATTTATTACTTTACTATATGAGAATATTTGCTTAGAAATTAAAAAGTATTTGTCGTTTAGTAAAAGTGAATAGTAACATGCATCAATAAGTATAATTGCGTTTGATAATGCTGCACGACGTAAGACGGTGTTTTTTCTAGCAATTATTCTTGTGGTAACTAATTCTTTATTCTAAAAATAATTTGTATTTAATTTTAATGGTTATGTAGAAAAAGAAGTTAACGAATCACTTAGAAAATCTGCCTAAGTAATAATTATGTTTTATTTGTATAAGTAAATAGGATTCAACATGATAATTAATCGACATCATCATTTTTTTCCGGCTCTGAATCTGGGATACTTATAAATATTAATATTTTTCATTTATTTATTATATTTTTTTTAACAAAGTATTTTAACAAAGAGTATTAATTTTAACTTTTGAAACAAAAATTTTAGCGATAAACCCATAGGCCTGTCAGAGATTCTGGAATGGAACGGTTCAACCAAAAAAAAAAAAAAAAAACAGCTTCTTTTCTGGATTGGGAGTGGGGGCGATTATAAACAAAACGATCAAGCCAACCCAAAAAAAAGGTCCAAAATCCTAGGTTTTTTTTCTTAAATTTTCGGATACAATAGGGGAAGAGAACTACAATTTCTACCAATGTCCCGCCACTCGCCCCTCTAATACGCCAATGGTTATCTTCTCCTCTCGTACTAACTACAGACTACTGCTGCAATAAAAGTAAAAATTACAGCTTGTGAGGAATGATTAAAAATGGAGTCATTTACAAATATTGTAGAGTATTTATTAAACGTAAGAGTGATTCCGCAAACATACAAATTGAAAGCTCTTCATTATCCTTTGAAGAAGGGGATTATTTCTAAATCTTAACTTGATTTTCCATAAAAAAATCTCCAAAACTTTTGTGTGTGTGGAAAGAAAACTGAAAGTAAGCAAAAGAAATACTTTGATAAAATAGTCACTCAAGTTTCTGACGAGTTTATCAAAGAAGTGTAGGCGTATTCGCCACTCTTAACAGTTATTGGCGATTCAAACATAGCAGTTTAATCAATCTTGCGTTTTAACTTATAAAATACATTCTGGGATAATATTTTTAGATCAGGCGTTTATCGCAACGCTTTTTCATCAGTAGTTTTTTTAAAATTTAACTGCTAGATGTTGAGTTTAACTGTGTCGTAGCAAATGGAAGATTATAAAAACAAGAGATAAAAACCAAAATTTATGCCATACTATGAAAACAGCGAAGCAACGAACTGTAGCAAGAATCAACAATATTCGAAAGCTCAATAGAATTTGAGATATCATTTTTTAAATCTCTGCTCTTTTACGTTGCTTTATGGTAAAGTGTTTTTAGTAAAACGAATTGCAAAAATACAAGTATCTGTTCTATTTTCTTCTGGTAGTTGAGTTATTTAACAAGATTATTACTATTATTAAAACTTAATTATAGTTTAGTAACCTAATTAATACGATTACCTGTAACTCAATGAGGTAAACAACTTAACAGCATTGTTTTTTTACAGCTCATTTTCGTAAGCAGTACTGAATTAGGAAGCGTTGAATTCAAGGCATTATTGGATTCGTTCCCCTTTCAGAACACTCATGAAAAACCTTTCAAGATGAAAACAAGATCAAAGGTAAAAATAATAAACAGGGCAAGCAAAGGTAAACCTTGCCATTAATTAGACACTTCAGTATTTTGTTATTGCTTTGCGTTTAATAGTTTACAGGAACTTGTGCGTAGATCATCTCTTATAAGCTATCGAACGAAATAGATGTTTCTAAAAGAAGTCATTCCTAGGAGGCACATTAACTGTGAAAAGTTTACAGAAAAGAAGCTAGCTAATAATGGTTCCTTTAAATTCAATACCCAACAAATATTAGAATTCTTTAGGTTAAATAAATATCCTAAAAATGTTGGGATCTCCGACCAATCTCGTTGATATTTGGTTTCTTTTCATGGATCCCCTACGTAGACCAAATTTCAGGAACATTGGTTCAACGGAAATTAAGTTTTCATGGACGGCAGACAACCGTAGATAATAGACCAAAAGGATGGTAAATGCGAATCCATTTGATAAACAACGGTGTCGTTTACGTAACATCCCAGGAAACTATTCTGTAACGGTCATATCAAGTGTGTGAAAATGTGGCAACAGATTTAAGAGACACTATCACCATTTATTATATTTTCAACAGCAATTTTATGTAAGACATTAAATGCCATATTAAGAATATAAAAAATTCCGGAGTTACCAGAACCGCAGTTGATCCTGTAGCTCATCTTAAATTTTCTGAGACCACTGTTCAATGGCCAACAATAATATTAATGCACTCTTTATTTATATTAGAACACAGTAATAATGAATCCTACTGTTCAGAATTACGATTTAATAAGTAGACTGTTAGTCACCTGACAATGATCTGAAGACGTTTAAAATAGACAAAACATAAAAATGTGACGCTCATTCGTAATGGTGATTAACTATTCTATTCTACGGACCCGGTAGTCGAGTGGCAAAGCGCTTGACAGTAGACTGAAGGAGCCGGGTTCAATCCAATTGTCAATAACCTTCATGAATTTCGGAAAAAAAAGGAAATTGTTTTTATCTGAATGAAATCTTGTGTAAAGCGTTAACGGTTTTCCAGAAAGTGTCTAATATCTATGCTTTTACAGTCTATAGAAAATAAAATCTTCAACAGTTTACTTCTGAACAGAATTTTAAGTGTTTGATACTTTTTTACACGGGTCCGGTTAGCCAAAGGTTAGGTTAGGTTAGGTTAGGTTAGTTTAGGTCTGGACTGCGGCCTGGAGAATCAGGCTTCAATATTATCTCCAGATAGGTCCTAGGATCTACCAAGCCCTCAGAAGAATAGGCGGGCTTGTTTCCTGGGAATTAAGGCGGGAGGGCATCGGACTTGTCCGGTTGGTAAGGAAGCGGGAGCCTTACCTTCCAACGGCCTACATAGGTCTATAGTGAGAATACTTTGCCTTTTTAACTATTTCATTCTAAAATAAACAAGTTTGTAATTACTCACCCATTTCCATAATTTTTTAAGAGTCAATCCATCGCTGTGATTGGTCATTCCCAACATTTTCCTGACGTAAAAAATAAGCTTTGGATGTACACTTGGATTGTATAAATAGTTGAAATTTACCAAGAATAAATCACTTCAGATGTAACAGGGATTCACGGAAAATATCTTTCATTACAATATTAAAATACCCATCAATGACTGTGTTTCCATTTCCCTTATTAAAAAAATAAATCACTGGATAGATGAAGTCATTTAACAAATAATTACAAAGAAATGAACATGTGAGAATTTTTAGTTTATATATTCTTTGAATAATTTGTATTTTTTAATTGTCTAATAATTTCATACAATAAAGAATAAGAACTTCTGATACAGACTTACATTTATTCTTCGACTGTTCACTTTAGAATTTAGTTATAAGTGTGAAAAAAAATCTTCGAGTTTACGATAGCGACAATTCAAAAATAAATTTGAAATTCGAAAAATTGAAAATGGTGAAATTTTATTTATAATTACTGGAAACAGTAATATGGAAAATTAAATTCGGAAAATTATATTCGAAACCAGAGAAGAATCTATAATTATAATTTATTGTAATTAGTTGTATGACAGATTATTTGTGTCCAATCCGTAACAAAGAAAGGCTCATATTGAATACTGTAATCGACTACAATAAAAATGATAAAAATTTCAAACCTATCGTTAAAAGTATGGCATTCTTTGGGGAGATAGATGTTTCTTTTTTATGGATTTCAAAAGGTTAGTTGTAATTATTTTGTTGCTTAGATTTCTTTAACAAATTATCTGATTTTCGAAAACCTAATCTATTATTTTGTAAACAACAATGGGTGAGA
>JAFIDM010000179.1:40382447-40393865 GCA_023159025.1 Thereuonema tuberculata | reverse complement strand
AAAACAAATTATCACAGGAAACCTTAGATATGATGAAAAGAAGAAGAAAAATGAAGCAAGAAAAAAACTCAAACAGTCGTTCAGAATATTCAGAATGATGTAAAACCATAAGAAAAAGAATGATGCAGGAAATCAGAGCTTATAAGACAAGGAAAATAAAAGAAACCATTGGAAAAAAATAAAAGTATGACAATACACTTAGAAGAAACGTGTCTAACAAATCGTAACAATAAAAGAAAAAAAAGATGTCTCTGAAACCAGAAGCCAGAAAGCTATTATTGGAAGACTGGAAGAATTTTACACAGAACTTGAAAGAGATGAGACAATTGGGAAAGATTCGAGACACAAAATTAAAGCTAATGATGAAGAAAACTTAGAACGTGCAGTAATCTTTCAAGAAGTAAATAAAGCTAAAAAAACAATTAAAAAACGGTAAAGCTCAAATAGAATTAACACTTATTTATAAATACCGCTTTATTCCAAATTATTTTTATTATTACCGTTACACTTTTACGTTTGATTTTGGAACTTGGTCAAACTTGTACACGTACAACAAAAATATTTCTTTCTTTCATATTGCTAAACTGCTTTGTAATAAGGGGCTGTTCAAGTATTATGTAAGCATTCGGGGGGGGGGGGTTGAAGCTTTGCTTATTTTGGCTGATAAGGGGAGGTGGGGGGGTGATCAGAGCAAGGCTTACATAAATCAGACAAGCATTTTTTTTTCTCAAGTATTTCATGTGTATCTCAGTAGTTCAGTGGTATTTACTATTTATGATTTGGCAAAAATTACGTAAGCACAAGAGGTGGGGGGAATCTGCTTATTTTTGCTTGGAAAGGGGTGGGGAAGTCTAAAATGACTAAAAATGTACTTAAGTAATAATTGAACGGCCCCTAATCACAGAATCTGCCATTGAAGGGATAACTAAGGTAAGGGCAGTGACTGCATTTCACCACTCGTCTTAAATATATATAAACTAGTTGACCCGTGCGAATAATGCAATAGTGGTAAACTAGTTGACCTACCTTCGAGAAATAAATTGTTTCGATATATTGTCAATAGATGGCGCCTTCGCCATTTTTATAAAAAGGTGTTTAAAAATTTTTTTTTTTTTTTTTTTTAACGATAACATTAATTTTCAACAATTTGTTTATTTTTCGTCATTAGCGATTAAAGTAATCTTCAAAATGATGTCTCAATCATTGATTTTGATGAAGTATTAAGGGAAATATGGCGAACCGACAAAGAAAAAACACCTTCGAGAAATAATATATAAGGATTTAGAGACAATATAACTTCGATTTATTAAAATTACGAAGAACTCTTAAAAGTAAAATAAAAAAAAAAACAAAACGCAATAATAATAGTGAACAAGTAGTAATTATTGAAATACTGTAGTTCAAAAGGGGAAGACTCTCACAATAAATTCATATGATCTTTAAATTGAAATGAATATTTAACATAAGAACATATAATAAAATATTTGCTAGAATTTGTAGTTGTTAGAGGAAAACCAAAAATGATCCTGAATGAATATATCTGTATTCCAATGACCATTGTTATTGCTATGGTACGTTCATTAACGAATAAGTACTAAAATACTTTCATGTATTTATATTTAATGAACAAAAAATGTAATTATTACATTTTGCTTCTTCGTTCATTAAACACTAACTGCGTCAGCAGTTAATTAATTATTCATTATCTGTTTTAAAAACTTTAATTATTACTAACATCTAGAGCAGATAACACTCGCTAAATGAATTCTAAATAAATTGGTACATAGCATTTAGGAAACTTTCAGTAAATTGATAGATAATATTTAGTAAAAGTCGCTATGAATTATAAAAATGCTAGGTAAAATAAATTTAAATGTATGTTGAATGAGTAGATGGTGTATTTTATTATATGTTTTACCACTATATTTATTACTAAATGTACTGGAATACATGGGAAACTGACGTATCATATTCTGTAAATTTATTGAAATGTGTGGTGAAATGATAATGTTTGGGAAATCACAAGTTTGTCGGAAGAATGTTTTTAACTCTGAAAATTAAGAATATTCCTTTGTCTAAGATCTCTGAACCTTTTAAGAAAGAACAAGAAAGAGTTAAATGTAAGCCTCTTTCTTGTAACGGAGAGTTTTCAACCTGTGGAACCTTTTCAGTTCTAAGCTACGAAGCGGATGCAATCCACGTATTACTAATAGACCGAGAGACTAACAATGTCACCCATCCTGGATCGATGGGTGTTGATGTGTCCGCTGTCATGGTGAGGCTCACAAGTACAATGTGTTTCCCAGTTGGCCGAAAAAAATAGTAGGGAAAGGAGAAGAATAGGCGTGACGTCACGCTAATTGTATTGCGGGAATGCATAGAGAAGGAGGAGGGCGGGGGTCTGCATCCGACACATCGCTATAAGAAACGGGCATATATGAATCTTCTGCTCTGCCAGACAGAAATAGTTCATACGCCAACTTTTACCAAAGCACGCAAATAATGGAGGCACAAGGCAATTGAAACCAACTCCGTGCATTCTTTGCGGAGGTAACTCGGCGATATTCATGTTTTGTGCCTGTCTCGAAAGTTAATTAAATCGTACGCCTTCAGAATTGCGTAGGGCACCGTCAAGCAACGCCCGAACTGGAGGTCTTTGCAGACAGAGAGGACAGTTTGTTTATAGTGGCATCCACGCAGAAACAAAGCGGTCCCACCGCATAATCATCTCTAACATTAATAATAGTTTATCCCAAGTAGCAAAAGTCGATTTACGAACGGACATTATTCGAACCGAAAATTAGTGTCCATGGAAACTGCGTGACTGCGGGACGTGACAGCGTTGTTGGGGAGACGCCGAAGACCCAAGACAATGTACCGATCGCCAAATGAGATCAGAGCCTAATTTGCTGTCCTCACAGAACGACAGCAAGACAGCTTTTGAAACAGTGATGTTCTTACTGTTATTTGGTTGTTATTAAACGAAGGTAAACAGGAAAACCCGCTCTCATCAACGAAAACTATTTCTATATTCAAAAGACCATTTTGTTTTGTCCGTTTGTTCGTTACTTTCCTTACGCTCAAAAATTGTACGTCTTAATAGTTAAAACAATTTTTCTGTGGTATTTTTAGACTATTTCAATATGAGTTCTTTGTTGATTCTGGAATTATAGAACAAAATAAAGTTTAGAGTTAATGAAAAATACAGCAAACGGATAAAGAAAATTAATGTATATTTAATCTAACATTTTTAACATCCATATGAGTGCGTAGGTGAGAAATAAAGAAAGGCTAGAGTAAATAAATAAGTGAATATAAATAAATAAAATAACTAAAAGAGAATGTTAATTGAAATTGATATATGTACCTAAATCCAAAGTGCTCAAAACTAAAAACTACTTTTTTTAGGAAGCTGAAACTTAAGTGGTAGAAGTTTATTGAGAAAATATAAACGATATTTGCAAGATATGCTTTTGGTTAAAACCAAATTTATATAAGTAAAAGATATAGGCCATTTACATAAATTATCATAATTTCCTATGATATTTAAAATATCATAGTGTTTTAGTCACATTGAGAAAGGCTTGTAATTCGGCAAGCCGAAACTATGTAAATCTTTTTCTTTTAGTCATAAAGTTACTTTCTAAATCTTGTGTGTTTGGCCATTTAATAATTGAAATTATCGTAGTGTTTCTTACGATATTTAAAATATCATAGTGTTTTCTGTTTGAAGAATATTCCTAAGCTATTTTTCATCTAAACTTGTTGGCAGTGTTTAATTCTTTTTAAGCGTAGATATAAAGATGGACGCTTTGCCCAAACATTCAATGACGTTCTTTGGGCAACTTTGGATTGAAAAGGATATTAATAACAAATATTCCAGCAGTAATAAGTCGATAATAACATATTTGGAATTTTTTTCCTCTAATCTAGCTTATTGAATTAAATTATTTCGATGCCTTACTATTTTCTTTTAACTGTTTAATATTTACGACCTTCATCTAATCGTACGCTTTTGTTTTTGTTTTTTTGTGTGAAACAATATTTTGCTAAAAATTAGATGACAGTTAAATAAACTAAGCCTAATGGCTTTGTTGTGAGCAGTGTCACTGTGTTCTTAAATTGGACAGTTCGATGCAACGTAAACAGTGGCTCTGTTATGTTGGCTTTTGTTGCAGATGGCTTCCATTGGGCTGCTACTGCTGCTGCTGCGCTGGTGGTGGTGGGAGCTGCCTGCGACCAACTAGTCTTCCCAGTTGCAGATCCACTTGAAGCAGACAAA
This sequence comes from Thereuonema tuberculata, assembly GCA_023159025.1. NCBI lineage: Eukaryota > Metazoa > Arthropoda > Chilopoda > Scutigeromorpha > Scutigeridae > Thereuonema > Thereuonema tuberculata. Next base: position 40,389,583 of record JAFIDM010000179.1, on the reverse strand, counting down.
CTGTTGTCTTTGGGAGTGTCGATTCACGATGTAAAGGGTGGCTAACAAACCAACAGCTCAGAAAACACTATAGGGAAAGTCAACACACAGAAAATGACGCCAGCGTCTGTCTCTTCGGCAGAAGAAGAAGAAAAAAAAAAGAACACTTCTCTGGTTGCCCCTGAAAAACAAAACCCTGTTACAAGTGGATTTCTTTAGTTCCCTTTGATTATTTTGGGGCTCAGTTAGAATTTCAAAGAATATAATTAGCAACTCTTGGTGCAAGTATTATTCCCCCCATTATTGAAGAATTTCAGCTTAAACTTGATAAACAAGAAAATAAATGTATCAAATTTCTGTAAAAACCAATTTCTGTTTAAGAAGTCAATAATTTATTTATTTATTTATTTAACTTGATTTAAAAAAATAGAATGAATGCAAAAATCTATTTATATACCGTATATTTATTTAGTCGGACAGTAATCTGAAATTTGAAAAATGCCAATACAAAATTCAAATTACTGTTTCTGTGAAAACACGGCCCAATTTTTGGGGCACAGAAATAGTAATTTGAATTTTGTTTTGGCATTTTTCAAATTTAAGATTACTGTCCGACTTTATATGTTTAGTAATGTTAATTTTATTCTTAAATTCTATACTTTCTAAATTTCTAAATTGCAAATGATTAATTGAAATCTTTGCATTGCGAAACTCGAAGATTAGGCATTGAGTTTGGCGTGTTCTGTATATTTACTTATATATTTTTTATTATACGGTATGGTTTTATTATGCAATACGTAATCCTCCTAGATCTATGAAAATATGTGATTTGTTTGGGTGAAAATAGAATAGTTAATTGATTTTATTAACAAAATGGTAATTACGGAAGGCACAAAGCAACATATAAGACATATGTTCTTATATGAACATATAAGAATCTCACTCTCGTTCCTAGAAGTGGGACCTCACAAAAGCAAAACACAACCAAAAATACAGAATAATAGAAAAAAATGTCAAATCCTTGGCCTGCGTTCCGCTAGGCTCAAAAGGAATTTGTATACAGCATGCAACAAAGCTATTAAACTAACCAGTTTAATAATACATTTTACGTGCCTAAAAACTCTACAAAATGGTTACTACGGAAGGCACAAAGGAACCAAAAGGATTTCGCACCTCTAGCTGTCACCGGGGAAGTCTGGGACGACCGTTTCGTCCTCTTTAGGACTCATCAGCCAGACAAACTCCACCGATGACTTTGTGTCTTCTATAGTTACCATTTTGTTGAATTATTAGGAATGTAAAATCCGTTATTAGTTAAATTGATTTTGTTAATTAAATAAAAACTTAAAAATTAAATAAAATCACTAAAATTCTTAAATTTTGGTTTTGGTTTTTATGATTATGATTATTATAATTATATTGATTGTATAAATTATGATTTTTTTTCGTACTCCAAATTCTAACTGCAGGAAATAATTTAGTTTTAAATAAAATACCGCTTATTTGTTTCATTTTCTCTTTTTATTAAAAAAAGAACTCTGACTTTTTTTTTTTTTACCTTTTTTTAAAACTTTTATTTTCCTCTGCCATTTCTCCCACTCATCTGAAAAGATGGAGGAAAAGCAGGTTTTTACAATTCAGTTTTTAATAAAATTTCAGCAATTTAGCACTATTCAGTTAAGTTAAAGTTAAAGTTGCGATCAGGCCCAGAGGACCGCGCAATGCAGCTGGAGGGTAGGCTCCAGTGTTCAGAACCTACGGGACAAAGTTGAGGACGGGGGGTCGGCCCGTCGCTCGCCCGCCTTTAACTCCCGGGAAAGAAACCCGGTACCCATTCTATAGAGGGCTGGGTAGACCCTAGGGCCCGTTTGGAGGAGCACTATTCAGTATTTTAAGGATATCATAATAATTGGTAGTTTCTTAGTTTCACATTTTGTGGCTAATTAGTTTTAATATATTTTCTTCTGAATTCCTGTCATTTCTGTTCACTTTACATGAGAGTTTCTCAAACTGTACCGCGAGAAAATTCTCAGAGTGCTTCCTTTACCTTCAGCCATAGACAAATGTTCGTATCTAGAATAAGAGGTACCTGTGGGCAAACAGAAATAAGAATTACACTCTTTTTCGTTTAATATTTTTTTTAATTTTTATTTCTTTTTAGTAGTCATTTTCAAACAGTTGTTGGATCAAGACCTCCTCCATTTCTAGAGGGTTTATTAGTCTATTATCAACACGGTGAAAGATGAACCTCCCAGAATGCAAAGCAGATTATAGATTGTCCTTTCCTGGCCTTTCGCTAGCATTGAAATAGAAGTGAAGCGACCTCTTCTCTTTCAATGTTAGCGAACGGCCAGGAAAGAACAATCTTTAATCTGCTTTGCATTCTGGGAGGTTCATCCTTCACCGTGTTGATAATAATCTCCTACACTGATGAGGTGGATTGAGAGATACGCTTCATATCTGCTGCCCCTTTTTTTCGGAATAGATACTGCGGCGGGTTTCCTGGCCTTCCTCAGGAAATCAATATGGAATGGCTTCATACCTGAAGAGAAAGTGAAGAAGAGGCAGACAAACACAGGAAAGGAAATAAACAGCACTGCCAGCGCCGGGACTCGAACCCAGATTCCGATGCATCAGCCTCGTGGAAGGCCACCGCCTTGACCACAAGGCTATGCCGGAGCTACCGATTAACAATTAACGTTAGATTACATTAGATTACTTGAAAGTGGGTGGCATGACTGCCGAGCACGTCGACCTGAAAGATCTTTTGTGCTATCCCACGGGAGGAAGGACAGATGGAGAGAAAGACTGAGAAGGATGGTGTGAGAAATGCAGGGGAAACGGGAGAACCCCGGGAAAACCTGCCCTGCGCGGATCGCCACCATCAACGAATCTCACGTGAGAACCGAACCCGGGACTCAGAGGTGAGAGGCCAGTGTCTTAGCGACACTGGCCAACCGCGCAACGTTAATAAAATATTAAATAACATTGAAATCAACTTAAAAAACGTATTTCAGAGTATCTTTAAACATTTAAAAAAAACTGCTGTAGGTCTATTCGTTTGCAAATCATAGATTTTTTTTTTTCAAAGGATTTTATTGCAGCTGCAAAACCAATAAAATAGTTTGATGTGCGGCGGAATTTTTCCAAACATAAAAATGCGCCGTGATGCAAAAAAGATTGAGAAGCACTGATTTACCTCATTTCCCTAATTTATAAAGAGTTGTTTTCTCTCTTTACGTATTCTTAAAGCTTATAAATCATCCAAATTCTTCTTTTAACTTCTTCCTTTTCATCTTTGTTTATCAAACAAAAAAACACCAAATCTCCATAACATGTAGTTTATTTAAAACTTTTCGGAATTTTCGGGATGATAATACATCATCCCTTCTTCAAGCGAAATGTAACAATAAATTAGTTCTTTGGAATAACTAAAAATACAAACTAGTGATGAACATGAACGTTACATTTCGCTTGAAGAAGGGATGACGTATTATCATCCCGAAAATTCCGAAAAGTTTTAAATAAACTACAGGTTATGGAGATTTGGTGTTTTTTGCTTTTAAGTCATCGTTAATATTCGTATTTCAGTAGGACTATTTTTCTCTTTTGCTGTACAGGATGTTGAAGAAGTCATTTGTAAGGACAATTTCGCAGATGAAGCAGACAGCAACGATTACCATTCGAGTCATCAAAGTCAAGAGGTAAGTTTCAAAATATTGTTCTATTTGCAAATGTTTTACAACTAAGGGACTTCTAAAGCCTTGATCTATAGTTTTCTTATCATTTTCTTTGTACTAAAATATCTGGTATTTATTTATAATAAGTAATTCTTGAGCTTTATTCAGTTGTATTCAGTGTTATTACTTGTTAAATTTATTTTGACAAATTATCAAGCTTTCTTTGTTTGTTTTTAAGATTTTTAGATGACGTTGCTTCTTTGGTTTTGACGATGCTTTAAGATATCAAACGCAGATTTATGCAATGATTTTTAATAGGGGAGATGGTGGTAATATGGACCACTTTTTTATTTTTGACAAAATCTTGAATTTCAAGTGGGTCTAATGTATGAAAATCGTCAGTAGCATTAGTACACATATCGTGTGAGATAAATATCACACATTTTTAAATAAATATTTATAACTCTTGAATAGATACAATTATTTAGAACATTCTACAAAAAAAATGAATGTTGAACTGGGGTTGTAATATGAAACAGATGTTAAAATGCAACAATACTTCTTTATTATTGCTATTATAGTAAAAAAAAATCATTTATTGTTGATACTTTAATGCATTGTTTTGCTTCACATCAATAGAAAATATAGAAACTACAGAGAAAAAGTAAAAATTAATGCTGAACGCTTTATAATTGAAAGAAAACGCTCAATTAAAAATTGCAAGTCTTTCATGAGCAAAAATCTGCTGATTTGGTGTTTTCTTGCATTTACCATATCTTCTTGACGCGATTTCTGCCTTAGTCCCTTCTTTTCAGGTCCTAATTTGCTTCTTGGCATCGTGAGGTTGCATTATGGAAAACCTGTTTCATATTACCACCAGTCGCCATATGAAATTGATTGATCCATTCTCAGTAATAAAATATTAATTCTTAAGTACTGAATACATCATTTTGTAGTTCAGTTAATTATTAATGATATACAATATAAGCAAAACCTCATTCGTATTAATAACAGTACCAGAAATTGTGTTGAATCTTACCCTGTAAAAACTTTCAGGCTTACGAAAACACACTACTTCTTCTCATAACCATACACAACGAAATGCTGAAGTTACCTTTCTCTAGGTGGCTAAAAGGAACACCAGCGATAGAAATTAGAGCGGTTTCCGGATGATAGCAGCAGCTACTTGCACAAAAATTGCTGTTTCATATTACAACCCTGTTCCATATTACCACCTTCTCCCCTAGTAGAAGAGCAAGTATTTTGTGTGCCTCGGTTGACTCCGATATCTCAAATATCTAAATGGACCCCAAGTCATCAAATACGTTTACATTATTTATATTTCTCATTGCGCAAACTTATGACAACCATTTTTTTCTGTAGAATAAACTTAGCACTCAAAAACGGAAAATGATACGATTACTGCGATTCTCCATCTTGATCACATCAGTGTTTTAGATATAATTGCGTTGTTAGAGACAATCGACACTTTTCATATCACATTTCCAGGACTGTTTTCCGAGTTGTGTTAGCTGTTCTATGTTCTAGTGTGATAGAAAAATTCCGTATTCCCGTGTCTTATATAATAATGTAATAGGTCTATTTCCAGTAATAATAGACGCCATTGTTTAATCTATGATCAAAATAAAATGGCGGTTTCTTAGAAGCTACTTCTTAAGGAAAGGAGTAAAAATCATTACTTGCTCAATGATTATTTACGTCCAAGTTTTTTTTTTTTTTTTAATTCTTTTTTTTTTTTTGAGAAATTCAGCAATCAGTGAATGTATTAGGAACATTCTCGAAATTTCAAAATTTCATGTTTACTTTCTCTCGTCAAATACTGTATCACAAAGTTTCCTTATGGATACTATAAAATTTTTAGCATGAATAGACATGTTTTACTATGTATTCTATAAACAGTTGCGAAGTTTACATTAACTGAAGGTAAAACTTCGAACTTCAGTTTTCGTCTCTTCTAATTCGCCAAAGTCAAAGGTAGCTCCATCTTTCGGAAAAATAGATAACTATCAACAAGTATAGTGGCGCATCCACGAGGACACCTCCTCCGCCAAATCAACAATTAATAAAGAAAAAACGAGAAGAAAACCTTTATTAAAGCACTGACGTGTCGTATCTTATTGTTTTGGAAAGGGATCATTGAAAAAATTTTTTAAATAGGCCTACATCCGAATGGACTTGGACAACATCCTTAGCCCCCTCCCCTCAAAACCTTAATCCTGGATACGCCACTGCTCAAATGTACATTGTTCTACTTTAATTATTTTCGTTTTAGATCCGTTTCAATCTAATAACCTTTGATTTATTTCTTCATATATTTTAAAACTAGAAGCATCGCGACCATGAAGCTTTTACACAGTAACCAACAACTTGGTCTAATTCTAGTGGAAGAAAATTTAGAAATGTAGAACATTATTATGAATTTCCGGAAATGAAATAATCGAGATTTAATTTTACTTCCTGTCAATGCCGAATTACATTTTCTTGTATTGTTTCCTAATAATTATTCCTTTATTTTTTTTCTTTAGATTTTAATATTTTCTTCATTACTTAATAATGGCTTTTGGCTCACTCTTAACAATACATCTTAGACAAATCTCTTTATATTTTAATAGACCTCAAAAACAAATAATTCCGTAATATTAGACAACCCACAAAGGCTATGTAGAATTTTGTTTCGAGGTGGATCGACCTCCAACCAAAAAAAAAAAAACAAAACAAACTTCTCCAAAATTTCGAGGGTGGGCAAATATTCTCTCAACCAACCATCCTAACAATTAAAACAAAAGAAAAAAGAGACCTATATATTTTGAGACTTTGGGTAGGGGGGGGGGGGGAAACCAGGTCCCTACATTTACATACGCCAGGGTAAAAGGGATTCTCCCATTTTTCCTATAAATGAAAATCTATACGCTGTAAGTTTTTCTTTCTGATAAATCTGAATATTGAACGAATAATTTTCATGCGAATTAACTTAAATAAAAGAAAAAAGAACAAAAATTAAATTGCATTCATTTATATTCAGAAACCCTTAATATCTTAAGACATATCGCCATAATTCTCTTGTACAGATACGACAGTCTAATATTCCAAAATCATTGTTTTTATTTCTTAAAAATATTACATAATAAAAAAGTTTATAAAAAAACTTTACAAAAGTACTATTGGCCCACATTAAGAGACCAGACATTTAACATTTATCCTGAGTTAAAACTTGAAGTTCTTTCTACTCTATCGTTTCACTTTTTAATGTACAATTAATCTCCAAAACATGTTTGCAGATTCGGTTTTTTTTTTCTTTTCAATGAAGAGGAGAAAGTATTTGGAGGCTTGTGGGCGGATAAATTTCATGAATATTAATCGCAATTATTGGGAAGAAAAGTGTTTACCCAACAGAGTCAATTGTAGCTGTTACATTGCAGGCGAGGCCAAGACGGCATCAAAGAGGGGGATGACAAC
>JAFIDM010000179.1:40365397-40382347 GCA_023159025.1 Thereuonema tuberculata | reverse complement strand
TACATTGCAGGCGAGGCCAAGACGGCATCAAAGAGGGGGATGACAACGGCAATTAACTTTGTTTTTGTCATATTAGGAGTGGAAAGAACATCGTAAAACGAAGCTAGCTGTGTATGAAGTGGTTTCGAAGGGAGGTCACAACTCGGGCACATCTTCATTTTGCGTTCGCGTATCTTTTTCCTGCAGTTTGTATCGTCCTCTTCTCTCCCACTACAGTCGGGTTTTCAGAGCAGATGTCAGTATCGACCTGTTTTACAGAAAAGACCCCGTCACGAACGACGCCGCCGTTGCATCTTCATAATGCACTAAAAAAAAAGGAAAAAACTGAGCACTTCTTTGTGGCGGGATTCACTGCACCATTTTGTTAGACATTGGTTATTATATAGAAATCATAGAACATTTGCATTTCGAACGATTATAACACATTCGATAAGTATAATTATTATTCGATAAGTAATTATTTGAAAGGATTTAAAAGACCCAGTTAACAAAATGCTGAACAGAAATAAACTTTTATAATTAAACTACGTTATGTCGAATACAGTAGAAAAATGAAAGTAACTGTAAAGATGATGCGTTATTAGTTTATTACGCTGCGGCTTTCATACGCTTCACTATCAGCCCCACAAACGCATATCAGACAAAAAAAAAAAAGGGGGGTCTTCCTCAAATTTAAGTGTTCGTAGATGTACATGTAAATTTAAAAGACACGCTTAAAAATACTAATTTATGTATGTACTAAAAATTACTAAGCTTACATGTTACGGGATCTCAGGAATGGATCCCTTCGTCAGGTGATCGAGAAAACAAAAGGACTTCGAGTTTTCGTCAAGTTTTGTTTCTCAATCACCTGACGAAGTGATCCGTTCAAGGGACCATGAAACATGTAGTGTTTTTAAATATACATTTGTATTTTTAGGTTTTCTTTTTCTTTGGTTCCCTTTTATATATATTAAATTGTCACACATCTACTAGGGGACGTCCATTAATTACGTGAGGTCAAAAGGGGGAGGGGGGGGTCCGGCAAAATCTCACCAAGGGGGAGGGGGGTCCAAATTTTTTAAAAAACACCTCACGTAATTAATGGACATCCCCTTATGGAAGTACATGTAAATTTATTTGAATAAAAGAGTTTTACATAAAAAACAGTAATTTCTTCTTCTTCTTTCTTCGAATTTGGCCGACTATGGACTATAATATTTTTATATAATAAAATTATTAAAATTTTAATAAAATTATTAAAATTTTAACAATTTTATTTAATAATAATTGAACTTAAAAGATACTGCATACAAAAAAGAAAGAGAAAATAACCTAAGAATTGTTTTAAAATTTATTTTGCTATACTGAGATAACATTAAGTTACTTTTATATTTATTTCATGCCTTTCTAAAAAAAAATTATTTTTTAAAAAGATTTAGAAAGAAAATATCCTTTTAATAAGATATTCGGCGGCATCATCAGGATTCATTTGCTCCTTACAATTTGAGATCCAATACATTTTGTAAAGTTTATGAATTGATGGAATGATAGTTTCCGTTCAGTAACTGTTTCTTTATCCAAAACATCAAAATTAAAAGCCTAAATACTTAAATATTTTTAGAAATCGAACAGTAATTAACAAACAATGTTTGTTTGTAATTTCATTCTAGTGTTAATGTCCCTTTCGAGCTTATGTATTTTTTTTAAAGCGTAAATAAAACAAATGAATATAATGTGCTAAAACATAAATTTAAGAATTTATAATATAAAAAAAATTAAAAATAGTAATTAAAAAAACGAAAAACATTAACGTAAGGAAACTTAAAAAAAAGATTGGAGAATAAGAAGGAAAGAAAACCAAGCGAACATTGAGAAAAAAGATGAGATAAAAAAAAACCCAACAACAATACGGATTCGAACTTTCATCATTTGATTTCGAGAACTTAACCATCAAACTATAACTTAACAACTGAAATGAAATGGTTTCATTTCTAACATTTAAGCTAATAGCGGAAATCCAATGAAAACAATGCCAAATATGTCGAGCGTGGGAGGGGGGATGTTGTCCCCTAAAAATACCCTATTCCTACGTTGTTTTGGACTCTGAAAACGATGACGAATTAAATATATAGCAAATCTATATTACTATAATCTTTTATTTCTCTGTCTGTCTGTCTGTCCGGCGCAATTTTCTGAGAGAATGGAAAATAGAAATAATTTTTACAATGAAACATCCGCGACAGGAATCGAACCAGCAACCTTCTGATCCGAAGTCAGATGCCTTATCCATTAGGCCAAAGGGACTACAACTCTCTTCATATGGTTTTTTTTACTTATATCTCCTTTCCTTTCCCCCATCAATAAGGAATGTATTCAATCTTTTTTTTGAATCTCAAGATTGTTTATTTATTTCTCATCAGTCAGTTTATTTGTAATTCGAAACTGACAATTAGAACGATAATTGCCGAAACGTTGCAATATTTTAAATATTCTTACTTAATCAAATCCTATGTGATATTGAAAAATATGTGGGTGTACACGCCAGATGTTGGAGTAAAGAAAACAGAGTCAAGAAAGAGAGAAGCACTCTTTTTTTGAGGTGGAATACCGAAAAAATCACTATTTGCAACTCAAAAACCATCAATAAATGTAACTCAAACGTCACTGAAAAGTGACAATTATAATTAAAATGAGAGTCAAAAAAGAATGAAGCGATACTTCTATTAGATAGAATACTGAAAAATCACTAACTGTAACTCAGAAACCATCAATATTTGGAACACAAAATCCACTGAAAAGTGCCACTTAGAATAAAAAAAGAGACTCAAAAAAGAAAGAAGTAGTATTTCTATTAGATAGAATACTGAACACTATTGTAACTCAGAAACCACTGAAAAGTATCATTTGGAATAAAAAAAAAAAAAAGAGTCAAGAAATAAGAAGCAGTATTTCATTAGGTAGAATACTGAAAAATCACTATTTTTAACTCAAAAACCATCACTATTTCTAACTCGAAAACCACTGAAAAGTATCAATAGGAATAAAAAAAAAAGATAGCCAAGAAAGAAAGATGCACTATTTCTATTAGGTAGAATACTGCTCAGAAGTTAGACTCTTAGCCATTAGACCACTAGGCCTACATTCTAATCTCTGTAAAAAATAAAAATATATCATAGATATATGATTTACAAGGTGGTTCTAAAAGCCGTCGTAGATTGAGAGAATATAGACATCAAAAATTAAATTAAAAAAAAAGCTTTTAAAAAATGTTAATTTTAGTTTCCTTGATGTAATTTGTGTGTGTGTGTGTGTGTGTTTTTTTTTTAATAAATAAAAAATTGTTTTCCGTTACATAAGGGAGGCTTCCGGAGCGAAGCGACGGGTAGCCGACTAGTATTTACTAAATATAGAAAATCAAAAATGTAAAATGCGAGAAGGACTCATGTAGATGAAAAATTTTTTTAAATAATACGGGCTTAAAGAGATCCATAAAAAGTTGTCTGGTTAAAATACGAATTATGAGCTACTTACATTCGTAAGCATTTGGACGTCAATGGATTAATTGTCCGTGGATTAACTTTTAAATAGTTGCATTAAATGATGTTTACCTTTAATTGTTTCTTTACCCCGATCTACTTTAGTCCGTCCTGTTATTCAAAATAGATTTCCCTTAAACAACCTTAGCCCACTCCTAAAATTTCAGCTTTCTTGGATAAATTTTAGCTGTCGTTAATCCGATTTAGCCAATTTAACTAAAATAATGAAAATTTAATTCATGTATTTTAGAAAATGGAAATGAGTACAGTTTATATTCAATAGATATTGTACGCTCTCTGATGTAATCATTTGAAAGGAAAAAAAAAAAAAAAAAAGATTTTTAGAAGAAAATTTATAAGAAATAATATCTTAAAGAAAGTAGGTTCTAATTTCTTTTTTATTAATATTATTAACTATTTTTGATGCATGTTGCATGTGTGCAATTATTTCTTTCTTATTTTGTTAATTATGCACTGATCTTGTTATTAGATGAAATATTGAAACTTTATCATGTTCTCTTAGATAACGGGTTTTTTTTAAAACATATATCAATTTGTATAAAATATGTTCTGTTAACAGAACATTCTAATAATTACTTTCCTCTGATTATAATAAAAAAATTATTTAAACATGTTCACTTAATGTCATTGATAATTCGAGATTACTTTTCTGGTCATGAGACGCCAGCTTCTGCGCCAAAATTTAATTGAGTTTTTATTCGGTGTTCCATTGTCTGGTGGCACTGCAAAAGAACTTATAATCTCAACAATTTCTCCCTCCAAAACTCAACAATAACCCGGAATCAGCCAATTCCTATGCTAATTTCTACAAGTTCCCCTGACGCTGTCAGCGAATTTGTCTGCGATTCCGAATTCCTACAAGCACCCGAGTTTCCGGATATATAACCGTCTACAAAATGTCTTATTATTGACAGATTGTACGGTTTTAGGACGTTAATAGGCGTTCAACGATAAGGGATTACCAGCGCCGTCCTCTAGCCCCGGGCTAAGCACCTTTCGAGGTCTAGCGCTACATATAAACTCCAATCTCTTGTAATTTCGAACTCTCATATTTAGTAATAGATATTAACATTTTATTTTCAGAATTCTTTGTTATCTATCAATGTAAGTTTTGGAAAAGTATCATCAGTACAACATATATAAACATCAATGGATGAGATGAATGCTTTTATGAAATATTTATGAATATTTTTAAGCGGTTTTTAATATTTTAATGCGCTACGAAAATTCATTAAAGGCCGGTGGAATGGTGACACATGAATTTTTTAATTTATTCATATTGTTAATTTATTGTTGCTTATTTTAGTTTTAGAGGCCCCACATTGATTCCCACAATAAAATATATATTTGAGAAAAGCAAAGTTTAAAACCAAAAGATCTGGAAAAAAAAGTTCACAGAAATTTTTGCTTTGGATTTAAAATGGCTGAAAACAATAACGATGACATTTTGTATGAATATACTTTTCTTTTTCAATAACAATATTAGCAATATTTTTGAAAATACTTCTGTCATTTTTTAGGTTTTTATGGATTCTATTTTTACTTGCTAACCTTAATGCCCGATTTCTTTCTGTTTTATTACCGTAACAGTGAATGCTACATCATTATTTCTTATTCATTGTTGCGATAACCTAATAGCAAAAAACATGCGTCAATGTCACAGTGAATCATCTAACGTAATCCACAGAAATACATAATGAAATGTACTCGTTTGAATTCTTTGCTTATAATTTACAGGCTCGCTTCTCAGTTTTAATAATTCCTTTTTGTGGTCTTTGTGTATATTTAAATGCCATTTATTATTACTATTATTATTGGAAAGGATCAATACTGTAATTTTTCAATATATAATTTTATTATTTATTTATTTATTTTTTTTTGCAAAGAAAATCATATTCTTTATAAAAGCAGTACTTTTATAACATTATATCAAATTTCATTGTTCACATTGTGTAGATTAATGGCTTTAAAAATAAACAACAGCATTATATAAGAATAATAAAATTTTCTAAAATAAATAAATAACTGCAATCAGGGCAATAATTTTAATAAATCGTTTTGAACTGAATTGAATAATAAAAAAGAAATTTATTCAGAATTAATAAAATTCATTTAAATAGAACAGTCTATTAGATATAAAAAAAAATCATAAAACATTTTAATCAAAATTTTTGTTAACTTATTAAAACTTTCCATGAGAATTTGGCTTCAACAAAGTCGAAATGAAAGGAAGTGGAAGTGATTTTTATTTAAGATTGTGATCAAGTTTTTAGCAATATATCTGCGAGTTTTAATTTTCTATTATACTTATTTATTTATTTTGCTTTACATATATATATATATATATATATATATATATATATATATATATATATATATTCAGTTTACTTGTCTTCATTTATTATAGAGAAACATGTTTCTAATTATCTTATCTATTTTTTTTTTATTTGTTTGTTCACTTATTTTTAATTTATTTATTTTTTGTTTTTGTTTTGGATAAGTAAATTTTATTTTAAATTTTTAAATAAATAAATTACTAAACTGCATCAAAAGATTTGAATTCTTTTTATCCAATTTCAGTCACCATTTACCGGTACCTACTTGTTTTATATTTTTTCAATGTGTATTTGTTTCACTTTTTTATTATTATTTTTAATTATCTTTAGAAAACTTATTTCTTTTCATTAAGTTTCTTGACTCAATTGCTTTTATAAAATGAAATTCAGTTTTAAGATTTGCTGTAAACGAAATGATTCAATCTATCTACCAGTATGTTTTGTTTCCAAACTGTAATGAAAGGAATAGAACGAGAGTCTCTTGAACAAGTTTTAAGGAATAGAAATTAATTCTTCCTTTATTTTTGCTCATTAGAAAAAACAAGAACCTCCTCTTGAAAGAATTTCCATGACGGAGTTGGTTTTTGTGTCGTTGGCTGTCCGCCAGAGGACGCCCCTTGACAGAGGACGGTCAGCGGCGCCCCGACACCTCGTTAATTATGCAGCAAATACTCGACACAATCACTTATTGGATCCGACCGGCTAATTTCAACCCCCGCAATCGATTGGCGACCTCACCTCTCCTTCTTTTCCCTCCCCCGTCCGTGCAGAATGGTGCTGCCACCAAGCGAGGGCAGAGTGCTATTATTAATCTGTCTCAGCAGATGGACAGTAATGAACTCCGCGTCTCCATTGAAATCCAACGAACGCATTCCAATCCACGTCCTCCCTCCCCCCTTTCCATCCAGGTTCAGACCAATTCAAAGGCCGGATTACGCAAAGAAAGGAAAAGCGGAAGCTTAGGGGTAATCGGACATAATTCCAATTTGTATTTACTTACAAAATAAGGAAGACGAGAAAGAGAGAGAAAAAAGAAAATGGTTTGCACAGCCTTTAAGACCTCTTCAAAATACCCCAAAATGTCAACTGACTTGACGTTTATTTCGTCTTAAACAATGTTATAAGTTTTAAATTTGAAACGTTCATTAAGTTTAAAATGCGGAGTTGTTCATTTCTCATTAAAAACAAAATAAAAAAATAAATAAAAAATATATATACAATATTGAACTAGTCGGCTGCCCGTCTTTTCGCTCCGAAAGCCTCGCATATATAACAGAAAAAAAAAAGAAAAAAATTGTTTATTCAAAAAAAAAAATCATCAAATAACTAAAACCTGAAACTTCAAACTAAAAAAAAAAAAATTAAAGTTTAAATTCTAAAATTGGCTAGAGAAATGATTAACAAAAAATTTGTAACCTCTAACAAAAAGGTAATAATCGAAAAATTAAAGTGTTAATAGGCTTTCTATTGTCCATCTAATTTTTGTATTCGTTTGATAAGAATTTGTGATTATTAATAATGTGTGATTATTATATTGTAGATTATGATCTTTTATTATTATTGTATTAACGTTTTTTAATTGTTAATATCAATATTTTAAGGTCATTGTTGTAAAAGAATCTCGTCTATTTATTATTATAATGTAAAAGGCTTGAAAAAGAGGAGACGGTGAATTTTATCTCCTTGAAAATTCGTTTTTTTTTTTTTTTTTTTTTTTTCAGTTAATAAATGTAGTTTATGACATTTATTTTCTGGTGGATGATATTTAATAACATTTATTATAAAAGAGAAGATTTAAGGAAGAAGTATGGTTTGTTTGTATGTATCTAAAAAAGAATATTGAAATCCCTTTGTAACAGTCGGAAATTTATTCACAAAACAAAATTACATCAAGTAAACTAAAACGTAAAGCTTAAAACTAAAATTAAAATAAAGTTTAAATTCTAAAAAACTTATATGATTGAGTATTGAAATCTATTTCAATAGTCGGAAACTTTGTTGTCTGGCAACACAAGTGTGAAATTCCGTTGTTGTCGCAACAATTCTCATGCGCGTTGTCTGGCAACGGAGTATTGTTGAGCGCCGACCACTCAACATACTCTGTTGCCAGACTACCCGCTTGAGAGTTGTTGGAAATTCAATTGAATCTCTGAGTCATAGTCCTTGAAACAAAACTTTGGGCCCAAGTCCTTGAAACAAAACTTTTGGGAAATTGAAAAAGCGTATGCTCTTGCTACGAAAATACTTCTGATCATCTGATTTTTTTTATCTTAAGTACATCTTCATATTGTCTTATCATGGCGGTTACCACAAGATCCTACTAATTATATTTTACCAGTAATAAATTTTCAAAGTGGTTAAATATTGGGCCCCTTTTGGACTCCACAGCTGTCAGATACAACTTTGTCTACTATAACACCATACTAAATAGCTTTAAAGGTTTTCTTGTCTTTAAGTTCAAACAAAAAATGCAAATTATATTATAATGTTCCAAACTAGCACAGTGATTACATTATATTTGCTATAAATTAACATCTTAACAACCCTCAGAATCAGACAAGATTTCTCCTGACTGCAGTGATTCTGTAGAAGAGTTTACATCCTGTCTCAAGTGCTGTTTTATTGTATTTTAATCTTTAATTTTAGCAGGCTTCACTGCACAGGGTTTTGTGTATAAAAGTATATTTCTGGACCTCAGAGCCAAAGGGTATTAAGTCCCATTTTCATTATTATCCAGTTGTTTGAAAGTTCAAAAAGTCTCTATTGGTTATTAGACTTAATGCGTGTTTTAGATGAATATTTCAAAAACGGGCATACATTGGATTTAAAACTAAGCAGTACGGGAAAGATGTATAAAAAAATATATCGAAAGACGTCAAAACCTCACTTTTGACAAAAGGTGGACTTAATATCCTTTGGCTCTGAGGTCCAGATTTGGAAAATCTGGTTTACCATTTCGTTTAATCAAACTAAAATATTCAGATTTGGTATTGGACATGGTTCGTGAAACTGCAATCTCATTTTCATGAGTAAAAATAGTTTACTTCTAAAATACTTTATAATCTGAAATTTTGAAATTTTGTCCATTCTTTGTTGCAGACTTCTTAAAATATTGAAGAAAGTGATTCTTATCATCTCTTATATCGTTTCCTGACATGACTCTAACATCAAACTTTTCACGGACCATGTCCATTCTTATAATGTTGAACTTCTCCTTCTTTCTTTTTATCCTTTCTACGACACCAAACTGCCTGTCAAAAAATCAAAACATAACATTTCAGTATCAGGGTTTTCCTTATTACAAATAGAGGCCCAAGAGTTGGGTCTCTTTGAATCCGCATCACGTTACTTTGATTTTCCCTATCACTTTACTGTGGTTAAATGTTGGAGTAGGACCTCTCTTTTTGGTACATAGATGCGCAGTAACGGAAACAATGACATGGCACCCATAACTCAATCTATATTACTAAAATCTTTTATTTCTCTGTCTGTCCGGCGCAATTTTCTGTGCGAATGGAAAATAGAAATAATTTTTTCATATTTCCGCGACGGGAATTGAACCTGCAACCTTCTGATCCGAAGTCGGATGTGTTATCCATTAGGCCATAGGGACTACAACTGTTTTCATATTGTTTTTTGACTTATATCTCCGCAATTGTTGTGTTGTTGTTGTGCCCCAATGTTAGTGCAACAATGGAAAACGGTTTTTCATTTTTTATTGTCACGAGGAAGTCGACAAATTCAAAATGAGCATTATTGAACTTCAAAATAATGCGTTAACTACTTTCTTTGGAATCGAGTTTTGTTAGATTATCTTAAATTTTATTTTCTTCTTATTATTACTTTTAATAATTGAATTGTACCTTATTAATATATTTTTGTAAAAACAACTAAACTTATTGATTCACGTGTTTTTGAAATTTGTTTAAGCTTCCAACTATTTTGTTTTGTTGTACTTATTCCAATTTTATTATGCTTGAAAAAGAGATGGCTTGAAAAGAGTCTTCAAAACTTCAAAATGTTGCTTTAACCCCTTTCATTGGAATCAATTATTCTTGGATTATCTCATATAAACCATCGTTTTATCATCGATAATCAATTAGTATCGAAATGGACAACGAGAGAAAGGATGAGATCTTTTCAAAGAATAATGTCGTAATCTCGGCCATTCTTGACTACAGGTAAAATTTGTCTGAAGTCTCCGCCAAAGAGGAAAATTTGTCTAGATTCACAAGTCATCAGAATTTGGTTATCTTCACTCGAAAGAATAGTCACAATCAATTCGTCGCCAGGAGTATCGTATATAAGCTATGATCTTCATTTAACATCTATATCAACCAACGTCCATCTAAATAAATCTCTTCTTCAAATATATATAACGAACAATCTGTACACGGGAGGTGGCCTAGTTTCAATTAAAAATTAAAGTTGGGCCCCTCATGGATTCCGGGATTCAATTGTTGGTGGATGTATGTGGGCACGCGCGCGCACAATTTTTTTCTAATAATACAAAATACTTAGGCCTATATACAGAGGCTGTATCCGGCTTCCAAATCTTCAAAAAGTGTTTATAAAGT
This sequence comes from Thereuonema tuberculata, assembly GCA_023159025.1. Classification (NCBI taxonomy): domain Eukaryota; kingdom Metazoa; phylum Arthropoda; class Chilopoda; order Scutigeromorpha; family Scutigeridae; genus Thereuonema; species Thereuonema tuberculata. The sequence goes on along the minus strand of JAFIDM010000179.1, from coordinate 40,371,895 downwards.
GTAAGATCAATCTCTACATCGAAAATTAAAAGTGATCTTTCACTTATAAAATATAATCACATAATTTCTTCTGGTTTTTTTTTTTTTTATTATTATTTGTTTGTTTTGTTTAATTGCTAAATTTTACTTTTGCAGTGATAAAATTTTGAAGTTGGAAGCTTAGGTTTTAATTATTTAACTGTTGCTTTCGTTGTTTTTGTTTCCTTTAAAAAAAAAAAATCCCTTTTTAGTTGAGATCATTTCAGAAGGAATTCTTTATTCCCTTTAATTTCTTCCCTATCTTTGCACGTTCGATTTCCAATGGGTCGATTTTTATGAAATTTGATTTATAACAAATTTCCTAGAATTTATTTGCTTATCCCAAATTTCTTCAAGATGCGCGAGGCTTAAAAGAGCTTATTCAAAATATCCCTTTTTCTAAAGCAATAATTCAGCTGCTATTGGATACTTTGTGATGCTTCAGAGAATTAAACAGTACCTGGTGTTTACAATTCACAAAATCTGATATTCATTTCATATAATAACCGTCCGCTTCTTCAAATAAATACACAAACTCCAAAAATGACCCAATATTTCGTCTTTTTTTTAATCTAAAGACTTTTTCGAGGCGTATTACATAATAAAACTAAAAATTGAAGAGAAGAGAAAGAATTCCTTTCTTCTCTCTAAATAATACAAACATAACAAACTGGTGTGATTCTACTTCGTACCTTTGTTTTAAAATAATAAATAACAATTTAAATATAACTGAATTAATAACAAAACTGACGTTATTTTTCGATTTTGTTATTAATTTAGTTGTATTTAAATTGTTATTTATTATTTTAAAACAAAGGTACGATGTAGAGTCACACCAGTTTGTTATGTTTGTATTATTTAGAGAGAATAAAGAAATTCTTTTTCTTCTCTTCAATTTTTAGTTTTATTATGTAATACGCCTCGAAAAAATCTTTAGATTAAAAAAAGACGAAATGTTGAGTCATTTTTGGAGTTTGTGTATTTATTTGAAGAAGCGGACAGTCATTATATGAAGTGATACCTGAATACCTGGTGTATTCAGTTTTTAAAAATAACAAACAAATAAAAGTTTGAACTATGTACTTTCATACGTAGAAAAGCTTTTGGATATAAGCACCTACTTGTTTATTTTTTGTTATTGATATACTTATTAGGTTTCCTCTAACTTGTACGATATTTTACAGATTATTGTAATCAAGATGTTGTTCGCGTACTTTTCAAAAAGCTTTAATGTGATTCTAAGATTAAACTTGAGTGTTTTTTTTTTATTGTTTAAATTTCAAAACAAAAAATATATTCAATTGTTTGTGTTTTAAAAACATTATAAATTTATATTAATGTTTATATATGAGACCATTGTTAATTTTATTTAATAAAATGTAACTTTTGTTTTTTTTAACCATTTAGCTAAAGTTAGGATTGTCAAGTACTATCTTAAATTTAACTTATTAATTTACTCTATTTTTATTTTTTAGCTTATAAAATTAATTTTTACAACTGTCAGATGTGACTCACCTATGTTTCAAAACTATCTCCCATTAAACTTAGGAATGCTTCTAAAGTTTTATCAATTTTAAATTTCTTTATCAGTTTTACCAAATTTAACAAAGACAGTCATTAGTTGCAAGTTTCTTTGAATTATAATTTTCAAGAATTTTTTTATATTTTCCTTCGAAATCAGTTGAAGTGAGTTGATTAAATTTCTGAAGATGCTTTGACATGGTCTTACGTCTTCGAAAAAGCTCGGAATCTTCAGAATCTGATTAATCTTTGACTTTGCTTAATTGATAACATAGATTATGCCGTGCCTTCAATATGGACGCATCATTCATTGCAGCCTTTTGGGGTAAAAATCATCTGGAATGATCTGGAATCACTCGATGACACTCTTGGGGCTAATTGATGGGGGCGTCTGGCCCTGTGTGACTCGGATGGCCCTAAACCCACCCCTTTCCCTTCTACGCCAGCGAGTCGGCGCAAACTTCGTTCCAATTAACTTTATTTCTGCCTGCCTCCCCTTCCTGGCTGTTGTCTCCAAATCCAACTGGCTAATCTCCAAATGAAGACGATGTCGGAGGGAACACGTAGATTTTAAATGGAAATAATTATGGAGGAGTTGTTTATGGTGAAAACTTCATTTGCACCGATATCCCTAACAAACAAATTGCGTCTGACACAAATGGGGACTTATAATCTGACTGCTGCACCAGCAAAAATCCACTGCCGCCTTCGTATTATTATTTTTTTTTTCTTAGTTTCTCATTCTTCAAATTCATTCTTTTCATCCGATCCTTATTTCCATGCAGATTACTCTTGGAGGAAAAAAGATATTTGTTGATGTTCTTCTGTTGTTGATGTTCTTTTGTTGTTTGCTGTTATTTTGAATGAGCGGATCTTAACGACTTTTAGGCCCATCACAGCTCTCTTCATTTGCAAAAGAAAAATCAATGAAAACAGCAGAAATTAATTTCACATGTCATAAATTAAACAGTGCCAACAAAACAGACGCGAATTGCATCAAAAAATATAACATAAAATAATATTTTTAAATTACAAATAATCGAATAGATTTCATTCTTTGAAATCTATGAAATGGCGAAGATACTGACAGACTTTTATAATAAGCTTATATTTTTAAATAAATAATATTAAACAAAATAATTTATTGTGATAAACAAACATCACAACTTCGCAAAATTTTGAAATTTTCATATTTTCAAAATCTTTATTAACATGTTTTATAACAAACAAAAGTATTACAAAGCACTGTTTCTTAAAATATTTTTTTATTTATTTTATTTCAAATAACATTAATTGTGTCGCCTTTACATGCATTATATTTTTAATACATTATTACAGCATTTAATTTACGGCATTACTTTAAGTAATTTATTGATCCAACTGACGATGGTCAGGAAACCTGAAATAGGTTCTCTTGGATTCCCGGTATCACAATTTCCAAAAACAAATCAGTGAACTCTTAAGTCTTATGCGGTTTTATCTTACATTTTATTAATTTCTTGACTTATTATATAAGCATCTATGATTCTTATTTCTTTACTTTTTGGAATATTTTTGAATAGGTTTTCACTCATTAAAAAAGCTTTTATTTGTCAAAAACCGATACTTTTCTCTTTGTAACTTACTTTTCAGTCTGTATGGGTCCATGTCTATATACTGAGGTTTCCCCCTCCGCTACTAATAACTTTTGAACCGTTGAATGGATCTTCTTGAAACTTTGTATGCAAACTTAAGGACTAGAGATGATTTAACTGTATAACTGAAATCTCTTCAAGGTGGCTCCTTGCTGAAAATTAGCGCGAGAACGCTAAATCTCCTTAGAATAGCATTGGAATCCAAACACACTGAATATTAATCCTTACATTTCAGTCTGATTTGATATAAGTAAAGTCTGTGGCTTTACAAGATTTAAGTAATTAACGCTGACATACTTATTAGTTTCAGAAAATGAATTATTTATACTGTTTTTAATCAGCAGATATTATAGTTTCAAAATATAATTTTCTACAGTTTCAGAACTTGAAGTTTTTATAGTTTATAGTTTGTTTGTTTTTTAATTTAAGAAAATTTAAGAAGTATCATCTGAGTTCTTTTGTTTCTTTAGCAGTTAGATAAGTTTTGCTGTCAAAGGATAAAATAGCTGCTTATAGCTAGTATTTATACAATAATAAGCTCTGAAAGAAAATGAAATAAAATTTAAGAAGCTTTATCAATCCATATGTTGCCAAAAAGCTGAACTACTTATTCTAGGAAGATGAAAGTTTAATTAACTTAGTTGGTTCCCATTAAAAGAAAAGACCCCACTGATTTCATTACTATTAGGATTAAAATTTATTAATCTCATAAAGATGTTATTCAATGTGAGTGCTCTTTTTTTTTCTTTTTCTTTTGAGCAGATGATTCACTAGAATACGTTACTGCAGAAAATTTCAAGGCAGATATTATTGTTATTTTAATACAGTGAATATCCAATAACTCAAAGGAGAATGGGCAGATCTGCCACACCAGTGTATAGCGATAAGATATATATATATATATATATATATATATACGTAAGGAAAGATTTCCATCAATAGAACATTTTTTATTATTACGACTTGTCTCAATTATTAGTCCGTTCGGAGGATTATGTAAGTATAAATATGACATGTGAGTGATTGATTGAGGTGAATGAAGGTGGCAGGGAAGCCAACCACCTACAGGCGGGGATGCTTGGCTGTGGGTGGTTGGCTTCCCTGCCACCCACATTTACACAATCAATCAATCACACTATTAATAATTAATATTAATTAATAATTAATATTATCGTTTATTTCAAGTAAATAATAATTATTTACATATAATAAATGAAAATAATATTTACTGCTACTGAAAATCAGTATTAAATGATAATTAATTAATACATCCGGGAAGTGAGATGCCAATGAGATAAGTCATATCTAGACGTATATAACTCCGAACGGACTAATAATTGAGACGAGTCGTAATAATAACATATGTTCTATGTAAGGAGATCTTTCTATAGGTATAGATCTTATCACTATACAGGATGGGGCAATTTCTCATAGAGTTTGCCCATTCTCCTTTGTATAATAAGATTTAAGACAGCTTTCATTATTTAAATGCTATTTACACTAGTACGCCTCTACTTGGGAGTGGATCTTGTTTATCAAATAGAATTCCTATTCAAAAACGAATCTTGTTTTGAATTGTGAATTTTCTTAATTTGTATTATCCTAAATTATCGAATTGTGGACCCGGTGTTTCAGTGGCGTAGGCGTTGGCTTGTTGGTTGGAGAAGCCCAATCACAGGCTTAAGTTAAGCTTTTTCTTTAGTTATTGATTCTGGGCCTGGCCCTAGGGTCCACCCAGCCCCTCTAATATGGGAACCAGGTTATTTTCCCAGGCTCTTTCGGGAGATAGCCTACCTACATTATCCTTATTTTTAGCGAAAATTAGATTTGAGAAACGATGTGAATTTAATACAAGAACTAGCAACCGTAGTGCATTTATGACTGTAAGTTAGGTTTTATAAAAAAAACAAGAACTCACCTGAATTGTTGGTAACAGAAACAATCGAATGAAAATTGAAACAATCTAACAATCAACTTATTGAATGATATTTACAAAAATTTACAAAAACTAGTAACTACTGTATTTGTTCAAAATTTATACTTTAAATAAAAAAATAAATTACGAAAATCCAGAAGTCCAAAATTCCTAACAACCAAATTTGAATAAGTGCTAAGGAAGTCCATCTTCTACAGATTAAGAATTAAAAGAATTTTAATATAATATGCAGATAATATTGCACATTATTTTCTCTGAGATTTATCTGAGATTTCTCATTATTAAACGTATTTTTTTTAGACCTCAAATTGAAATCTTTGATAAGAAAAAAATAGATTGATTTTTATTTTAAGCAAATTTTCTTCACTGATAAATGAAACTAAAAGATGACTTCTAAAGACATTTTCCTTGAGATACAACAAAACCGGTTCTGTCTTTACCGAATATTCTGGTCCGATATCTGAACATACCTGTTTCGCTGTAATTATTACGCGTCAGCTGATTCTCGACATTAGCTATTTGTTACAAGTCTTGTTTTCCTACGAGGATCTGCGAATGGGAGGAATCTTTTACATAATCGATTTTATTTATTGAACAGTCACGGATTGACGGAGTCCTAACAGTCCTAACTCTTCGCAATAAATCAGTTCGCCGACCGTATGTATATCGCTGCGTTTTTTTCTTTGCCTTAAAATGCAGCCGCTGTGTAGACACGCAGTAGTGGAGGGAAACCATAAAAAGACTGGCATCTCTCTCTCTCTGCCACCATCGCCCATCGAACGCGAAGGCGCGGAATTTCTTATATGGCTCGATTTGGTCAAGAGCTGCTTCATGATGAAATAGTTGTCAGTTTCATTGTGGCCAGAAATAGGCGGTCTGAAATTGACAACGTGGAACGTGACGGCAATATGAACTTGCATTAACTGTTGTGGTTGGTTGCCAAAAGTAATATCGCGCTTCCCCCTACCCTGCCATTCACCCCCCCTCCGCCCCCCCACTCGAAAAGGCGCCTCCGAAGAGAAGAAGAAAGGGCACAAGAAGAAGCGCCCCATTCTTGATATTCCTCGGATTCCAACCAAGTTAACTTTCAATAAAAATCACACAAAAGAAATTCTAAAAATTCTCTCTTTGTAATATTCTGGTGCGCTTCCCCCTACCCTGCCATTCACCCCCCCTCCGCCCCCCCACTCGAAAAGGCGCCTCCGAAGAGAAGAAGAAAGGGCACAAGAAGAAGCGCACCAGAATATTACAAAGAGAGAATTTTTAGAATTTCTTTTGTGTGATTTTTATTGAAAGTTAACTTGGTTGGAATCCGAGGAATATCAAGAATGGGGCGCCCAATCATTTTCAAGCCTTCTCCACCCCCCCCCCCCCCCCCCCCCCCCCCCC
>JAFIDM010000179.1:40326097-40343452 GCA_023159025.1 Thereuonema tuberculata | reverse complement strand
TGAGAAAACATTATCATTAGCAAACTTCCACTGATAGAAGCGCTTTGAAGAAAAAAGTTTCAGTTTCGCAGAGCGCTATTACTTCATTTCATTTCGATCCATTGTATAAGATGTTTTTTCTTCTTTTTTTTTTATCCTAAGGAGGATGGATTGAAAAGAATGTAATCTTATTTCAGTTGGTCCGTGAAGAAGAATCGTGCTAATATTAAGAAATTCTCTCCAGTTATGTTACGTGATACAGACAAAAAACATCAGGAAGTTGAAAAATAAAATTTCGCATACTCTGACACATTATTACCTGGTCTTAATTTCTTAATTAAATAGACCTATTTGAAATTGATAGCATATTCTTTCTATTTCTTCTTATTTACTTAAATGTATTTTTTTTTTATTTCTTAATTTGTTTCATTTAGCATAATTGAATATTATTGAGGTCGATTGTTGTAACATTGTTGCGAATTTAATTATTTCTAAATTTTTGCAAGAGTTGGCGGACGAAGCGACTGCGAGAAAACAAATCTCATAGTAAATAAAGTGCTTCTAATTTTGAAATTTTCTATAACAAAGGAATCTGACCATTCAAGTCTCTAATGTTTCGTTTTTGCTTCAACAGATGGCGCCACTTACTCCCAAACACCTGGAAATTCCCCTACACCGAACAAGTTGTTATCTAACGTGGGCGGTGTGCCAAATGACATCCGTCTTATCAGTGCTATCGAAAAAGTCAACACTGCGGTGAGTAAAATAAACAGTGTTTTTACATTAACCCTATCTAACATAATGGAATTTCGACGTTTCTGATATTAAGTACAAAATAATAACTCCTGATAGTAAGTAAGCCTAATCAGTTGGATTGGCTGAGTGCATCCGGCAATACACTCAAAGGAAAGCAAACGACGGACGCAGTATTATTATTACTACTCTTCGTTTCTCTCGCAGGAGAAGAGACTTTGTTAGAAATAAACAAATGACATATAAATAAACAAAGATCTCATTTATATAGTTTGTTGAAGGATTATTTGGAAATACATCATAGTTTAAATAATTTAGTAAATTCGTTTATTAAACTGTATTTGTTCATTCTCTTGTCCATCCAAACCCTTTGAAATAGTTCAAGAATTTTAAGAACTTTTTTCTTTATAGTAATAGCTTAAATATTTATGTTAACTAATTTAATTATAGTAGTAGTTTATGTTCAGTTAGTCTTACTTCTGTATATGTTTATTTCACCTCTGCAAAAAAAAAAATTCTATTCCCCCCACTCCACAAAGAAAAATTAAAACAATGGGTTATTCATTTGATCAAAGATAAGTGACTTGATTGTTTATTAATTCAATCTCTTCTAAGACAATTACAAATAATTGGATCATTGTTGACTCTTGACTCTTTAATTTGTTGCAATAATTTAACAGTAATTGTTTCCTATTAATTTTGTTTACCAGAACTATTATTATGTCATTATGCTAATTTATATTACGGTAATACAAACAATTAAAATGAAAATAAGTTATATTTTATTAAATGACATGTTCAAACTAAAAAAAAAAGTAATAATAAAAATTATTTCCTAAATGAGTAAAAAGAGAAATCTTAACAAAATTTTACAATTATATTATTTAATAACATATGGCCAATAACTTTTTTTAATACAGCTTACTGGATACATAATTCTCCTCCTTTCACCAATTTGGTTTTTAATTAAGCTTTTAAATGATTTAATTAACAATAATATTATAAATTAGAAGAAGTTAATTTTGGTTTATTTAATAAAAAAATTACAATAAAGTACATTAATTACTTTATTTTTTTTTTAATTATTTTTTTTTTTTTTAATTTTTAAAATTTTTTTTGAAATGATAAAAATTTTGCGAGGCTTTTAAAAAAATAACTTGCAAAAAGAAATTTTTTAAACAGATATTATTCGTTTTTCGGAGGTAGTTCTTTTACCTCTAATGAGGTCAACAAAAAGGAACTAATTTCCGATTTTCGAAAGTGATTCTGTAGAATCAGAAATGATTAATTCAGCAGGATATGGATAATCACGTAATGTTGTTGGAGTACAAAAGTTTCAGGAATTTATTTATTGAGAAATAAATTAGGGTATGTATAGCCGGCTGAGTATAGAACTTTTTTTAGTAATCTTCTAAAACTAGATATAATTTAATAAGAAGGTAGGAAAATCAAAAAAGTTAGAAAATATAGAGCATTATCTTAAATTTTTCTTGTTTGATTTTTTTTTTTTTTATTTTATTTTCTTAAATTTTTTTTATGCTAACAAGTGGCATAATTTCACAACTAACTGAAAGAAATTTACGGGAAATTAGAATGAATTAATTGTTAAAATTTCACTTTTATTTTTAAAAAAAATAGCTTATTAAACAAGAAAAATCGATTGGTTTAAACAAGAAAAATCGATTGGTTTGGCCAATAGTTTCCAGTCGCACATTGCAGCCAAACTGTGACCCCCTATGGGACGATGGGATTACGTTGAAACAAAAGAAAAAGAAGAAATTGCATTGTTCTGGATAATTCCATGGAAAATCAAAGCTCACCTAATTATATGCAAAATTTCAAATTGTGATTGTACGATTATCCGAGAGAATTTTTTCTTTTGATTAACGTATTACTTAATTAATTATTTATTGGTCCAGAGAATAATTTCCCTTCCATAAAGAGCTTTTCATTCTTGTAAAGGGATTTTTTTATTAAGATAATTATTATAATTTCCTATAACTACAAAGTTATACGAGGTTTTAATAATGCCAGTATTTAAAAATGATTAAATTTAAAATTGTTGTTATTATTATTATCAACTCCAAATCTACATTGTTGAATTGCATGACCAAATTCTCTCTTCGTTGTACTAGGCCTCAGACCTTTTCTTGTTTATCTTAGCGACTGATCACGTGACGTTTCTTGTGATTGAATGAATTTCCATTTTCAATCTATTCATGAAAACCATGTCAGTGTTGTCATCTACATGGACAGATTCCGATCAGTCTGTTACCTCGCGTGTTTATTACAAGATCCCATGAATAACAAATTACTTGTCTCAGCCGTTGTTCTTTCTCAAGTCTTTGTTTTTAATATTTTAAAACCGCAATAGAATTTTATTACCGACTTAATAAGGGTATTTGAATTTTCAATAGAATATTCGCGATCAAATCCACCTCGCGGAAATTACAAAATTAATAATACCGACTAGTTGCAACCCGTGAAATATTCACGGAAGTAAAACAAATTCCACCTTTTTGAAATACCGTAAAATTTTTCAAAAACACAAGAAAGAAAAAGATGTTCTAAGTTCATTTTTTATAAGGAAATTTGTTTATACTTAAGTAATCCTGTTTTTACTGTTTTTGAATTACAATTTTTGGATTGATTTAAAATAATTAAAGATTATTTTGTTTCGTGTATACAAGTTTAAGTAAGTATTGAACAATACACCAACATTAAATCAATTAATTTTTCTTTTCAAGAAGAAATTAGTTAGTATAATTGTAGTTATTTTTTCTTTCTTTTTTTTTCGCCTTGCATTGGATTCGAACCGAGGACCTCCGTAATCCAGTCAGGAACACTAGCCACTGGACTACTCTACTTAATACAATATTCTCTCTCCACTTTGATTAATGACAAACATCCGTTTTTTGCCTATATTATACAGCTCCATTAGCAACAATCACAACCATCGCAACAATCACACCACGCCCAACAATTGAGTCTGTTGCATGCGCAACAATCACATGTATAATACAGCTCTACAACAATCGCAACCAATTTCCAACAATCACATTTTTAATAATAAGGAAATTAAAGCACACATTGATTACAAACATATCTAGAAACATCCGGACGGACAGTGTTTGCTTATTAACAGGATGATGCGCCAGAACTACAAAATGGCAGTTAAGTTTAAAAATAAACAAAAAAGAAAACAAAATTCTTTTGTAACAGAATTTGGAAATTGAGGGAAAAATTAATAATATAGTTACTGCATCATTTAATACATTTGAATAATTTTAGCCCTAAATATTCAGATATATTTGGTTGAAATTATAATGCATATAAAATTCCGACTTTGTGTAACTTTTTATCTGATAATGCTGTTCACTGCCAACATTATGCGTTCTCTTTGTTGACAAATGAGTTTATTATTATCATCTTCAGAATAAAACAACGTTGTATTCAGAATTTGGAATTTTAAGATGTAATGTAGGGGCGTCGCGATAGAAGGTGCGATGTGTGCATCGCACCTGGGCGCGAACCATCCAGTGAAACTAGCAGAGGCCAACATGCTCTTTTTTTCATAAATGCTTCATTAATCGTCTGATTATAATTTAAAAGATCACATTATTAATGTCTTCTTTTTTTAAATAAATATTAAAATTTTGTCTAAGTACAACCTTTTTTTTTTTTTTTTTTAATCCTTGGGGCGCCGATACACCACATGACTGTCTGGTGTAGTGTAAGCTACCTACTAATAAGCTGTTTTTGAATAGAATACTGTTGTCTTAATCTACAGACCAATATTTTCTTTCTTGATACAAATAAAACGAATTCAGTTTTACACCATCAGGTTGAATCAGCTTTGTTGAGATATACACTAGATTATCTGCGAGTGCCGCGAAAAGTTTTTTTAATTACGAACCTCAAAAAAAAAAACAATTTTAATCCAAGCCAACAACAGGAAAAATACAGTAGGCCCAACAGTGCAAAGGTCGAAAAGTACTGACAGGTTTATTGTGCATCGTGATCCTATAGGCCAGTGTTTCCCAACCTTTTTTGTGCTATGCCCCACCTAAAGTATCTAAAGTATGCTATGCCCCACCACATTAAATATAATTTTCACAACCAAAAAAAAAAAAAAACGACTTTTTAAGCTTTACAATCAAAAAATTTCTATTTTCCAATTGCTCTCCTTAACAATCAAATTGCCTCCCTGTGGGGCGTGCGCCCCACGTTGGGAAACAGGGCTATAGGCCTTCTCGGAATTTGTGGATGCAAACGTAGAACAAATGTTTCTGCTTTACTGTACATATTATATTTTTTAAACAAAAAAACGTAGTTTTAATAGATAGGATGCCGTCGCACTTATTAATAAGTTTATGAAAGAAAAAATAATTTAAAACACGAATAAGGCAACTAGTTTCGGACAACTTTTATATGTCCTTCTTCAATCCAGGTTAAAAATATTTAAAATTGCTTTTTGTAACGAACGCCTAAATTTACAAAAAGGAATTTTAAATATTTTTAACCTGGCTTGAAGAAGGACATATAAAAGTTGTCCGAAACTAGTTGCCTTATTCATGTTTGTAAATTATTTTTTCTTTCATAAACTTATTAACAAGTGCGACGGCGTCCTATCCATTATTTTTACAAGCGCACGTTAAACTTTTAATTTAATTAAAACGTAGTTTTTAATGGTTAAATATTTTTTTTCGTGTTTACATCTCATTTTTTAATCTTTTTTTCGGGTTATCCGCGATTTTCGTTATCCGCGAAGCCCTTGCCACCCAATTCCGCGGATAATCGGGGCTCTACTGTATATTTAAATTCTTCAGTCGCAAAGATACATTATTATTTTATTGATTAGGGGAGTACTAATTTTTTGTTATCATAGAATTAATCCTGTGTTGTTTCCTTTCGTTGTTGCCACTCGAAGTTGAGTGATCACAGTCCAGACACCAAGCCATGATAAATTCACAATCTATTGTTAAATCCAGGATTTGCAATATATCATTATGATACTTTTTTTTCCTACTAAGTTAAAATGTTTCAACACCATGGAATTGCTTAACTTTCATAAAATAACTAAATAATCAGGCCACAAAACTAATTTAAAAAAAAACTAATAGGCCTAACTAAAATTAAAAATATTCGTTATTTTTTAATAAATATTTAAACCTATAGGAATTAGTCAATAACAGATTCATTGTCTAAAATATGATACTTCGATCAACAATTCGTCGCTCCTTTTCCGTTTTGATCTTTTATCTAAAAATATTTCTCGAAATTTCTTTTCTTAAGGTCCTGACTCAAGCAAATGCAGGCGACTGCAAACCTTTTATTTCTTTTATATATTTCCTTTACCAATGCACCTAAAACTCTGAAAACTTAAATATGAACTTGTGAAGCATCTGGGATTTCTTATTTCTTGTTTTTAATTTTCAAAATATTCTGTAATTAATTAAATTAAAACTCAAAAACAGTCAATTTTGTTGTGTTTACGAGGTATTACTCGGTATTTTCAACTTAAAAAAAAATTGACAAAAACCTGAAATGATAAAAAATTTGTAAAATAATGATTTGTATTTAAAATATTTTTTATTGGCGCAACAGTTAATTTTTAAAAAAGAAATTAAATCTCACACAATTTAAAAAAAAAACAAAACACAATTTTTCTTTTTTTTAAAAATTAACTATTGCTTTAATAATAAATATTTTAGATACAAAACATTATTTTACGAATTTTTATCATTTCAGGTTTTCTCAAATTTTTTTGAGTTGAAAATACCGAGTAATACCTCGTAAACACCCAAAAAATTGACTGTTTTTGAATTTTAATTTAATTAATTGTAGAATATTTTGAAAATTAAAAACAAGAAAATAGAAATCCCAGATGCTTGACAAGTTCATATTTAAATTTTCAGAATTTTAGGTGCATTGGAAAAAAAATATAAAAGAAATAAAACATTTGCAGTCGCCTGCATTTGTTTGAGTCAGGACCTTAAGGATGATATTCTGAATAATTATGGAAATCCAGATTTATTTTATGTAACGTTTTGAGTTTTAAAAATCGCCGGTACCGGAATTAGGATGTGAATCTAAACTCTGCCTCGAGTAGAGCTTTTAATGCAACAATGTACACAGTTATAGTAAGATTCGGCTAAGCGGCATCTGAAAAAGCTTCTAATGCAGTAATGTGAAATATATATATATTTATTCAAAAAAACAAATTACATTAAGTAAACTTAAAACTACAACTAAAATTAAATTAAAATTTAAATTAAAGAATACGTGCAATATAATATTAAAATCCATTTGTAACAGTCGGAAATTTGCGGAGTTGAGTTGAACATGCCGTAATATTCCTGAGGCCTGGCAACGTGCATGCGAAATTCAATTGTTGCGGACACAAGCTGTTTTTTAATAATATAGATTACCATTTGAGCCAAAGTCATGCTGGGTTCTCATGTGATTACGAAGTAATTGCTGTATCTGTTTCTGCAGTAGATTCTTCAATGGCCAGGTATGACAGTTGCTACGCTGTTAAATGCGCTAACAAATGAATATCTAAAAATGGAATTTGAATTTGTTAAAAAAAAAAAAAAATCTTAGATAATAAGAAACCTTATTAAAAACAATCAAATAGAGAAAAATCAATATTCTGACATTTTTCTTCAGACATCATCTTTCCATTCTTTTAACATTATATTTTCATACTCTCATTACTGAATGTGGTAGAATTTTCTTTTCTTATTTTTACTTTGATTCCTCAATTTTAATTATAAGTTGGGATACATTTCTCTTCTTCGGTAGCCGAGTGGGTAAGGGCGCTTGGTTGGAGGTGGTGGGTTCGATCCCCGTCCTCGGCGGAGGGCGGGGAATTGTCCACGCTCCATTCTCCTCCAAACGGGTCCTACAGTCTACCCAGCCCTCTGTCGAATGGCGGGTACCTGGTTGCTTTTACGGGGGTTGCAGGCGGGCGAGCGTCGGACTGACCACCCGACCTCAACTTAGTCCCTTTGGTCACGGAACGCCTGGAGCCTTACCCCCCCCCCCCAAGGGCTAAATAGTTTCGTATAATCAATTCCCTTTCAGAATGCCTTGTTAACTACAATTAACCACTGCAATTATCTATTCACTCATTAAAGCATTAGCCACACGAAGAAGAAGACGAAGAATTCCTTTGTGTCTGGTATTTATCTTCTTAGAAGAGCTAAGTTGATAATAAAACAGTTTTGAAACTTTTCCAAGAAAGCCACTTCAATGAGAAACTGGAGGAGACAAAAAACGTAAACGAAAAACACAAAATAAATATTGGTTTCCTATGAAGATAATTTACAAGATCCGGATTCAATCAGAGGACAGTTTGAAATTTTTTATTTATAATTTCAAACAATATACGTCTGCATTCAAATTGGCGTTTATTGTTTAAGTAATATTAATGTACACCTTATTTAAATTGATAACAATTCTTTTACAAAACTCTTATATAATAATGTTATGTAATATCCTTCCTTTATTCGTGTATATAATTCTCAGTCCTTCATTAACATCATTCAAGTGAATTTATTATCCTTGGATTAATAACAAATGATGTTTGTTTTTATTTAAAATGACCTTTCATTGCAATCACTTTTTCTGTTTCTGTAAATATAGACGTAATTGTCCTCAGATGACAATTGAATTGGACAGTTTCTTCTCTATTGTTATTTGTTTTTGTGTTTTCCACAAATTTGAATATTCTGACCACAATAATTTGACGATTGAAAAAATTGTTTTAAGTTGTTTTTGTTTTGACTTCGATATTTTTCTCTCAGTTCTTCTGTTTTAAAAACTTAAACTTGTTTTAAAATTTTATAACTTGAGACTTACAAGGCAATATATCCTTACGTATGCGAAGTGTGATTACGGTAACCATAGCAATACGTGAATCACAGCAAATATCGTGCAGAAAATAACGAAATAATAGTATTATCCTATTAAAAATTGAATCAATATTTTCATTAAAATTGATTAAATAATTTAATAAATAATAATGAACAATAAAAATAATAACTATATACATGGTGATTCACGAAGATATGCAGAGACTTCGGGAGCTCATTCTACATGTAAAAGTAAAGAAAAAAAGTTATATAAACATAGGTCCGGAAATGCTTCGGTATCGAGTTACGGCTAGCGAAAGATTTCGCCCATAATGTAGTACAACAATACGCACATGGACTACACCTCAGTTGTTAGCTCTCACAATAAATCAAAACAATGCAATTCACATTATTGTTGAACAGCTGTTATTGTGTTGCCAACTTTTTTGTAGGTTCCACGTGGGATAAGCTTCAAACCACTGGGAGATACAGTTCTGCAACATGTTTCATTCGATTTTTCAGGTCAACAACCATAAGAAACCACTGATTTCGCCCCTTAATTTACCTTCCCAGACTTCCAGCAAGTCTTCATTTCACCCAGGGTACTACATTATGGGCGAAATCTTTCGCTAGCCGTAACTCGATACCGAAGCATTTCCGGATTTATGTTTATATAACTTTTTTTCTTTACTTTTACATGTAGAATGAGCTCCCGAAGTTTCTGCATATCTTCGTGAATCACCCTGTACAAAAATGACTTCATCGGCATAGTCATTGAAATTGTACAGATTGTAACCAGAGTAACAAAACTCAACAATAAGTTAAAAAGTAGGAAAAAAAAAAAAGATTATATTATGGATCAACACACACACGCTTAGGAGATCTTCATTATGAGAGGGCTAGATGAAATGAACTACCTAATTATAAGCCTTTAAAGCCGTTAATATTATGGAATAGTATATTAATGAATTGCTCCGTGAAAAGTACCCACATGAGAATTTTAAGTAACTTTTTTTTTTTAATTTAATGATTTAATGATAAAGTGATTTTATTTTCCAAATTACAAATAAATAAATATCATATAAAACAAATAATAAGTTATAAATAAAAATTACAAAAACTTGATTTTTAAAATATCCATAAAAAGAAAAGATGAATATGTAATTCGCTGAGATGATTTGTGATGAATGTAGTTGCTTTCGTGGGAAAGAAAAAAAAAAATTACAATAACGCGAGGGAAGAAACTCTTATTCCCTGAAGTCATAACTTTGGAATGGTTGTTACGAAGCACTTTTGGTAACTCGTAACCCGTTCATTTAAGCGCGATAACACTCAAGCAAAAGAGCCGGTACCAGACCTGTTGCTAATATCACTCGGGGCGAGTATTACGGGTCAACGATAAAGAGGCAGCCGTGGTTGGTTTTGCCCCGAGCTGCAAATAACCACGCCACGGGTTTCGCTATCGCGGTGTGCAGCGGCCGCGTGGTGGTTTTTTTTTTTTTCAGTCCCTGAGAAGCAGCCGGGGCTTAGGTTGTGTGTGTTTTTCATTGGTATCTTTTTCTCTCTCTGGTAGGAACCCTGTGCCAATGAAAGTGTCGTCATCCTAAAACAACCTGAACCATGATGGCCGAGAGACACATGTCTCTCGCTTCTCTGGCCACTTCCAACTTCGAACAGCGCTACATCGCAATGGACGGCGCTGTCCGGCGAGAATCAACCCAAGCGACCGGATGCTGTGCCCGCCTACGCAAGTGGAAAAGACAGATCCTCAGGAACACCTGTTCTACTATCCTTGTGAGTATTACCACAACCTTGACATTTAGTTAACAGTGTCTTTCTTTAATATCCTTTTTTTTTTCTTCCTACACAAAAAAAAGACGCCTACCTATTGAATCACCTTCAGTCCACTGAAATCGCCTGGTTCTTAATAAAGGTTTCATTTGTTTTTAGTCTTACACCTAACAATGAGACAATAATTAATCAATATCAATGTCAAAACTATTTGGTTGTAATATTTACAGATCACATACGTTTACTCTTTACTAAAATTTCGCCTACTAGCCTATTGCTTGTCTGGCTCAGTTTTAAATGTCAAATTTTGAATTAATACAATGAGAAGTTTTATTATGAAAGATCTTCTTTGATAGCGGTTGGTATGCTACGTAACGTTTGTATATTGTTATCTAATTAAACAAATAATATAACCCTTTTAAGTTCAATCCAAAATGAAATAATTCTACTCATCAACTGGATAGATCTAGCTGATGAGTTCCAAATAAGAAACAGTTACATTAGATTCCCATTGATAATAAATAAGGTAGGGTTATAAAAATATGTATAAACTATCCACAACGATTTATACACAAAAACTTCAACGTCTTAATGAAAATTAGGTTTAAGTGAAGGTTTTTGATGCAAAAAAAATTTTCGAATTTTACATCAAATTATATCAGGAAAATTAACTTTTTTTCCTTATTAAGTGTTAAATTTAAGAATATTCACATTATTGCTTTTTTTCTTAGAAAAATCACTAGTGATAAGAGATTAATAAACTAGTGATTAGATTAAATCAATTTTAATTAATTTAGACACCTCTTATGATAAAGAGTTGTGGGATCAATGACATATTGCCTGATACTTCCGAATTATATATCAGAACATCCTAAGAGGTCCGTTAATAACAACTTTTCTAATATTATTATTTAATAATTGGATTAATTATTGAGTTCTTAATGATTAAACTTCCAACAGTGGAATGCATTGAAAATACCTAAGACAGTAGCATTTTCTACACAATATTGTAGTTCGTTCGATACATCGAGCTATTATTTACAGAACTGGCTAATTGGCATTATTTATATTTCATGTCGACAGTATGACTTGAATCGTAAACTTTTGAGTCAATAAATGATAAAACCGTACATCACAAGATACACTTCCGCGATTCCTTATATGTTTTTTTTTTTTTTACTCATTTCTTCATTTCTTTAATCTGTGCCTCTTTGAATTGAATAAATTGATAAAAATCCCTTATCAATTATCATACTTGAAGTATTGAAGACGAATAGTTAAGTGAATATATTTTTTTAAGTACTTGTGATGGTACTTAACAACCATCACTCGTATTTTTTCATTAGCCTATAGGCAAAGCACCCTGCTTGTCACGCGATTTCAGTGCTAGATTTATGGCTTTTATATTATTTATGAACTCCTCGATTGAACTCCTAAACAACTGTTTGTTTTAATACATTATACGGGTGTTTGCAAAAATCTGTAGAGGATTCTTTAATGTAGTGAAATCTATGAATAATGATAAATTCAGTATTTAATAAAAACCACACTTAAAGCCAACTTTGCCATCAAATTGCCCAGAATACTACAGTATAAAAATACTGCACTTTACAACAAATAGATAAACTGTTTATATGCTCCGCGGGCCATATCCGGCCCGCGAAGGTGTTACATGTGGCCTGCTCTTTAATTCCTGTTTTTTTTTTTTGGTTGTTGAATAGGAGATTCCGCCACATTGTGGCCCGCGAGATTCACAGCAAAGTCAATCTTAGCCCCCATATTACGAAAGGTTGTGCACCACTGCCTTAACGTAAATACAAAAATAGTTACTCCAAGAAAAAGGGGTAATTAAATTTTCAGATGTATAGATAGTTTAACGTGCAATGATTGGAAAATAGTAAATATATAGATAGATAGATATAAAAACATAATTACCACCGACGGTTTCGATCTCCCATGGGAGACCATCATCAAGGCGAAGATGATCGCCCTTGAGAGATCGAAACCGTCGATGGTACATACATGGAATATATATGTATTAAAATTGTCCACCTCGTGCTTTTTCTTGTTTTCATTTACTAAATTTACAGATTCTGTGTGGACACTGACATAGTCTATAATAGGGACCATAGTTGAGAAATGTGAAGCAGGGAAATGAAAAAAAAAAGGTTTAAAACAAAAGGCGTTCAACAACTAATATAAAAGTGAAAACATGGAAATTATAAAGTTAAAAGTTGTGAAATATTGGAATAGTTTTCAGATAAATTGCAAAATGACAATTTGAGTGTATGAAATGACTTTCTTGCCATTTAGCAAATAGCAATTCTAGTAATAATATAAACAGAAATCAAATGAAAGTGCTGACAAAATTTTATTTCTCACATCTGACCTTAAGAATGTAATGGCCAGTAAAGGATCTGAACATGCAACTGGAACATTACATTTAAATGAGTCTCGTCACAAGTCACGGAACCTTTGATGACGGATTTTCCCGTTTCGGATGAAAATGCTTCGATATTTCGGAAGCGTTCGTCAGGAGACATTTCAGAATTACGCAAACTTCAGCGCTGTTATTTTATCAAAGTCCTCCACAACGTGTATTTTGATTAAGGGGGACCACACTGAAAAAAATAAAACACTACCCTTTATGCTAATCATGATTAAATGATTTGAGTTTTAATTATTACGTTGAAATAGTAAAAAAAATAAGCGCCCATTTAATTTTATTTGTAAAAACTGAGAGTTGATTGGGAACAGCATAAATGTTTACCTAAATCTTCTACAAGTCTGATTTTTTTTTAGTGTGCAAGAGGAGACTACAGGGCACATTCCTGTGTTCTGGGAAGGTAATAGGGGCATAGGAAGTATCAATTTCTTATTTTTCAATGTACAAAAATATTGCGTGGAAAAAAAACTGGCTTTTTTTAAATAACTGGCTTGCCACAACAATTGTTTGACAATTATATTTTTGATGAATTTGCATTTCCATACCCAGGAATGTTCCTGAAATTATGTGTGTTTAAACAAAAAAAAAATTATGAACGTATCATTTTTGGTTCTAGAGATATGCAATTCCCAAGATATGTATAAACCAATAATTTTGGAATCGAAGAAAAACAGCGTTTACTAGCGTTTTTTTAGTACTTTCTGAAGTCAATTTCCCACTTCCATAAGTCTCTCCTTCGGTAGCTTTGTTTCTTTCTTCTTCTCTGATGGTGGCCATTTTCATAGCTTGTCTTCTATGTTGCTGTACAACATTTTGCTTGTGTACACTCTTTTGTACACGTGTATTGTCTTTCTTTTGAGCTTTTCTTGCTGTAATGCTATGGGAGCAATACCTGCGGCTTACCTGCGGATCTTTAAAAATGACGTCGTATCTGCCATTTAAATCGTGATTTTTGTAAAAATTTTCATGAAAATAGACACTATTTGGCTTCAAATAAAAGCAAAAAAAAAAAAAATCATTTTTTTTTTAATTTTTGCCAATTTTTTCAGTGTGGTCCCCCCTTAAATCAACAGCCCCCGAAGTTCATGTAATCCTCGAACGTCTTCTAACAAAGGCTCGAGCCGAAATATCGAATCACCCGGAATGGGAAAATCCCGAATAAAAAGTTACATTATTTATATATTCAGTTATCACGGCTTCAAGTCCAAACATTTGACCCTAAAATCTTAACCAGGGACCCGACTTTCTATGTAAAAAGAATTCATTTGCAGAAGATAGTTACCTTCACCTATTACGAAATTTTCTAAAATAACTTGATTTCATTTATCACAGCTACCGAATTTTTAAACATCAAGTATTTCGCCAAGACAGAATATAATATCGGAGAAAGGGTCAAAATTTAATAGAAATCTCCATTGAGTAATGTAAACGTGTTTTGTAAAGTTTCAGCTTCTTAAAATAAATAGTGTTCGAGCTACGTTGATAATAGATTGCTGGGAGAACAGATGCACATGCGTATTTTGACTTTAAGTGCATTCTCATATTTTTTGTTTTTAATCTGCGATATAAACGAAGGGTTGTTGGAAACATTAGGCCTAAATAGTTACGGTTACCATGCGTTATAAAAATAAGATGCGATCAATTAAACGTACAGGTCAATTTCGTTTTTTTTGTAATATTCAGTTTTTTCTCCCTTTTTTTTATTGTTATCAAATTGTGTTTTTTTTGGTTGTGGAGGCATTCACGACTGATTTGAGTTTAGCTGCATGTAGAGAAGAGCAAAACTAAATAATTTATAAGTTACTTTCATTCAAACACTTTTTTTTCTTCTCTAGACTTTCATGAAGTTGGGTGTTCATTTCTCTTGATTTGATTAAATTGCGTAATATTTGATTAATTTTTCAAAAAAAGAAAAAAAATCTAAAATTTCATAAAAAGTTGTAGCTGTAATGAATAGAACTTCTTGTTTTTCATTTTAATAAAGGTTTAATTGAATCACTTTATTTGAAAGAAGTCAAGTTTCATTTAATTAAAATGAAGAGTATAAATTAAAAACAACAGCTTCATGTTACCGAACGAATAAGTTAAAGCAATTTGCCACATTAATTAAATAACTTTTAATTCTTGCGTAAAAACAACTTGAGTTACTGATTTCAGACGATCGACTCTTGTAATGTTATCAATTCTTTTTTAAACAAAATTAAAGGTTTTATATTTCAAAGGACACAGAAAAAATTAATTAATTAATTTACTTTCCAGAAATGAATTATGGAAAATAAAATCTGTGAATAATTTTATTTAAATAAAATGTGTAAATTTTTTTATTAAATTTTGTTTTTGTTTTATAAATAATTTATAATAAAAATATGCACCTCCCCTCCCCTTGTTTTTAATTATTAAATGTAAAACATTAAGTGGAAACGGAAAATTTAAATTTTTATTTAATATGATTTTTTATATCCTGAAAATCACTTAAAAAAATACAAGCCTATACAACATTTCACTACTGAAAAATACAGTAAAACCCCGTTATTACGCTCCCGCTTATAGCACTATCCCTTCTTTACGCTCCTTTCATACGGTCCCTGGAATTTTCTATGTAACTCTGTATACTTTTACCCTCTTATAATGCTTCAAATCCCGCTTGTAGCGCTTTTTTTATATCGGAAATTTTGTATCGAAAAGAAATGTAACACTGTAACGAATCTTTTCTTTCCCTGGTAGGAGGGAATCTTCAAACTCTTTGAAGTGCGGGTCTGTGACACATTAAGTTAGTGCAAAATGTCGAAGCGGAAATCCCTTTCTATAAGTGAAAAATTGCAAATTCTCCATAAGTACGACGAGAATTCTACACTAAGTCAGAAGGATTTCGCAGAATCTCTAGGAATTCCCTCATCCAGTCTGAGAACAATAATAAAAAATAAGAATGGAATTATCAATGCAGCGAAGGTTGGTTGCAAACGTAAAAAAGTAAAGTGTGGAAAATGTGAAGATGCCGAGGAAATTCTAATTGAATGGATTCATCAGTCCCGTGATGCATCAGTGCCATTAAGTGACCCAATCATTCAAGAAAAGGCGCGTGAACTAGCGGGCAGTGCACTAAATCTGCTCCGAAAATATATTAGTGTTACTCCTAGTGGTGTATCAGTTGATGTTAATAGTTACTTGAACCGCATTGAAAATGTCATAATTCATAACAGTAGCACACACGCACGGCAAACCACAATCAAAGATTTTTTTAATAGGAAATAAGCTCACATTTGCACTATATCTATTGAAGAATCAAGTATCTTTCCTGTAAAATGGTGTTTAAATGTTTCCCCATCTCATAAGTCATTTCCCGTCTATAGCGCTATCCCGCTTATTACGCTTGTAGGTCATGGTCCCTTGACGAGCGTAATAACGGGGTTTTACTGTATAGCCTATTGCAGTATACCAAAGAAGAAAAGGAACATGAAATAAAACGAAACCTAAAAGCGAGAAGGCTTATTCAGGAGCCTAGGTTATCTATTCTTAAAACCGTCTCTATTTTAAAAATGAATTATTTATTTCATTAAAATTTTCGCCCTCTAGATGGCGTCATGTTACCTCTTTTTTGCATTTATATTGTAGTAGGTAAATAAATACATAATAGCCATATATTTATTTGGCGGAGGACGTATTATTTAGGTGTATAGATTTACTCGAAGTTTAAGATTGAAATGAATTAAATCTATCCGTATTTATTCATAATTAATAAAATTATTTACATAAAAAAGGGAAGTTTTGTATGTCGATGTAAAATGAGTTCAGTTTTTATTCCAGGGAGCTCAAATTCTAAAGTGAAAACTTTAAGTTGTCTACTGTTAAGGCCGCTTTACATGTACCATTTCACAGGCCATATGCGCGCCATCATCGCGCCATGGCGAGATGGAAAGCTCATTGTCCCACTATAGTTCCCTCTTATCGCAATATTAAGGGGCGCTTGGGTAAACAGCCTCCTGTCTATGAAGATTTTTAGAAAAGCGACAATTACAATTTTTAAATTACATTTGAATCTGCCATCGCCTGTGACGTACACAACTTATACAGTATTTCTGATTTATGGTGAGCATATCTAATCACGTGGGTCTTGTACTGGACAGACCAGAAAATTTCATCTTCCTAGGAGAAACTATTAATGAGTTTTAATGATCATAAACAAACGAACGGACGGCTTCGATTTTTTTTAAATTCCAATGCTTTCGTTTAAAAGTATGAGATAAGAAACGTTATAAAAAGTTACATCCATCTTCATAACGTTTGGAGTTTTGTTTCTTTAAGTGGACATACAGCACTTAGATCGTGGGCTGCTCCTTTTATGGCTTCCTGGTCTAGCACTTCATTTCAGTGGGTCTGCATTGATTATCCACACCTATCGCCTGAAGCACTTTCTGCACCCACACCTCAAGAGATTTACGCAAATTAGAGCCACTTATATCTGGGGCATTCCTGCCTGCGCTTCAATGGAAAATTTACTAAAAAAAGTATTGAAAAAATACTAAAAAA